>OW026454.1:92188602-92788602 GCA_932274525.1 Podabrus alpinus | reverse complement strand
GCGACCGGGGGGCTTGGGGATCAGGTTGACCATGTAAATGAAGAGTAATAATAATTTGTTACGGATTTTTGTAATCCATAACTTACGCTCCACCCTGTGTATCATTTGTTCATAAAAGGCGCATTCTATCCGCGCCGAGGTGGGGATTTGTTCATACTCCGCAAAGGAAGGAGTCTTTGGTGAACCTTTGAATTGGCAAGACGCTTGTGTGTCCATTTTTAAAAAGTAGAGAATTTATTTTCTGCGTGGACATTATCTGCTCCGAGCTATCTTCTCATTAGAGTAGTAAGGACAGATATTGTATCAAATTTCAAAGTAATGCAAAGAAGTTGGCTAATTTTTCGGGACTTTTCATCATCTATGGCCAGGCATTTGGAACACTGGATTTCGTTCAAGTTTGTGTTTATATTAAGGGTTATCAATTCTGTGGAATTAAAATATTTTGGAGTAAATAATTAAATTAATATTTTCCTTTTTATTTAAAATTTGTGCTCTCCCATTGAAACAAGTTACGAGCCGCCACTGCTTATCAGTATCACAGTATCAAGACTGGGGGATACTCCCGCCTCCAATTATTCATGAATTGAATCAATATCAAGAAAAACGTTATCTAGGATGGTTCTGAAAATTAACAAGTATCACTGGGGGGTATTCCATACCCATACCCCCCAGACCCCCCGGAATAGGGTCCATATTTATCGGATGGGAACTTCTGAAGATTTTATAGTGTGCTCGAAAGAAGTCACAACCAAAATATTCCAACATTTCCTCGGAAACGGTTAAACTGCATTGGCCCACCCCTGCATGGGGTTATGATTAAGGTTCAACCCTCAACGCGAGACCTACATAACGAAGTCCTAATATACGCGTCCGTATTGGAATTTTGTTTTCCAATGTACAGTAATGTACTGTTAGTTTATTGACCTTTAATGATAGTTTCCAAAATAATTGAAACAGGCAGTATACAGTAAATTCTGCACATATTTAGTGCGTAGGAATTATAAGCAATAAATCGCATATCTCGCGATTAAGTTATTATGTTTTAGTTGTGGTAGATAAAATATGACATAATAAAATCCTTCAAAAGAAATCAAACACGAAGAATAAATTATTAAAATTAAAAGGTATAAATAAATATCCTCGTCGAAAGCAATAAAGAAGGAAAATTAACTGGTAAGTCACTTACGAACGACTCGTGTATCAATTAAATTGGGTAAGGTTATAGGATCTCGTATGTGGGTCAAACTGGTAGATCGTTCAAGTAGCGGATATTAGAAGGTAATAAAAGATTTGTCATTTTTAAAGAATTTAAAAATAAAGAAGAAGAAGAATGGGAAGTATGAACACGAAATCAAGACGACGAGCAAATGTCATCACGTACGTAGAAGTTAAACACATAGTAGGATTTTTAAAAATCGAAATTTAAAATTATAGCCCGACACAAGAAGTTATAAAAATTGAAACCACCGTCCAGAAAAAAAGTCTATAATCAGATATATGAAAGAACACAAAGCGAGATTACGATCGTTATTATTAATGTTTCCAAGTTCAATTATTTTTTCAATATTTTTTGAAAACAGCATTTTGTGCCGTAACCAGTAATTTGTTGCTATTATTGTTGTTTTGAATGGCATTTTAAGATAATTTCGTGAAATTGGATGTCGTAAAAGCTTAATACGATAAATAATTGTTCACGTTTATTGGACTTTGGGTAAAATTTTTGTTTTAAATTCTTCGTCTCCGCTTTTTGCTTTTTTATATGGTGGGCGTCGAAAAAATACGAAAAATAAAATCCACCTAAATAATTATAACAAGGAGAACCCAATTATAATACACCAAAATAATAATTCATAAAAGCTAAATGATAAATTATACGAGCAACAATTTGAAAAGCAATTTTGATATAATTTAAGTAACCAGTTGCTCTTGTATTGTATATGTGGGATATCAGGTAAATTTATACGTTCGTCGGTATAACATAGGTGTGGTAGAGCAGACTTTACGAAAAAATAGATTTATAGACATCATAAATATAGTATAGCCTATGGCCTTCTTTATCCTATAGGAGCCCATTATAAACTCGAAAAATATTTGTTTTATAGGAAAATAAAAATTCGTGAGAACAACTACAAATTAATAATTTTAACTTTCCGATCCTTCGCCTCTTAAAAATGTTTATCCAAGATAAGAAATTAAAAAAAAAGTTAAGATTAAAAACTTAATCTAGCAGAAGTAACAATTTATTATTGTTATATTTGTACTTGATGAAATTAAACTAATTAAAATTCACTGAACTTTATCGTGGTTAAAATTAATTTTTTTTACTGTAAATTATAATATTCCATTGTTCTAAAGCCACAGGTTTTCCTCTAAACACAATTAGTCACGAAAATACAAAACAAAACAGCGACACAAATTTTCTCATGGCGTAAAAAAATCATGACGAAATTTGGGGTTTAAATTAATTTTTTCGGTGTAAAATTTATGGCCAAATTATTAACTGCATATTAAGTTTTTATGTTAAAAAAAAATAAAAACGAAAGGGTTCGAAATTCCATTAAATGTCTGGGGCGACTTTATTCGAATTTCGCACAGCAAGGGTCCACGCGAAGTGGAACCAGCAGGAAAATTTTTAATTATTTGAAATTATTTCATTATTGGTCGTTTAGCAACAATTTAATTATTTGCTCGTATGTTACGTATCGAGCAGCAACCTCATTAAAATTCTTGTTAAATTGTTTTTAGGATGATAATGGAAATAAAATTAATTATATTTGGCATTCTTTATTGCATGTATTCATTGATTATAAATTTCAAAAAGATATTTGCGAAGCCGATAGTCGTCGAGGAATTTTAGAACATTAAAGTATAATTTTCTGCAAAATATGAAATGAAAAGTTTATTTTTGGAATAAACTTTTGAATATTTTGATGAATAATCCTTGCTACAAATGGTAACATGACATTGATCGACTTGTTATCAAGAAAAATGTACTACTTGTGCTTCCCGTAGAAGATGCTTAAGGGACAAACTGTTGAAAGGAACGAAGACAAAAATCTTTGATTTTCAGTTTAAATAAATTGTATTACACTTTGTGATTCGGAAACCACATTACCCAGTAGGTCTCCTATGAGTGTGATGCAAGGTCGAACGCGTATACCACAGACTAGGAGAGGAAGTTTCCCCACGTGCGACCATCAGGCCGCACAACCTCGGTAATCTCTTACCAAATTAAAAATTTAGTTTTTACTAAATAAAATTTAAAAAATTTATCCCTCTCCCCCTGCTAATCTAAATTATTGTATATAAAAAAACCCTTAGTATCGAGAAGAACGTTAGAAGAACTATCTAGGAAACTATCATGTGGTGGGGAGTACGGAATTTGACAACCTTTAAAAGTTCTTTCCGATTATGATAGACACCATAGTCCAGGTGGTCTGGGTGCTTTATATGTTAATTTTCGAGACCATTTTAAATAACATTTTTTGGTACAGAGGAGCATAAGGACAGTGGCGTACCTAGACCACTTGGGGCCCGGGGCGGATTTATTTTGGAGGCCCCCCCTCACCCTCAAAAAAAAACATTTTAATGTGGCTAACCTTTTTTTGCCTTAATCTAACCGTCTTCCATAAGCTATTGCCCTGTGCAGAGAAATAATAGATAGAATAAGGGAACAAACTCGTGCAGTCCGAGGTCATCAATTATCATTACTGTTAAAAATGTTAAACTGATAAAAAGTTTTATCGTAAGAGCCCGAATTCGAACAATTGAATCTACGACGTTCAGCACGACGCAACGCAGCTCCGAAACCGACGCTCTCTGAACGACTGAGCCACGAATGAGCTCGCTCACTTGAGAAACATGGAATTATTTATTTTTGGGTGGGGCCCCCTTAGTAAAGGGGCCCGGGGCGGACCGCCCCCCCCCCCCCCCCCCCCCTTGGTACGCCACTGCATAAGGATGCAGGAGGTTAACCCATTATTATCTCAAGATCTTTTGATGTATTGGTCAAGATCATCAAAGTTAATTTTTTAAGAAACGACTTATTAAGCTACTTGCGGGGGTTTCATACCCCCCCCCCTCCGGTCCTAGTAAAACAAACAATTTTAATGCTGCGGCGGCAACGTCTGACGTTACTCGGGTCTTTAACTTTTGTGGATTTAGAAAGCGTACCTGGGGGGTATTCCATACCCCCCCAGACCCCCGGTCACAAAATCAGTTGTATAATGAAAATAAGGGTACAATCCAGAGAAGTTGAATTATTGCATACAGTTGACAAAAATACATTGAGGCAATTAGAGGTTATAATGCCGGAACACTCGGCGAATAATTACTTTATCTGACCATCTGAATCTGCGATAAAAACCCAAATGCTTCGTCAAAGATCATCAAAGCTCGTTTTTGACTTTTGCATAATGTAAGAAACTGTAGGTACCCCCAGACTCAATGCTCCCAGTTGCGCAGCCGGGAGGTAACTAATGGACTTTCACCTCCCACAAATATTTTTGCAAAAGCACAACTCAGTTGACAATAATTGGTAGTTCATTACGAATTTTTTTGTTCCCCCCCCCCCCCTGGAGAAATTTCGTAAAAAATATTAGGTGTCCTAGAGCAATGATATTTTCCGAAATGTTTAAATTGTTACGGTACCTTAGCAAAGGTTATTTAAAGTTAGAAATCTTCACAAGTTTCTTCCGATAAAAATAAGCCTTTTGACGGGGGGGTCTGGGGGGTATTCCATACCCCCTAGGTACACTTGCTGTTATTCAGAGCCATCAGAATTTAATATCTTTCGTTGAATCTCTTGCAATTTGTCTGCAGGTGATATTTTTCATAACTCCTAATATCGTTCTTCTTAATACCGAGGCCCGTATAAGTGAAAGTTTTTCTTTCACAAGAAAATAAGTGTACCTGGGGGTATTCTATACCCCCCCGGTCTCGGCAGCTTAAATAAGTTAGAGATAAGCAACCATTTTTCCCATTATTCTACGCGATCTGTGAGTTTTATTATGAATTTTATAATCATATAAGGATTAAACACCATCTTGTGTCTGTTTATAATTATGTTCGTAAAGCTAATATAAATTCAAAGTTTGAGTGAGGCCTTTAGGCCGCACAACTATACCAATGTTGCTATACTATTATTATGCGTTCGTCAACAAATCAGCTGGAGATCTTCCGCCTGAATTGGAAAATTTTACCACGATTTTATTTGAATTGTGAATTTCGAAAAGGGCTCATTTCAGAAAATTAAAATTTTTCAGGAAACACAAAAAATTGATTTTCTGTTGAAACATTTGACCTATTTTAGCAATTTTATTCTTCTAAAATTACAAATTATTATGTAACGTTATGTCCATGTAAAATAATATTCTTAAAGGGAAATTTGATTAAGAAAACGATCGATAAAGTTTTCTGAGATGAGTCGTTCTCGAAATTCATCCTATGTTATTGAAAAAAATAAAAATACAAAACTTTTTATGAGTGAGAAGGGCCCATGTCTGGTTTCTATAGTAAAGAAAAACACTCACCTTCCTGAACTTAATTTCGAAAAGGACTCATCAAAGGTGAGATGAGAGCTTTTCGAAATCGTTTGATATAATAATGTTAGTATATATTATAATCTTGCACAATCACACATGATAAGGTGAGTCCTTTTTGAAATTAAGTTCAGGAAAGACCTTCTCGCCCATAAAATAAATATCGGTCTATATGTTGTGTACATGAAAGAAAAGCGGCAAAGTCAATTTTGATAAAAGCTCGATATGGGCCCTTTTCGAAATTCACAATTCATTTGCAACAATCACTGAAAACCCCAGTCGGGTTTTCCCCACGTGGAGATTTTAGTCCACTAAAAGTAGTTTTTCGCATATAACTAGCTTAATTTCATTTTGAGTGAAAATTATCTTCAGATCAAAATTGAAGGGTACAAAATTCTCTATAAAATAAATTTTTCAAAATTTGTCTACATCATACACTATTTATGAAATAAAAATCAATTTCAAAAAAAACAATTGCAAAAGGGTTTTGAATAATTCTTTTTCTGAATAAAAATTTCGTACATTTAAACTTCATCGTCTGAAGTAAGTAAATTCTGAAACCTTATTTTGTAGATAATTTTCTCCTAATCAATTAAGATACGAAAATAATTTTCTTCTATAAGGGAAAACCCACTTTTGGGGCGTTAAAATTCTCAATTGAAGTGAAGTCGATATAGGAGATTTGAGGAAAGAACATTGTAGCACAACATAAAATCTTCAGAGGTTCCAACCGATAAAAATCGATATTATAAGACCGGGGGGTGTGGGGGGTATGGAATAGCCCCCAGCTACACATGTTCATTTTCGGGACCATTTTAGATAACGTTTTCCTTGATACAGAGTGGCATAAGGATGGTTTTTATTGGCGATTTACATTTAGCAACACGCCACCATGCGGTAGAATTTTAAGTTAGAATGCTAGGTATAACATGCGATCAGTTGTCAGTTGTTAACGTTTAAAACGTGTGTTTATAATTTAAAGAAATTGTTACTGTGTGATATTATGAATAATAGACGAGTAAATAATGGAAAGTGTTGTGTTTACTTTCAAATTTATTTCACGAATACGTAGCTTATCGGCCATTGTTTACATTCTAGTGGCGCCACCAACGGTAAGGTAAATCGCCAATATGCGTGCATGATTGTCAGGGTTGTGCGGCTTAGAGGCTGTACTGAAACTTTTTTAGGTTGGTAACCAAAAACCAAACCAATAAGAGATGCGTTATGAAGAAAATAAAAAATCAGACTCCCCAGGTCCACTAAAATCGGTAGTTTAATAAGCCGTTTCTTAAAAAATGAACTTGGATGATCTTGGCCAATACATCGAAGGATCTTTAGATAATAATTGGTTAACCTACAAACCTTCATCCTTATACCCCTCAGTACTAAGAAGAACGTTGTCTAAAATGGTCCTGAAAAATAATATGTAGAAAATAATTTTAGTAAAGCTGGGGGGGTATTCCACACCCCCAGACCCCCCGAACTAGGGTGCCGATCTTAATCGGAATGGACTTTTGAAGATTTTATACTTCATAACCGTTATGAACCGAATATACACTTAATTTATTGTAAATGAAAAAATTATACTCTCGCTAAGTGCTCAGATTAAAGTGACCAAGAGAAGAAAGTCGGTCTATTTTGATCGGAAAAAACATTTGAAGATTTTGGAACCATCCTACAAGTTTAATCAAAAAAATTCTAAGAGCAAAAGATGTAGATAATTTTAGGTAAAACATATTTTGTATGAACCATATTTTGATAACATCGATTTTGGTCCGGGCAAACCAACTAACATAAAGCGGCATTCACATAGGGTATTGTATGTGGATGGTAGAATCGGTAAGAGTTAAAACGCATTAACTCAGGTAGGAGCGTTCAGGTAAGGAACGCTAAGAGCTGTTTTACATTACACTAAATTTTTCAGGACTGAAATTTTTAGTCCTAAAAATGCAATGCGCGCGCCGAATTAGGATGATAGAAAACTTGTTGTAATACTTTCCTGTTTGCAACTACAACCTGACAATTTTAACTTTTTCAGCGACTGAATATGCGCCGCGCGCATTAGGTAAATTGTCAAATAATGTCGATTGGTTTGTAAGTGTTTAAAAGTGATTTAAAATAATTAAATAAAAATGCAAATTAGCAAAAGAAAAAAATTATGTGCTGCATAATTATTACAATGTTACTTGCAAAAACAAAAAATCAAACTTTAAAAAAAAAGCGATTATGGACTAAACTTCCAATGATTTGTTCGCGTTTGTTATTTTTTTTGTAAAATTATAAGAAGCTTGTACTCTTATAAAATAAAATCTCGGGTGTGAGGGTTGGGATAATAAAACAACTGTTAACAATACCTACTTATATAGTAGGTATATGAAAAGATGCATTACCAACCTTTTGCCATTACCAAGAATTTTGAATTTTGAATTCTACATCATTTTTAATTTTACATCATGCGCGCGCCGAATCAGGATGCTAACAACAATAAATTAGAACATGTTCTAAATTCTTGCTGTCAGCGTCCTAATTCGGCGCGCGCATTGCATTTTTAGGACTAAAAATTTCAGTCCTGAAAAATTTAGTGTAATGTAAAACAGCTCTAAGAAAGTAGGAACGCTGCTACCTGAGTTAATGCGTTTTAACTCTTACCGATTCTACCATCCACATACAATACCCTATGTGAATGCCGTGAAAGACGTCGTCATGAAAATCACCGAGTATTTGGTCTTTGTGGTTATACACAAAAAAAACATACAACTTGTAAACAAGAAACGCGATTTTTAAAAATCTTTTTTCGAATATCTTGAAAACTAAGCAAGATAGGGCAAACAACTAAGAACACTTTTTTGAAGAAAATGAAATTATCTACAAAATGATGTAAATAACTTTTAGTGTAAAGTCAGTCGTTTAGCTTGCACGCGCCGTCAAAGTACGTTCGGATCCCGAAAACACCAATTTTCAATGTTCTTCGGCCGATTTAGGTGATTTAAAATAGAATTAAAACTAAAAAAAAACTTTAAAGAGTATTTACCATAGTCCAATTCATTTTTAGACCACTTTTATGTATTTTGTCGTTATACAAACAAAAAAATTGACGATTTTGAGTAGTCTTAAGCTGGATTTATAGTTTGACGTACTGTAAGCGTAAACGCTTTATTGTTCAGAACAGCCGTTTCAAAGATAGAAATAGCAATGATGATTGCCAAACTCCGTAGCGGGGACGGCACTTGAAGAAGAAGAAGCGTAGACGCACTGCAAAAAGATCGACTATAGAATTTAGGTACTCTTGTTTATAAATAAACGTAGACGTATGACGTAACGTAAGAGAAACGGACTGTAACGTAAGAGTTGGCAACTTTCATCTTTTACAGTGCGTTTCTTACGTCCGACCAATCAAAAGAAAGAATTCTGTGTGTTTAATCTATGTGTATATTTGAATTTAAATTATTTTTTAATTTGAATTTAAATTATTTTTTAATTTGAATTTAAATTATTTTACGGTTGCCTATGTATTTTACGACCCCCCCCCCCCTTGGGGGCTCGGGGTCTCCGGTATGGATGACGGTCGGCTCGGCCTTGACTTTGTCGCCGGAATTTCCGCCTATTAAGTTAATGACGAGTGGACTTACACCTATACTGACGACCGCGGACCACTAGGTGACCCGGTGAGACGTGTTGGATCGCGGCGAGCGGTGTGTCCGGTTCAATTGAAAAAGTAGAATCAAGTGATAGTGCCTGACCTCCCGGACACAAACTTTCGTGCTAAACCGGGAGGTCATCGGGAGCCTGCATCATCGATGCAGCATGGAAGATCGCAGACGACAGCGGAAGTAATGCCGAGAAGGTAAAGCCCGCTGTCGTCGGGGAGGGGGTTTTAGTCAGTTAGAATCTGACACTACCATCCCTGATGGGGTGGTGCCTATGAAGGTTTCCCCCTTCCCTGCAGAAAAAAAGTAGAAACTACCAACTGTACATGTAATTTCACGATTTGTATAATTTGTAGGTTATGTTGAATCG
The DNA here is from genome assembly GCA_932274525.1 of Podabrus alpinus. Lineage (NCBI taxonomy): Eukaryota > Metazoa > Arthropoda > Insecta > Coleoptera > Cantharidae > Podabrus > Podabrus alpinus. Next base: position 92,779,045 of record OW026454.1, on the reverse strand, counting down.
TTGAATGTCACTCACTTTATAATGTTATCACCTCTACGCATGCGCGAAAATTCCGTTCCGTCAATTTATAAATTTGAAAATATCTTACAGTCCGTTTCTTACGTATCCAGTGCGTCTAATACGTTTACAGTACGTCAAACTATAAATCCAGCTTTAGGTTTATGCAGTCCTGTCTTAAAATCTGGTTATGACAGATCTGATTAGGGGCGAAATTTTCTACAAAAAATTACTTTTAGGTACCTATATTTTATGGTACGACGAATGCTGATTTTTTATTAATGCGCACAGTGCAAATCGGAAAACGCTTATTATTTTGGATAACTTTGCTTGTTAATAAAACGATCAGCGTTCATCGTACGGAAAAACTGCAAGAGGTCCTTTTTGTTGTAAATTTCGTCCCCATTAAGATGCATATGATAAAATTAATCTCAAATACATTCCAAGACCTGAAAATAGCAAGAAATCAAGACTACTTCAAAATGTCAAATTCGTTTATTTATATAGCAAGAATATAAATCAAAAAAAGTCTACAAAATCGTTTGCACCATGAAAAGGATCTTTGAAGTTCTTAGGTGTTGTTTAATTTTTTTGGCGCGGTACAAAATAGAGTGAATTTTATTCCTGCCTTGTATTTATAATATTTGTTGTTCAGCACATAATCATTTGCGGGTCGGCAGGCAATTCGCGAGTTCATTATAGCATAAGGTTGATGCGCATCTTGCCGAAATTTATAATCAATGCTTTAGTGCACTGCTACTTGATTAAATTCCGTTTAATCCATTAATCACTATAATCACTCCGCTATTACATGGTTTAATTATTAAATTAATATTAAATTATATTTTAAGTGTCTAAAAGTTGACTTCCTCGTCGATAAGAAAAAAATATGTTTCGGGGGCAGAGGGGATCTGGTCGGGCTATTTAAAAGTTGAATTCAATTTCTAATTCGCATTGTATACAAATAGAAAATTAAAAAATTAATTTTATACCTTTGCATACGTTTATTACATTACCATAAACCATTTGTAATAAAAAAATGACTTTATAACCAAAGACTATTAAATTTAGAAATATTTTTGTTGTTAGACGCAATATTCTCCAACATGAACAAAACCATTAATGCTTAATCATGCTGAATTCATTGTTAAAGTTAATTTTTATACAACAATATGTATAAAAGGCATGCTGAGAATAATAAGGTGAAAACCTCTTAAGAGCTTTTAGATTTTACGAAAAAACGACAAAAAAAGTTGTAACTAAAAATTTAAAATTCTATAAATTATGCTTAGTCAGGCATCTCGTCGTGGTGATTAAAATCTTCCACTAATTAGTGGGTACTTTTTGACAGGGTTTTGGCGTTTGGAACGTTTTAATAATTCTTCATCTTCACCACATTTAGTTAAAACTTCTTCGAGTTAATTATCTCATTTGTGCAGGTAGGTATGGAGTAAATCGTTCATACACCTCGTGATTAACAAAAAATAAATTAAACAACGTAAAGAAATAATGATACTCCCACACACGTTTAAAAGCGAGTCATTTCCAAGAATTTAAAAAATTCGTGAATGCGAACAAAGAAACTACTTTTAAAAGCAGAAAATATCTTTCAAATGGATTAAAATACTTTTTTATTCCCAATAAAGTTGTTCTTAAGATGCTACAAATTCTTCCATATTGTTTACATCTCTCTTGCTTTAATTTATTGCCCGTATATACCGGGAGAAAAAAACTTACGTGTAGACTAAACTCATGCAAATGAGAAGCCACAGAATGAACTTATTTAGAATTCTAATCTTATCTGTTGTACCAACTTCGTTTGTCTTTTTATGACAGAAGGGACGACCTGTTAACTTTTGTTTTTACCAGGCATGATTAATAAGTAACTGCACAAAAAATTTATAGCAGTGGGAGCTGAATTCAGAACATGCGAACCAGCGGTAGTTGTTTTCAGTCTCTCGATGAAGGTAAAACTTTCTGTATGAAAGAATCTGATTTATTGACTCTTCGACTATACCACTTAAATAATGAATACTGGACTCAATTTATTGTAACTTTAATGCGGGTAAAAAATTCTGTGTTGTGAAAGATTTAACCCAGGAGGTATATTTTAATACTGTTAATTGCGAAAAAATTTTAAAATATTGAAAATTACGTAACTCGGAATGTCAAGCACGAATTTTTGAGGTTTAATGGTTTTATTGAGAGAATCTGAACGAAAATTCTGACCCGGAGGCTCATAAGGGTAATAAAGATCAGAAAGAAATTAAATATCGACATTTTAACCTATTGAGAGAAATCATCTAAGATTTCAAACTAATGATATTTTTTGTGTCTATTTTGGATTCTGGAGAATTTTTTTTAAATAATAAGAAGATATGGAACCGGAAAACTTCTTGTATGGCTTTGAGACCCGAGAGAGCGTCAAATAATTAAAACAATCAGTGCCAGTCAGCAAAGTCTCTTTAGTTAACATTATTGACAAGCATTGACATCTTACATTTAAATTAAATTTTTAATAGACATTTTTACCGTAAAATATCAATATTTTGGCAATATTATTAACTACGAGGAAGATTACAGAAAACACATGAAAAATCAAGTCTTTTTAGGTCTTAAAAGTTACAAAAATCTAAAACCCAGAACACTGTTTGTAGACCGAATCTAATCTGTGACCCAGAATCTTAAGGAACTGAAGCTGAAACAAAATTAATCGGTGCAATGGCTACTATAATTATAGAAGTAAGGAAACTGATGGCTCAATCTGTTCATTAATCTAAAAAAATGTTGACTAAAACTTCCTCAATATGAGGTAAAACTCCTAGGGTTCCTAATTTTTTACAATGACATTTAAGCAAAAAATGTAACGAAGGGCTTCGACAGTTTTCAAGTGCACAAACCGACCTTCCAAGACTTTTTGCATTCTACATTTAAAGCGATACCTTATTAGAAAAGTTATTGATAAAATGATAATTTTATAAATAATCGTGAATATCACGGTTTGGGTTCACTTTAGAGCAACATATCAAATAATTCAAAATAAAGTACATTCAATTGTCTACAGAAAAGATTTGATAGTGTTTTCTTGTTAATCAATCGGTTGCAGAGTTATGAAAAGAGAACAACTTTTCACACTGGAAAAGTAGTTGTATAGATGCCTAGGAACTGTCGCTAAAGCGAGTTTCACCTTGTTTCAGCAAAAATAAGAAAAAATTGAACCCCTACAAGCCTACTTACGTAATACTTGAAGGCCCCCAAACATAAAATTAAATAAATTACAAAAAATTGTGGAAGCAGGAACTAGGGAGCGGGCATGGAATATACCCCCGGTACGAAATGATTATTTTTAAAATATGCAAGGAACAGATGAAGGCCATCATACATCTTCCTGTTCCAGATTTGTTAAGTTCTCTATTACTTGATTTTCTGTAACGGGAAGGTATTCCAGACCGCCGCGGATTGGGGGGGGGGGGGGAATTGCGAAATAATGTTTACCTAAAAAAATTTATTATTTTTCTGCAGACGTGTTTCCATAGTTATTTTCAATCATCAGCGGAATATAGATAGGGGAAATATTCACAGGATTTAGAGATTTATTAATTTAAGATTTTGGAAAATGCAAAAAGACGTATAAATTTGATATAAAATAGATGATTTTATCATCCTGATTATTACTACTTGATTTCATACAATACGAGAATTGCAGTTCACAAAAAAAGAGATATTTTTACCTTATTGCCCTATAGTGCCATGGTAAATCGCCTGTTTTAATACAAAAAGTTAAAAACGGAGAGTTACGGTGCAGGGGGGGGGGTTAACTACCAATTTTATGGAACCGTGTATCCGCCTTTGGTAGTGCCACAAGGTTTTTGAAGGCCAATATGATTTTTTTTAACTAATACCAAATTTATTGGTTATTTTCAGCTTCCACCTTTTAATTCAAGTTTTAAAAAAATTTGAGGTTGGTTTATTATGGTGGTGCCGTGGCTCCTTGTCTCCTTATAGGGAGCCGCCACTGCATAGGATCCATTCTATAGTTCAATGGTACCAATGGCTTAGTAACTGTTAAAGTAAACACGACGCGGCTGACTGCAACAGATTTAAAAAAATTCATGTATTAGAAACCATCTATCAATTATGGTGGAAGAAAGTTATGGAAAACCGTATGAATCCTTATGTGGTCTGGCAGGGGGGAGTCGAAAGTGTTCCTTACGTAATATTATGTTAATTGAAACCAGTTTATATTCGGTTTTCGAAATTACTTTCGTAATTTAAACGTTTGTTTATGATAAATATGAGGGGGAGGCGAAAATTTTTAAAAATAACCCTAAACTAAGATGGGCGGGGGGGGGGGGGTCAAAAATTTCAACAAATCTCTATTACATAATTAATGGACACTGAAAATATTTTGCTTTGAACCGAAGAAATATTAAGTTGATCTAAATTCTCAAGTCCAGATTAAAAAGGGGTAGGGTTGAATTTGCAATCCTGGTGGACATTTCTGCACAGACTCAGATGCTCTAAATTCGCCTGTGCAAAAACGGTAACTTAAGTTTAGCACATCATACATCATTAACTGTGTGGGTTGGGGTGCCAAAGGTTCGGGTTTCTAAGTTTCTATCTATAAACTGAATATTCAAGTACGTACTACATATTTATGAAGATGGATTGACCGGAATTTGTTAACTCCCCCTCCACGATATTAAATTCCCGTATTTATTTCTGGTACACGTGGCCACTTTACCACCATTCCCATTTTTAACTTTCCAAAATATAAACAATAATCAGCAAGATAAAAATAAAATTATCAAAAAATTCAGGCTGTTTGTTTTGTATTAAAAATAAATTGAATATTTTTTTCGGTTTGATCTAAAACTTAATAGTTTATTCTGAAGTTTATCAATTTAAGAGTTCAAATAGTGATCGACATTTTAGTAACCTTTTGGTTTTAATCCCACTTATTGGTTTCTTCTAAAAAAGAACCAAGAAACATTTAGGCTATAAATTATTTAAATTATTTTCGGAGTGAGTGATGTTACTAATTTAAATTAGTAAAATATTCCACTAATTTGTAGAATTAGAAAAAAATTCATCTGATTTTTTGAAATGATAGTTAAGTCGAGATTAATTAGCGTAATTAATTTAAAATTGTGACCTTGAAGGAGTTAAACAATTAAAAAATATTTTAGTGTAGGTTGGTAGATAGTTATAATGAGATTTACTTAATTGTAGTAAATCATCTGTTTTCTCATTAGCACAAATTAATTGACAATTTTAGGGTGTACCGCCAGAAAAAGGTACGAGTGCGCTGCTGTTGGCCGGCAAGAACTAAACATTTTAAATTACTTATGAATTTTAATTATCTTCTTTTATGAAATATAATTACTTATGGTTAAGTTTGTTTTCGAACTTTGCGAATTATGTAAAACGTGTAAAACCAGTTTTTTGTACAGAAAAACAGATAAGTTGGCTTTTTTGGAGCTCTTCAACTGAAAGAGACCCTCCTTTCGGATTGGACGCATTTTTTTACCGAAAAAAATATGAGAAAAAATAGCTACTACTGTATCTGTCTAGAATTATTAAAACGAAGTCAAGTAAACGATGAGGCTACTTTATATAATTTGAGTTCTTTTACATGTAAATTAATAGCGTTTTACATCAAACAGAACGATGCATGCATACATAATTAATTTGCTAATTTTTTTGCTCCTTCAGTTTGTTGATTTAGTAGATTAGATTAAAAATAAATTTATGCCAAAAATTATGTATACCAAAGATTGGTTACCGACTACTACTACAGGAATCACAGATATTTGCACAATTTTTATGACTGGCAAACTTCTTGTTTTCTGCTACCGTTAGGTAAATTATTTGTTAGCCAAGTATTTATTACCTTCTAATTAATATTTAAAAAATTTAAAAATTAACACCGGAGCGTCAAAATTAGAATCAAGTGGACAGAATGCTCGAGCTTATCGGAATGAAAAAATTCAGACCACCAATAAAAATTTTGTAATAAACTAAAATACCAAATTTTCGATAATAAAAGAAAAAACGTGTCCGATTTAAAATTTTTTCATCAAATGACAAGACGAGATAACATCAAATTTGAATATAAATGAGCCTATAAAATTTAAACCGAACATTAACTAATTAGTTAAGGAAATCGATTAATTAAATTTGCATACGCAATTATGTAAAATCAATATATTTTAACGTCACAAACAATTCGATAAAAGACTTACCATTTAAAGACAAAAGGAATAAAAAATCGGGCACTGATTTTACCCGAAAGGTGGCAATTCAAACAACCGGCGACTGATAAATTTCGTACAAATATCCATACAATCCCAAAATAAACAGAAACATTCCAAAATACTATCTTATCGGTCATTAAATTACCAGTGAAATGAAAACAGTGCGAATTTTATTATTTCATATTTTTGAAAGACACAAACAATGATAAACAAACAAAGTTTATTGAACCTCTAATTGAAAATTCGGAACAATCAGATAATTTTTTTTAGTAATTTTGTATAAGTACTAATTTTCTAAGGCGAGGGGGTGGGTCATCTCCGGTCCCGTTACTTGACGTACTACTAATAATTTTGCATTTTTAATTAACGAAAAAGGTTTATTACTTTTTATTAATTAAAGTTATCAATTATAAGTGGTAGGTTGATTTGTTACGTCTTTACTTTAATTATTATTAATAATAATTTTTTGTGAATGTTTAATTAAAAATCGTGCGGTATAACATAAATTGCCATAATTATGCAGTTTTGAAATTAAAGTGAAAGATCAAATTAATCGATATCAGCAATGAATAATTAAGTTACGCTCAAGTGTGAATCAATGTTGATATGTACGAGACATAGATAAGAAAGATAACTGTTTTTCTAAAAAAAAAGTTTAATATTAGAATTAAATATCTAAAAGTGGTCTAAATAGAAAATATTCGGGTACGTTTAAGCTTGCTTACGAATTTCGATCGGTTAAAAGTTAAAAGGTAAAATGACTGTGATTTCTGTGCTCTAGAAATGCAAATAAACTCGCAATTGGGCACATAATGTTTATCAGTAAAAATAACTAGGCCAAGTAAGTACTCTTATCTGGCCAATTGGCCGATTTCTGTGCATTCTGTCTAAAATAGGTATTAGTGAATTAAACTGAATAAAATTCGTCTAATCTTTCAATCGAGTTAAAATTTTGCACTTTGACTTGCAGCACGAGGCATATTGATTTATCATATTTTGGGATCGATTCGACCGTCTGATCTAATTAGTGAGAGCATGAATGGAGAGACGGTCGTCAGCTAAAGCAGTTAAGTGCGTTGCTGCTAAAGCTGAATGCCTGGTTCGACTCCGGGCTCAGTAAAACTTTATTCTGACCGTCTCCCCTCGGAAGGCAATGGCAAACCACCGAGGTGTAATCTGCCTGGAACAGCCTCTCTGGAGATGAAGTGTATACACTTCCCGCGGTTCGGAGCCCGCGTTAAGCAGTAGGTCCCCTATGTGTGTGATAATACTTCAAACGCACAACACATACACAGGAGAGAGGTCGCCAACGTCCGGGAGACCGGATATGGCACTTGAAGAAGAAGAAGATGAATGGATTAACGAGATTTATAAAAGACCAATAAAAAAAGTGTTTTCCACTTGAAAGCGTAGGTTAACTGAAAAATAGAACATAATTTTCTCCAAATTTTTCATTTGAAGCTTTGATCGTTTCTATTTTCCTTCACGCAATCGCTTTTCAGTTCACCTTTATAAAACTTTTAATAGGAAAAACTTGCCTTTTGATTAAATTTTTCCTTCTAACGCACAATTTTATTTACTTTAAATCTCAACATAAAAATGATTATCAATAAGAGCGGTATTTAACATGGCCAAGAAAAATAACATGTGTAGCTGGGGGCCCCCGGAAGAGAGACTTTTGAAGACCGTCCCATTTACCAGTTATCCATAGGTACTCCTAAACTTCAAATGTGCCTACATGTAAACTATAATTTTAGTAACCGGGAGGGGGGTCTGGGAGGTATGGAATACCCCCAGTTACAACAAAATTATTGCAAAAGAAACCCTTATCAGTATCACACTATTAAGAAGAAAGGTTTATAGGATGGTTCCGAAAAATAACATGTGTAGCTGGGCGGTATTCCATACCCCCCGGAATAGGGTCAATATTTATCAGAAGGGAATTTTTCAACACCTTCACTATGGTAGCGTGACATTTATGTCGGTTTCCAGACGGTTAGAAAGAAAATTAAGTAGCCGAGGGGGGGGGTATTTAAGTCTTCAACTAAAAATGTTATATTACCATAAAAACGGCCTGGAAATCGGTAAAATATTACTTTAACATAACAACGGCCATTCTGATATGATTAAGGTTAAAATCTTCAAAAGTCCTTTCCATAAAGTAGATACCGTAGTCGGGGGGTATGGAATACTCCCCAGCGACCGACCCCAAAATTATTTCAAAAGAAAACCTTGCACCGTTATGGCAGTATCAAGACGAACAGACATATGAATTAGTTTGAAGGAAAACTTATGCCCCATGCCCCTCAGTATCAAGAAAAACGTTGTTATCTATGATGGTTACGAAAAATAACATGTGTACCCCCCAGGTAATATATCCCACCTGGGGCTGTAACGAATTTTTTGCCCTTTAAATTCGTTCCCAATAATTATTTATTGGCACTTCTCGCTCCATCTAACGGTCGAACTGGGAAGAGGGACTGGAAAGGGAGATAAGAGGTTCCATCGGCGCAAAAGAGAGGTGCATGTCAGTGGCCCCCCCAGTTTCGAATTTTTTTATAAAAATGGTGTCACACGTTAGAGCATCGTTAGAGCCTGAATGAGCTTCCATTATTTTCGTTTGAGCCTCAAAGGTCGCGGAGTTATTCGCAAAAAACAACTGGGGGGGCCGTAGACATGGTGGCCCCCCCCAGTTTCGAATATTTGGGTGAATTTGGTGTCAAACGTTAGAGCATCGTTAGAGCCTGAATGAGCTTCCGTTATTTTTGTTTGAGCCACAAAGGTCGCGGAGTTATTCGCGATAAACTGCTGGGGGGGCCGTAGACATGTTTTTCCATTTTCCTTCCTATTTGTAATTTTTGTATGAAACTCATGCCAATCGATAGAGCATCGTTAGAGCCTCAATGAGCTTCTATGGTCATGGTTTTAAGTTAATATATTTACAAAGTTATGGATGTTTTAAATTTTCGACCAAACTCCGAGCAACATGCGTTAACTTGAATTTTGCCAGATTGAGGGTTCCCACCATCATTGCTAATTTAAATTCCCTGACGAAAATTATAAATAAAACATCAACTTAAAGGAATACAAAGCTTTAGTTGATATAAATAATCATTATTACCTTCATCGATTTCATATAATATCAACTGCAAAATTATTGTTTGAAGAAAAAATTTTATTAATAAAACTAAAAAATAAAGTTTAAAAAGACCTTATATGTAGAAGGGTATATATAAGGAATTGGCAATTTACAGCTGTTGTTGACTGTCTTGCCACTTTGGGCGACAGTTTCAAATCATCATACCGTTCCCACCGGCTTAAATTTTCACGCCAACAATAACTTACGTAATGCCCAATCGCATTGATATTGTTTATTGCTGTGGGTGGTATGAAACTAATAGCTCCTCGAATGTGAAATGTATTTCCATTAACAAAAATTTTTTGGGGAATTTCCTGTAGGGAAATGTTAAATTCCAAAGACGAATCTTTCTTCATTGGCCACTTACCGCAAGGAAGTGTGTTGGGTCCGCTGCTGTTTGTTATGTTTGTGAATGATATGAGTATGGTGATTAGAGGTGCAAGCTTCCATTTGTTTGCTGATGACACTCTGGTGTACATGGTAGGAAAAGACGTTAGTGATATGCTTACAATGATGAATAAAGAAATGGATACCTTGAGTAAGTGGTTGAATGGCAATAGACTGATGTTGAACGTACAAAAGAGTAAGGCTATGATTTTGGGAAGGACTGTGTATGATGAAGACCAGACGTTAGTAATTGAAGGTCAAAAAGTGGAGATAGTCGAGAGTATGAAATATCTGGGTTTGATTTTGGATCGACAACTGAATTTTAAGCAGCACATGGACTACATCTGCAAAAAAATTTCAATGAAATTAGGGATACTTGGTAGATGTAGTGAGTTTATATCAAAAAGGAGTAAGCTCAATATATTCAACACTATAGTGCTACCACATCTAAGATACTTGGGGACGGTGGTGTTTTTGAGTAGCGAAAAGGATAAGAAATGATTGCAAGTGCTTCAGAACAGAGCAATGAGGACAATACTAAGAAGGAATAGATACACTCCGATCAAGACTATGCTGAGTGATTTAGGTTGGTTGAACATAGTTACCCTAGCGGAGTATCAAGTATTAGTGTTTATACAAAAAGTAATCTTGCGTATGATGCCAGAATATTTTGATGGAGTTGTAGCGTTATTTGATGATATCCATGTTTATGAAACTCGAAATCGAGGGAAGATTGCATTACAACGAGTACATTCAAGTGCAGCGCAAAATAGAATATTTTTCAAGGGTGCCGTCGCTTACAGTGATCTACCGAGAGATTTGCGTATTTTGGCAAAACGGTGGTATTACCAAATTGTTTTACTATTTCCGACCAACAAACATTTGATGGGCCCCAAAACTTTTTACCCATTGGATCATAAATTTTCTCTTTATTGGCAACAATAACCAGGTTAAGGTACTTCAGATCAATATTAGATTTTCTCGGCATGATATTCTATTTCTATATTCCTTCGATAAACATTTTTATAATTTCAAATACAATTTTTCGCTTATTTTTAAATTAAAAATTTTTATCTTTTAATCTGGCATGCATGTTGCTCGGAGTTTGGTCGAAAATTTAAAACATCCATAACTTTGTAAATATATTAACTTAAAACCATGACCATAGAAGCTCATTGATGCTCTAACGATGCTCTATCGATTGGCATGAGTTTCATACAAAAATTCCAAATAGGAAGGAAAATGGAAAAACATGTCTACGGTCCCCCCAGCAGTTTATCGCGAATAACTCCGCGACCTTTGTGGCTCAAACGAAAATAACGGAAGCTCATTCAGGCTCTAACGATGCTCTAACGTGTAACACCAAATTCATCCAAATATTCGAAACTGGGGGGGCCATCATGTCTACGGCCCCCCAGTTGTTTTTTGCGAATAACTCCGCGACCTTCGAGGCTCAAACGAAAATAATGGAAGCTCATTCAGGCTCTAACGATGCTCTAACGTTTGACACCAAATTCACGCAAATATTCGAAACTGGGGGGGGGCATCATGTCTACGGCCCCCCCAGTTGTTTTTTACGAATAACTCCGCGACCTTTGAGGCTCAAACGAAAATAATGGAAGCTCATTCAGGCTCTAACGATGCTCTAACGTGTGACACAATTTTCATAAAAAAATTCGAAACTGGGGGGGCCACTGACATGCACCTGCAAAAGAGAGTCTTGGATGAACCATTGAACGAGCAACACGCTCTGGTGTCAATTTTTGAAGCAAGAAGGCGGGTGTGAATTTTTCACACACCAATGTCGATTTGTGTGGCTACTGTGGATAAATCATGGGCTTTTGGGTTACGTAATTAGCGGATATGGAACGAAGATATTCTTATAACTTCGTTGTTTTGTTGGAAAATGGTGAATTTTCCCCATATCGGACGTTTCTTGGTCGGATCTACTGCCTATGCTATCTTTGAAGGTTTTGGTTTCCGTTCGGATTGGTGAGTAACTTTTTTTGTTACTTAATTGTTTTACAGTGGTATGCATTGATCGAGTAGGACAAATTTTGCTCCGTCCACCTGGAGTTCGCTTTTGTTTAATTCACCCTTGGCTGATATGTATTTTTTTATGTCTTGTTATATAGGTTTTTCTTTTGCCTTGCATTTTTTTAATAGAACGTTTTTGGCCGAAATAATCGTTAAGTCGCAGGTTTTACTTTTCTGTTCGACGTGATTAAAGGTTATCTAATCTGACGTTCGCAGACGTGGATTATAATGCCAATGTTTGAATTTTATATTTGATAAACTATCATATCTATGAACTATTACATCATTATGTTTTGTTTAATTAAGTTTGAACTGTGCATTGTTTTCTTTAGGTGACATCGAGCCGCGTTGGTCGAATGCAATGGCTTAGGAATTCCTACGCGTTTGACATGGGTTCAAATCTTGAATTTGAAATTCTATGTTGAACTTTTTTTTTGTGTTTATTTTTGGTTTTATGTTTTTTTTTAAGAAGGCAGCGATGTGCGACCAACGTACAGGGTGTTGCATTTCATCGGGGTCGCTTCCACTTGATTTTATTGTTGGACGTTCGATTGTGGTTCTACCGTTTGTGGGATTTTTTATGACCACTCGAACGTTCTGTTGATTGATTTTGGGGAGTGGTTCTTGGTGGTAATGTCTTTGCCACTGATCCGACATCGCTTATGTCATCGCCTTCCAGCAACGAACATCTAATTGGTGATTTAATTTTTGTTGTGTTAGCAAAGCTGTTTCCTTGATTTTCTTCGGGGCATTCATTTGACACGACCCACGGCTTTGCTGCCGCTATAACGAGCTGGCTTATACCTACCATCAGGGCCCCACGCAAATAAAAGTAGAATTTATTTTCTGCGTGGACATTATCTGTTCCGAGCTACCTTCTCATTAGAGATAGTGAGGACAGATATTGTTTCAGGGGATATTCCATAATTTTAGTAACCGGCGGGAAGGGTCAATATTTATTTGAAGATCAACAAATGACGCTGATTTTAATGTTTATTTCACAAATTCATAAGTTATTAAAACGTAGTAATATAATAGCCTCCATTTATTTAGGTGAAAGTTATCCTTTTATTAATTTGTCTATCTATCTGTTTGCCTATAACGCTAAATTGATTCGTTAAACTCCTCTCTAGTGCGGCCTTTAGGCCGCACAACCAGGGCAATCACGTTATACATGGGTAGCTACATTAACAAATATCTATCTTGGATTCATTATTAATTATTTTTATATGATTTATTTATTTGTTCATTATCCATTTCTACCAATGCGTGTTTGATCTGGTTGTGCGGCTCAAAGGCCACACCAAAAGTTTTTCAAACAGGTAAGTAACTCTCTAGCACTCTCGCTTGACGTAGTTCTGGGCTCAGAAAATACCCAATAAGAACGACGGCTTCTCCTGCTATTTCATAAGAAAAGCTTAGAAGAAATTTTATTTGTCCCCCTCGCCGCCTCAAGCCTTCACATCAATAAACAAAAATACTGACAGTATGTGGTGCATGTAAAGAAATAAATGGAACATTAGAGGATGCTTATTTTTGTGTTAATGCAGTAGCGGCTTATCCTAAAGTGCACAAGAGCACGTGCCCCCCTATCCAAAATCGGTAACAACTATCAAAAAATAATAATTTAAAATAATTTTGTAAATAAAAATAAAATAAATTTAGAATTGCCCTTTTCTTTACATTTTGTGTCCTCCAATTAAAAAATGTCACGAGACGGTATTGCAAATGAAGTTATAAAAATGGGGGGACCCCGCATATTGAGAACAGATGGCCATCGTGATATGCTGAGAGGATTCCATCTTCCCCCATCCCGCTGTACGGATTACTTAATTTGACAATGAAGAGTATCTATTAATAGTATGTAGAAATGGCTGTAGAATTATCGATTTGATAAAAAAAAATCGTAAATTTATTGAAAAACTTTCAGATTTTCAGCTTAAAAGTAAGTGAATTCGTCTTTCCGTGGTTCGGAGCTTATGTTAAACCGTAGGTCCCCCATTTGTGTGAGAACTTTGAACGTACAACATGAACATCCATAAGATACCAAAAGAAATGAATACATAATAATATAAGCATACATTTATCTATACGTCTGTAACGATAATTTGATCCATTAATCTGCCCTAGGCTGCATAATCAATGCAGTAACTTACTATTAGAAGAACAGATCAGTCTTAAGTTTATAAATTGACTACATGTAGACCACAATTTTAGTGACCTGGTTGTGAAAAATTATAGCATACCACAGTATAAAAGTGGAGTGGGGAGAGTATATTGCAAGTGTAGCTCGCTTAAGTTTTTGAACTGACATTGAAATTGAAAAATCAAGTTTTGGCGCGTCTCAGAATATAAAAGAATTTGATCCCGGATCCAGGATGAAGCCCGGTAATGTTAAAAATGAACAACTAAGTAATTCCATTTTACCCGACACGATGCCAGAATGAGACGGGGTTGCATTTTATTTTGGGTAGTGTAAAGTAAAATGTACACCTGGGGGGGGGGGATATGTATTCCATATCCCCAGACCCCCCGATTCAGAATTATTTCTTTTAGAAGAATTAAAATAAACTTTAAAATTTAAAATTTAACTAGTTAATTAAACAATAAATGACCAGAGCCCACCACCGTGCAGTCTCTTGATGAGATCTACTTTTATTTAATGAGACATTTGAACATTGAATCCCCTAGCCACGGTTAACTTATTGTAAAAGAAAAATTAACACCCTTTATACCCTATATCCAGAGCGAAAATTTTTAAAACATAATTTTTAATACATAGAAATCAACCAAAACTGGTAAATTGAGGACGGTTCTCTCAGACCAATGAAGTACATTTTCATCGCAAGAAACTTTTTTCAGGATTGAAAATCTAAAACTACGTTATTCTACGCGAAAATCGAAAATAGCGGTTCTTTAGATGACCGTATTTTGGAATCTATAGAGATTAGAGCAAAATATTTTTGCAGTTTATGCTCATAATTTTACTGACACCGGACGATTTTCAATATAAGATGCATTTGAAAGGACCAATCTACGACTTGGTAATTTTTAGGACTTACTTCGACAAATTTTTCCCTGTTCTAGTCCGATCCCGATCTCGAAACCTTAGGGATTATTTTCCGATACCAAACTAAAGAGCTTAAGAAAAATCATCACATTTTTGTCTCTAAATTTTAATATATCTAAATATTTTTCACTTGTTCAAACGCGGGGAATCGTTTATTTGTCTACTGAAATTATCCTAGTTTATTTTTCGATTATTTCTCAACTAATACTAATCAATTAATTAAATCAATTAATACTAATAAATATTTGAATGGAATTTAATAGTTATGTACTTATCAATGCAGTAAAATGGCACTTCCATGGGCGAACTGTTAGATTTCAGGCCGAGCTGCAGGTGAGGTCTGAAAGTCGGCGAGTCCATTAAAGACATTTTTCTGCGGTCATCAACGATCACCAATAACCTGCAAAAAAATAGTCATATTAGTATACTACTAACGGTCACTTGAGAGCACAAAACAAAAACAAATTAATTTATCACCATTGAAACTTTGATGGCATTTTCTGATCTCTTTTATTCGATTTTTAAAATTTTTTAAGTTTCCGGACTGACTCGTTAAAAATACTATAATCATATTTGATACGGCCCGGTCTTTTTAAAGTTTCTTAGTCAAAGTTATAGTGGCTTAAAAATGTTAGTGAAATTAGCCTGTACACGTGACCGTAACTACGACGTTAATTTTTACAGCAGGATGCGTTGCTAGGGTTTAACGGTTTAACTAATAGTTAGTTAGCTGGTACTTTAACTGGAGGCGTGGTAATGTAACTTAAGCAACCATAGGAGTAGAGTGCAATATTTTAATCGGACTCTGATATCATTTTAATAAAATTGTGATATCAAAAAATTAAGGTGGTGTTAAAAAAATTTGATTGCGATTTTAATTAAATCAATCTCGCGTTTATTAATTGCATTAACTATCATATTATTCAATTAAAATAATTTGAAAATGATTGTTGATCAACTCTTTGATCTAATTGGTAATTGTATAATATGATAAATTAGTTTAAAAAAAACTGTGGTATTAATTTAATTAAAACCGCAAAATCTATTTAATTAAAATCAGAATCAAACTTTATTACCGTGATTGTTTGATATTATCAAAGTTGGGCTAGAAAGATCATAACCCTGCTATTCGAAGGTGAGCGTTTTAAATGCCTTCTGATTTTTATCATTTTATAGAAAAGAAAATAAAGCAAATAGGATAAAATATTATTATCATCCCTATCGATTTTAAACCATATAACGCTAAATTGAATCGTAGTTGCGGCCTTAAGGCCGCACAACAAAGGTAATCAAGTTCTAGCCTAACTTTATCTGTGTGAGCCTGAAATACTAAATTGAACTGTTGAGCTGATGATCCGTATCACTGTAGGACAACGTAGGCAATAACGTACTAAATGGATAAGAGCAGCCAAATGGCTGACGTCCATTCTGTCATTATAATATCTTATAAGATCAGCTACGTACAAAGCTGACATTATAAGTGGTTATTGTTTATGTGTTAGTTGAGATCAGGTAAGTAGGGAAACCATGTATTACACTTATAGCAATAATATCACCCAGTGCGGCCTTTAGGCCACACAACTTTTCCACTCACATTTTACATGCATTTTTGATGTACTCGTATTACTTATATTTACTGCGGAGAAGAACAAAACCTTCTAGACGCGAAGAACAAAATCCTGAAAGAACAACGTTAGAAGAAGCTTCCGCTGAATAAGTAGGAATTATTTTCGGTAGGTTACCGACACGTGACACCTGAAGGAATAATAATATGCGACAGCGGTTCCGAGTCACAGGTGGTTTTCAGATGGGTCCTTTGAGCCTGGCTCATCGTCACGTCCGTCGCCATAAAAGGGCTTATATTTAATCATTTTAATGTCGTCTGCTAACTGCAATTCTATTTTTTTTATTGCGGATCGAGAACCTACTTTTACAATTTAATCTTCGACTGTTTGCTCAAACCGTTAGGATTATCTCAGAATCCTTGGGTAGACATTGATATCAATTTAATTTTTTTTAAATTTGTTGTTTTTGCAACAATCAGAGGAATATATTTTTTAAAGCTCCGACGATGTAAAAACGTTGAAAGCGATACATTAAATTTGACGTAAGAGGTATCACTCTTGCATGTGATTAGAGAAAATTTGGCCCAGTTTTAATATCCCTCGAAGGTCGATAACCTCGCCTTATTTTTCAGAATTAATGGATTCTGTGTTTCGACAAAAAAGTTGATTTGCAGTGAACTAAACAAACGTGGCGTTTTGTAAACCGTGGAAGCCAAGCTCATCCTCGTGTAATTGAAGAACTTATTTATACATTTAGTGGCGTTTAAAAGGCGTTTCTCACAATAAATTTAATATATACAGAAAATTTAAAAAGTATTAGGTTTACTCATTAGCGCACATTCGTGCCAGATGTTAAATTTGTTCATTATTATCACATGTCTTCAAGTTTTTAACAAAAATTTGTTAAAGTTCAAGGCTGGTTTAATCGTGATAATTATTCCAAGTCAAAATTTGTGTAAGGAAATAAGTCCAAGTCGTCAAAAGATGTTGTAAATGAATTACGGAAACAAAGATTTTCCTAAACTATTATTCATATTTTAAAACAGGAAGTTTAAGAATCTTCGGGTGAGCACAAAACGCGTATTATGTGGTAAGAGCAGCAGCAGCATCTGCAGATCATTTTTCTCGGCAGAGCTTAATCTCCTTTCTAAACTTTTTTAATAGTCAAGGAAATTCGCTATACTTAATGCGTGCGTACACGTTTTACTCACTTTAATAAAAAATATTTTTAAAAAGACGTCGGAAATTAATTTAAAAATTTCTTTTGAGTGCTCTCTTACAATTTTAAAATAACTTTCAGATTACCCCTTCCGTTGGTTGCCCGAAGAGTCTGTAACATTTCCGGTTTTATTAACCCTTTTCTACATCTGTAACTTAAAAGAATAAAAAATTGTATGAAATTTAACATATGGCGCGATTCTTTTAAATTATAACAGCTTGAATAAATTTTAAAAATAATAACAAAAATGTTTGACGTGAAAATTAAATATTTTCAACATTGACGAGCCCAGTCTTTCCGGGCAAATTTTAAACCGGCAATCAATTCGCATAAAACAGTTTTGTTAATGAATTGTCAAGACGACGTAATTCTTCTTCTCAAAAAAATAATCCAATCATTATAAAATGTTATTAGTCTAAATTTGACTTTAATGATGTTAGAGTGTGATAACTTAACAGATATTAATGCAAACCTAAAACCAAATTGTGAAACCGTTACTTGTTTTTTTATTGTGTAATTAAATATCACTAGAACAAATTATTGTACTGCTAAATTCATAATACTCAAAATTTTTAATAGTCATTTCAATAATTGCAATAAAAAAATTAGGAAACACCCAGCAAAACATTTTATTTTAATTAAACTTTCATGTGTACCTACATTTCCATCGCACTGCACTGGAGGTTGTAAAAAATCAATAAAAATTATTGAAAAAAAAGTGTTATTGATGTCGAAACTGACCTTAACAATGAGCAAGATTTATGTACCAATTAACGTGACAATAAAATCAAAAATTTATTTAAGAAAAAATAATAAAATCTCAATTTGATATCGTTAAATTACAAATATCTGACCTTGACGAAATTTTCAAAATTTCTTCCCATGCGATTCGATTTTTTTCACCCTCTTACCCATATATTATTTTTAACTTTTTTAATCTCTGGAAATTATTCAATGCTTGCCACCCTTCGCTATTACCCCTCGATACCTTTTTTGTAAATTAACCAAATGTTTACTTCTTAAAAGTTATGGTCGGTATTACTATTTTTGTTTTGTATGTTGCAAACATCAAACATATTTCATCAATGGAATATTTTCGAAAATTTTAAATACTCGCGTATCTTTGTTCAAACCGTGAAGTTTAAATAAACTGGAAAACCTCTCTAGTGATTATTCGTATTTCAAAGCACGAAATTATGCTTTTCAATCATAGTAAAAATGGAAGAATATTTTTAGATCTTTTATTCAAAAGTGGCAGAACTAATTGAGTAAGGAACTGGGAACTTGGAAAAAATAAAATTAAAATTATTTCCGAAACGTTATTTTCTCGTACGTTAACTTTCAAAAAACAATCAATCTTTTTTGAACGATTTAAACATTTTGTTTTGCTACAAAAGATAACATTTTCTAGGAGCTTTAATTTGAGGTATCGTTACGGGATAGATATAGATATTTTACCAAATTTGTAATAAATAAGTTGCTAACATTATAACCACGAGAGCTCGAGTATCCGAACCACGACATTATAAGTTAAGCAACCCACTGGGGTTTTTTTGCCTTTGTGATAATAAATTATAATAATAAAAGCCACTCTTTTCGTATACTAAACTACAAATTTATTAGTTACGCGTTTTGGCAACAAACTGCCATCATCGGACTAAGAAAGAAAATATTTAGGGTTGAAACAACAAATTAAACAGGAAATGAAAATTAAAATGACGCGAAAACACTAAAATTCACAAATTTAGCCAATGTTGAAGAAGATATTAATCCGGATAGCTTCTCAATAATATTTCTCAATTAATCATGGGCTTTGAGACTCCAGAGAGCGTAAAATAATTAAAATAAAATCCTAGGATAATTAAAATTACATAGGTCATTGCTATAATGCCACAACGATATAAAACCTTTCAATTTAAAAATTTATTTTTCTTCAGATTTTAAAAGTACAGAAATCGGAAATCTAGTGCAGAATCTTAAACAACCAAGAACTGAAGCTGAAATAAAATTGGTCGGTGCATTGGCTACCATAATTTATTACAGAAGTGAAGAAACTAATGGCTCAATCTGTTTATCAGTCTGTTTAAATTAATTACTTAACCATCTTTCTATTTTCAAACACCTGGTGGAATTTAAACAAATGAAGAATCACAATAATATGGCAATTTGTGACGATTTCAGAACAAGTAGCGCCATCGGTTTATTACCTTTGTAACTACAACGCTGCCATGCTAAGCAAGAAGGTCGTAACTACAAAACTGACAGTATTGAGTAATAGAAGGTTTTATATTTTGCTCCTCAAGGAAAAGCCCTCCAAAGTAGAGATGGGCGCGTGAGTCACTTTTCACTCACGGTCACGCATACTCACGAATTTTTCTTGCTGCTCACGCACAATCACGAACGATCATGCAAAGGCTAGATCACGCTCACGCACGATCACGATTTTTTTCCATGCACACACGAACACTACTCACGATGTTTTCTAAATCACTCACGCACACTCACGATATTTTCCATACGTTACCCGCCCATTTTTAGTAGATACTAGATCAGGCTAATATTTTTACACACATGCACACTTCTTTATTTACTTAAAAGATAATAAATTTTCTTTTTCCACTACTAGTCATATAGGCTATCATTTTTACTTAGGTTAGTCGATCAAGAAGTGACACGTTTTCAACTAGTGGTGAATAAATTTTCCATTATTAACCTAGGTTAATAATGAACAAAATGACATTTTTTGATAACTTGGCGACTATTTTAAAGAAAAATGTTGTTATTAAATGATTTAGAATAACCAAGAAATGCTAATTAATTGTATTTAAACTATTTAAAACGCTTTTTTAATACATAAATTTAATTTTAAAAATTCATTATAATCGAATTAAATGTGACAGCAAGTGACAGCGCCATCCATTGTTAATTTGACGAACCGCGATTTATTTTATTTAATAACCTAAATTTGTCAACAACTGTCAAATCAACTGTCAAATCAACAAAACAAAACTGTCATTTGAAATAAATATTTTAAATTTGAAAATTTTTTGTTAAAAAGAATTTTTAAAAATGGTAATAAATCTAGTAGTGGAAAAAATCGTATATAAAACACGGTTGTGAAGACCATTATTGCCTCCGCGCCTTATATTCCTCGGTGCAAAGCACCTCGGAATATAATCTTGGCGCTAGGGTAATAATGACGGCCTTCACAACCTTGATATATAATATACTATTATTGTAAAGCAATATTGAAAAATTTTTGTTTAAAACTTTAGAGATTGCAAAATTGTACAACTGCTCACAACCACTCACGGCTGCGCACGACCATCACGGTTGCTCACGGCCACTTACGACTACTCACGCGGTTATTCACGTATGCTCACGGCATTTAGCGGCTCATGCACGATCACGTTTGTTTAATTTCACTCACGCACAATCACGGTTTTTATCGTGATTCTCTATTTTAGACATTCACGTGTCACGTGAAAAGACCGTGACACATCGTGACACGACGAAAATCACGTCACGCGCCCATCTCTACTCCAAAGCAGCACACTATTACTAAAACAAAATGTAATATCTAACAGAGAACTTTGCAGATACAATTCTTTATCTTAGTAAATGTGACTCACGACTGTTTTTATTAATAACTTAAAAAAGTATTTAGGTACAACTAATTTTACAACGTTAGAACGTCTCCAAACTACGCAGGGTCATTAATTTATTAATTCTTAGGTGATTCTATAGCAATTTTTATCTCCATTCCTATACAAATTTCCTCTTGTAATCACCTATTTATTAGTGGATCTGGAAACTGAAAAAGGCGGACCAGAAGAGAATTGAGGCATTCGAAATTTGGGTCTACCGAAGGGTCCTCAGAATATCTTCGACGGAACGCCGCACTAATGAAAAAACTATGAAAAAACTTATAGTGCAGGGAAAAATCGAAGGGAAAAGACTTATTAGAAGAAGATCGCCAAAGAGATGGGTCGACCAGACAAAGGAACTAATAAATTGCGGACTACGAGAGACAACTTGCCTGACTTCGGATCGAGAAGCACGGAGAAACACCTTGAATGGCATCAGCACATAACTGAATCATACGTCACCAAACCCTTATCAGGACCGAGGAGCCGGTAGACCATTAACCGGGGGGAAGGGTCTGGAAGGTATGGAATACCCCCAGTTTCAACAAAATTATTGTGAAAGAAAACTTGCACCCTTATGCCCAATCAGTATCACACTATCAAGAAGAAAGGTATCAATGATGGTTCAGAAAAATAATAAG
The DNA here is from genome assembly GCA_932274525.1 of Podabrus alpinus. Classification (NCBI taxonomy): domain Eukaryota; kingdom Metazoa; phylum Arthropoda; class Insecta; order Coleoptera; family Cantharidae; genus Podabrus; species Podabrus alpinus. Next base: position 92,757,086 of record OW026454.1, on the reverse strand, counting down.
ACCCCCCGGAATGGGGTCCATATTTATCAGAACGGAACTTTTGAAGGGCATAGATTCGGTTGCAATATTTTTTTATGCATTGTTTTAAAAATTCCTTCTTTCCGTCACTTGATACTGAGGATCATAAGGTTTCAAATTTTTGTTTTACAATTTAGGCATGGTATTTATTATATCTATATGCTGTGCGTTGTAAGGTCTCACATACATAAGGAACTTATGCACGTTTAACGTGAGCTCTGAACCACGGGAAATGCAATGATTGCTAATTTCAAGCTGAAAATCTGATGGATCAAGTTTTTGTAAATTACTGAGGATATTCAATCAAGTTGATGATGTGAAGTAATTTTTATGTCTATTCCTTAAATATTACTTGTTTTAATCGCCCTCTGTAGGGAGCACAAATAGGCCTTTTTTGTAAAATGATTTTAAATATTATGTTGCCTGTGGGATAAAATCTGTGGGGGGATATTGAGGAATATTTACGGATATCTGGTAACACACTACCATAGCTAGTCTTCAAAAGTTTCCCTCTGATAAATATGGACCCCATTCCGGGGGTATTCCATACCTCCCAGATACACATATAATTTTTCGGAACCATCCTAAAAAACGTTCTTCTTGATACTGAGGGACATGGTGCGTAAGTTTTCCTTCAAAATAATTCACATGTAGCGTTGCGTGAGGGGGGGGTAGCAGGAATACCCTCCAGTCTTGATACTGATAAGACGACATAAGGGTGCAAGTTCTTCTTTTATAATAATTTCGGTATAGCTGGGGGGAGGTTGCTTTTATTGAAATTTATATTTAAACTAAAACTCTTCCAATCAATGAAGAACTCAAATGAAATTTATTTCCGTGAAATGCTTAGAAGAGCTGACAGAATCCGCAATAAAGACATACGAAAAGAGTTGAAAACTACGCCTCTGCAAGAAAGAATAAACCAGCCCATACAAAATGGGAAGAGCACCTTTTCTTCTCAATAATTCATAGTATAATGCTCTATTACAAACCCAGAGGAAAAAGATATGGGCGAAGACCCCTATAATATGATGGCGATTTGAGTCGAAATAGACCAACAGGCCTAAACCACGAAGTAGATGATGATAACGCGTAAGAGCGTTCGACTGCTGAGATTAAAGTATCCGGTTCGACTCTTGGTAAATTATGTACTTCGACTGCATGCACACTGATTCGAAACAAAATGTTTTGTTTTGTGTTACAGCGTTTTGTCTCACCTTCAAACGTTTTTCTTGATCTGAAAACAAACTGATTAAAACGTTTTAAGACAAAACAAAATGACAAAGCAAAATCTTCATGTTTTTAGATGAAACAAAATACTTTTTAATGCGGTAAAACGTTTTGCTCCATCAATGTGCATACAGATTTAAAGAGAATCAACATAATACATAGTTAAAAGCGAAAGACTTTGGAATACCTAAATCTTCAATAAGTATTTTAAATATTAAAAAAGAGTTCATACAATTACAATTCCAATTACCAGAACACGGAATTTAGGCCCAGAAGCGAACGCAGCCCACACCAGGCCACTTAGTGTGCCCGGAAGGCTTTTAAATGATGAAACCACGTTGCGATTAGTTTTTAAAATGTAACAAAAAAATCCTAATATTATTAGTGCTAGCCACTTTAATAATAAAAATTATAAATTAAAGGTACATTAATTTAATCTTAATGTTAAAACATAAATATTGCCTGAATATAAACAATAAACCCACTTATAAATAATTAATTAGCAGTGCAAAACAATTAAACCAAATTAAATCGGTACTTTAATATAAAAGTGGGCGTAAAAATTAATTTAAACTGATGTATTGCTAAAATCATAAAATTTAAATTAATAATTTTTCAAATCGAAAAGGTAAACAACCCCATACACGTTCCTCTCGCGTTAGCTTTCCCACATAAATTCGGCGTTTTCAAAACAAATTTAAAGTTGAAAATTCCCTTTCCGTGTTTAACACTTGTAAAATAACACATTTACCTTAAAAACCAACATAAAAACAAAAACATTTAGAGAAATCCTGCCAAAGGCGTGAGAAGCGAACGAAAATCAAGGGGAAGCATCGGAACGACAGATTTACTTTGCATTACTTAATTTTTTTAAGAAAATATTCGTAACGCTAGGGGAGCGAACGAACCTCATATACCTTATACCTCGACGACTATAATTAATAGGAATGGCTTTTTAAAGAAAAAATGTAATATATGCTTCCACATGCTTACGGAAAGGGTTAGGATTTCATAATTTTTTAAAATTAAAAATAGAAGTTTATTTTAAAAAATCGCCCTTCCGCTGTAACTTATCAAAACAACCCTCCGCACTAATGAAACAAACAAAAGTGACGTTTATAATCTGTCATATTCAGGTTTTTAAAAAGAATTTTTGAAATGTCTGACGACGAAGATGAACCCGGAGAAGGTCACAAGTAAGTGAAAAGAAGCTTTTAAATTTCGATTTGTTTGATTGTTGCAAGAACACACAATAAATTTTCATTACTTGCCTCCCTCAAAAAAAATAATATTACGTTTTTGCTCCGGGACAGGGGTTCTCAAATAAAATTTGAATAACAAATTACATGCACCAAAAGTTTTATTATAATGCGGGTAGCAGGGAGGATCTATTTAAATATTGCTTTATAAAAGAAAAAAAGTTAAAATTCCATTTTTATGATTTCTTTGACAATTGAACTTGTTAAGTTGGTAATAATAGTGGACCATTTTTGTAGTAATAGGGTAATGGCGATATAAAAGATGATTAAGTATCGGGGAGGAACATCAATGCACTTAATTTGGTTTTGATCCAAAAAGGATTAAATAAAATCCTCTGACACCAAGAATTTTTAAAATAAATTATCGATCTCATTTTAGCATATTTATTAGTGGCAGCAAAATTTGTTTAGAAATCTAAATTACAGTCCAAATTTTTTTACATCCTCCTCGCTTTAGGCAACGGCAATAAATAATTTAATTAAAATGCGAAAAAAGTCGAACCGTTTTAATAATTTTAATATGTTCTAGTTTGCAGTAATTAAAACTATTTCTTTGCGTTGTTAACATTTATTTGTAATTTTCAAACGCGAGGTGTGGCAAGAACTAGATTGAGTCAAATTTTGAAACGCATAATTTATAATCCACGTATCTATAATTTTAAAAGTAGCTCCTTCCATTATTTATTACGCCGTTTATATAACAATAATTAAAAACTTGCAATTTTGCATACCTTAACATAATTAGGAGGAAAATGAAGTTTTCTGGTTTTTCAGATCGCTGGCGGGCGAAGGTCTTTTGGGAGCATTCGAAGAACCGATCGAGCAAATAATCGTGGAAAAATTTTTAAGTTTCGAAGATGCTTCCAAGTGTCTCAACACTTTGGGAAAAGATGAGAGTGGAATGAGATATGCGTATCTCATGATAACCGCCACTGACAGGTAACTACGGAGTAGCATTTAGATTTTAAATTAATCGGTTTTATTGGAAATTTTCATTCAAGTTCGAGTTTGTTGGTTTTAAAAAAAGATAAAATAACATTAACATTAAAATGTGTGCGATGAGACATTTATTACCGTGTGAAGATAATCAGAATTTCATTTTAACGATTGAAACGAGTAACACCAGTAAAAAGCTAATTGAAAAAGATACCAATCAAATTAATTTTAAAAGAGTAAATTATACATAAAAAACACCAACTTTTATCGCATTACGCAATCGAAGAAATTAAGGGAAACCTGTCTTCGACGTGCTTAAAATTGTTTAACAATTTAATGATGGAATTAATAAGTGTTGAAACTGTGCCAGCGGTGGTCTGATGTGTATAGTCAAACAACAAATTATAATACTCTTTTAACTCTGATCCGGTATACAAGTATAGTAATTTATTATTTTCAAGTATAGGAAAAGTTGGTTTCTTCTTTTCTGCTCTGCAGATTACATAATCGATGATCATGACAAAGGGGTGCCAAAAATTTGTGACAAACTGTTATCACTGTGACTTTAAACATGATTGTCAGAAAAGTGTATTAACGTCTCAGCGATATCGCATTATGACGTTCCGGTGATTGAAATACGACATGATTGTTGTTAATGTGACGATATCGGTGATTGAAATGCGAGCTCCTTGTGATGCTAATGTGACATGGTGATACCAATGTTCTTCCAATTTTTTCGTTTTGGTGGGAATGTAGAGGCGTTATTTGGTAAAATTAAAAACCATCGCATAAAGAGTTCAACTTACATAATATTTAAAATTGAAATATATAAGACCAGGGCCACACCGGTGACTCGATGAAATCATGGGAACGCTTTTGTCGCCGGTATGGCCACCTCCATTTAAATACATGTAAATCATTATTACGAGCGACTTGGAATATTGTCTTATTAGTAATCTGTATGTTATCGCATTTAGCACTTATCGGGTAGAGTCTGAATAAACTGAAGATAAGCAAACTTGTAGTTGACCCTTTACCTTTTCTATAATTATAATTCCTTAACTTGTATTACACCTCCCCTCTCATTGCCAACAAATTCTCTTAAATTTGGATTCTGTGTTAGGTGGTATGATGTTTTCAATGAGTTTTATACAAGGTACATTTCGCCCCCCCCCCCCCCATTGAGAACTTTTTAAAATTTATTAAATAAAATTAGTATCAAACGTTTGAGCTTCCATAAAAATCGTTTGTACTCCAAAGGCGAAGATTGCAAATTATACATCGCTCCGAGCAAGTAGCGCCTAGAATTTTAGTGTTGCTGATAACAATTAAAATAGATTTTATTTTTTAACATTGAAAAAGAAAAGGACCATCATAGTGGATAAAAATAGTTTGCTAATCCATAGCATTTGGTGTGAGCTTTTCTCGAATTATTTTTGTAGGTTTGTCACGCAGGAGGACATACAGTTTGACGCGGAATCTGAACCACGGCGTTATGCTCCATGACAATCACTGGCTTTACCAACGGTCAAGAATGAAACTAGTTGGCGGGGTCGCTCTTTTCGCGAAGAAGCACGGATGCGGTTTTAGGTCGTACTCAGGACCACTTTTCTTGTATTCTATGTTTCTATTCTCTTATTTGGAGCCCACCGGTGCCCTAAAATACAATGCGGCATTTTCACTGCTGGAAGTCAAAAGTAAAAAGTGTCAAACCTTCCGCTAGATCAGTGATCGCCAACAATTTTGTATCGTCCAGTTGAAGAATACCAAAATTTGAAATTCCACCTTTGCTACCCCTAATCGAACACTTTTAATCAAAAACTGATATGTTCCTGTCGGAATAGGGTTGAGCACCACTGGTGCATCATCATTATTTTGAAGAATCCATATTGTCAATTTGGCTCGTTCTGCAGGTGTCAAAACAAAAATTCTGTTAGCCAATCATCACGATCAACTTTTTTACACCTCGAAGTAAAAATTCCGTTATAAAAATAAATTAAATTAATTTTGAACAAATAACATTAATGAGCAGCACTTGATTAGTTTTGACAAGTTGGAGTGGGTTTTTTGACGTTTCTTAAAATTTCTTAATAAATAAACAATGTTATTCGTTGTGAGAAAACAACAACCGGATTATTCTAATATACAAGGAATTGGTTAATTGTAGCTGATTGACTTTTTTATAGCTTAATTAGCATTTTACAAGAGGAAAAATATTTTGATTGTGTTACTTAAATTTATTGTAAGAACCATTTTAACGTTTTCGTTGCGTAATTCAAGGTTTGATGAAATTTACAGGTTTTATAAGAATTTAATTACTAAATTAAATAAGACATTAAATGTTTACTTTTACAAGCCTTTTGGGCTCATAAAGCGACCCACATAAAAAAAAGGAATGTCAACCAAACAAACAAATCCGGTTTTCGCTTATCAATTTTTTGTAATTTTCAACTAACGATTTTCTCCTTTAAATTGGAAAAGTTCGATGTAAGGAAAACACCTGATGCGCTTTCCTATGATTTATGGAGCCGCGATAGAAAAAGTTGGGTAAAAGTAAACATTTCAGTCAAAAAAATTGATGGTCCTTCCTGACAGCTTCGTTTACAGTATTTTTAAATTTCAGGAAACTGACAAACATAAGCACGATTTTAAATTTTAAGCACGTCTTATTCGTTGACGTAAGTGGAAATTATTTGACTATGGAAAATTTACAAGTTCTAACCGAAATGCCGTACTTGATTTTATTGAAAGCGCACCGGAACAGAATCGATTGTGCCGCTTTGCTTCCGTCGCCGTTCTTGCAGGTGCGTAAAAGTAAACAAAATCTATTTGTTTATAAGTGCTTTTTCAGGTTTTAGATTTGAGTCGGAATCAAATTTTGGGTACTGCTGATATTAGCCAACCAATGGTCGAGGTTCTCCAATTGAACTGTAAGTTACAAGAAATTTTTACTTTTATTCATATGATCTGCTTCCGATGCACTCAGAAAAATCAATTTGTTGTTCCGGTTATTGTAAACTTACTTGTTTATTGTAAGCTTTGATAAACAAAGTGCAATATATGGAGCCGAGGGTAAAATAACATGTTGGTAACGGAGAGAATTATTGTTCTGACGATTTAATAATATAAAGACGTTCACTAAGAACAAGGCCGGTGAAGTTATTTCAATAATTACCAATAATAATTTTCAAACCAATCAAAATTGGTGCATAATTTTCAGATAAATTTCTTTTGATTGCTTTGATCGGCGAGTTGATGCAAATTGCTAGGAGCTTCTAAATTCATCTTAAAACTTTACTTGCAAATACGAACATCTTTCCTTTAATAATAAAGGAAATCTTATCTTTCCTTTAATTTATTATTGAATTTCTTTACTACAGAAAATATTAGGATGAATATTATGTATTAATAAATAATTTCTACTCTTTCTCAGCTGAAGAATTTCGTTACTCTTGGACTCACTTGACGAACTTCTATCGCTCAGTAAGTGAGGTGTTGTTTTCTTTTCCAATTATGCTTCTACGGGGCCCTAAGGTCGTGTCGATCGTTTATTGTCCAAAGTTAGACTTTTTCACCAAATGTAGTTTCTCCCTCCACATTTCCGGAGCCTTCACGTTTTGCAAGTTTCTGCGTCGAGTGGAGGTAACCACAGAGGTTTTTACCGGATTGACCGAAAGTCCCTCTCGTGTGTATCATTTCTTGACAGTTCGCAGGACTTTTCCATCAATGATGACACAATTCCCCCAAATTTCCTACTTGCAAGGATTGTGTTACTCCAGCTCCCTTTAGAAAATCATCCATCACCAAGCACCAAAGTCCATTACCCCTCCCCCCCATGAAATTTGGCTGGATCCGCCCTCGTTTTTGATGCTACTTAAAAATTTGGTTTGTGACTTTTCTTTATTTCGGTCGAAGTAGGAACATTTTTGGCATCCTTTTTTTGTAATTATCCGATCAACTCCTTATTATAATAAACTGTAGGTCCCTTTACATGAAAACACTTAAAATCCAACATATATAACCAACCGAAGGATAAATATTTACAAAAATTTGTGTAGACAAAACTCCGAAGAATTCCGAGAATTAATAACGAATTCTTATGATATCCAAGTCGTTCTAAGATTTTTCAGAGTATTCTAGGAATTTCCAATAAACTCCCAGCGATTTCAAATAAATCAAAAATCAATAAACATACAGAACTCGGAATACCAAAGATTTTCATTGAACTCCTATAATTTTCAACGCGTCCCAATGCTTTATAAGAAAGTCCAATGAATTCAAACGATTTATTAAGGAATTCCAATTAATTCAAACGATTCTTTTATGAATTCCAAGAACTAACACATTTTGATTATTTCTAAGAGTTCTAATGATTCGACATACGTAATTACCAGCGATTTTCAATGATTTCCAAAAATTTTAATTATTTCTACAGGAATTCCCAGTGCTAACATAAAAATTAAAAATTTACAGGATTCGAACTCGAAAGATTTACAAGGTATTCCCATAATATCTAATGAATAGTAACGTTTTATAAGAAATTTCAATAATTTGTAAAAATAGTTCAATTGACTTTTAATGGTTTTTCAATTTATTCTATGACATTTCAATTATGTCCTGGAAATTCTAGAGACTTTAAAGGAATTCCGGGGACTCTACCACTAACTCAGCCACTTGAAAAAATTTTTCGAGTGCTACACACTAAAGAACATGCTTATATCTGTCTATTAAAACAATAAAATATGTGAACATGGTCAAAACAACCACAATATCGACTTTTGAAAAGTACGGGAAAGTCGCATCGAGTATGCGTAGACCCCGACCGATGTGCATCGATCGCCCGTGGTCCCTTGAAAATGCGTAAAATTTTTTCGCTCCGATTTGAATTTTTCTTTGAAATTCGGATAGATGGGGGTGTGATTAGTGGATATTAGTAATAAATATAATCAAAAAAATGGAAAATAACCCGTGTATTGCCGAAAAAGTGAAAAAATTAAAATTATTTTGCATTCGAATTTTTGGGTGTGCATTCGATAAGGAGGGTAATCCATCGTCAAAACCTACCCTTACGGGGCGCCGCTGCGCTCCGCTCCGCGTTGCACCCCTCCAGGGCGGTTTTGACTCTGGTTACTAGGCTAAACATACTAGAAGCGCCACCCATCAAGAAAACCGGGATAAATGAAACCGGGATGTGAGAGACCCTCGAAATAGCATTAAAAAGTGTACTTGCGATATGGGGCAGTAAACTATTACGTTTCACCACCAAAAAATCGCCTAAAAACAAAAAATAATCGATGTTACATGTACGACAGTCGAGCTGCATCTGCCGGTTCGAAATACTCTAAGTGTTAGGGTCATTCATAGCGCACGGACTGTCAACAGAATGAGCGACGCGCCCCGAATCTCGTTAATCCACCACTGAATTACATGAAAATTAGCTAAGTTCAAATTCGATTTTTTAAAAAGTTTGGACCATATTCACATTTTTAATATTAGATACAATTTGCTAAAATAACTGTGTTCTTTAGTGTGTAGCAGAAGAAATTTAGTTTCGAGTGGCTGAGTTAGTGGTAGAGTAACCGGAATTCCCTTAAATTCCAGTGATTTATAGGAAATTCCAAGATTTTCTAGGAATTTCTAATATTTTCTATAAATTCTAAGGAGTTCCAAGGAATTATAAGGATTTCCCAGAAGTTCCCAGTGATTTCAAAGGAATTAAAAATAAATAAATATAAATCCAGAACTCGGAATTCCTAAGTTTTTCAAGGAATTCCCATACTTTCTAAGAAATTGGAGAGTTTTATAAGAAATTTTAATGATTTCTAAAGAATTTCTAAAGAACAGCCATCAAAACATGTTATCCACCAGTCAATATTTTTATCGGTAGGGCCTTTTGAAGGTTTTTAATATAACAGAATTACCTATACTAGGGTAACGTTGCAGTTTTTGAAAAATTCACTGAAAAATATACCAACAAATTGCTCAAAATGCAGGTTTCGATCTTCGACTTAATATCTTCTGCAGGTTTACGTAATTCATACAAACTCCTATTAATATGTCGTTGATATGAGATAAGAAGAGAATCAACCACGGAATTTTACTTCTAACCGTGGAAAAATTTTGTTAAAAGTTCATTGCATGACAATGTATATAAATATAAAATTGGGTCATTCCATATCAAATCATCAACCCGGGTCATTTTCATGACCCGCTTCGATTTTGCACAAATTTGGCGTCATTCTAAGTTATATCAGTTATATCAAATAAACATACCCGTATTTTTTGTTTGTCCCTAAAGTGTGCTGTTCACGTTGTACAGACCTCCAAAATAATTAAATTTTGTCTTGCAGAGCTTTGCCAAATTATTTATACGGGGTGAACCGTACCATTTGAGACACGATTATTATATTTTAATTCAAGTATTGAAGACGCCCTTTCGCCGAGTTTTATTGTCTAAATAATTAAGTACAAAAAATGGGGGCCCTGATCAAACTTTGGCTTTGAGTGGACCCCCTCTAAAAAAGGGTGTAATTTAAAATTGTCGAAAAAATATAATATTATCTTTATCTTACTTTTGGCTACCCGTATGCTAAATTTCAGAGAGGAAAATCTTCTGGTTCAGGAGTGGCATAAAAATTAATGATCATGGTTATGCAAATCTAAACATTTTCGTAAATATCCAAGTTTTTAGAATATTGTACACATTTTCCTTTTTTAAATGAAAGATCTCATTCGTTTCTAGTTCCCAGGCCAAATGATCCCACTAGGTCATCGAATGCTCCATTTCCCAGTTTGGAATTAAAGTCGCCCATGATTATATTAATGTATTTCCTCCTTCAATAGGAGGTTTAATACAAAAAATTGAATAAAGCAATCACATAAACTGATCAGCGGCGTAGGTGAGGGGTGGGCCATGGCCCACCTCAAATTTGTTTTGGCCTACCTTGGATTATAAAATTAATTTGCTTTGTATTGTTTTAGTACGTTTTCTTCCTTAAAAGTACATTGTTTACAATAGTTTTTGCTTTATTGTGTAGAATTTATTGGTTAAATTTCAATTATTGAAATTTACACTTGATTATCACGATCGTATTCGTGTTTGATTTATGTGCTATTGTGATTGGAATATTGCTGTTTTTACGATCTCGTCAAAAGTTTCATTTTAATTTTGAAGGTAAATGAATATTTTAAACAGAATTGTGCATATCATCAGAAATCCTCTTTGTTAGCGCAAATTTAGTTAAAATTATTTGTTACAGATGCTAATATTTATAAAAGAGAGCAACAAATTTTTCTGAGTGTGGTATTTAGCCTCTTACCACACACAATTCGTTCTGTTGTCGTCACTTGATGATTTATTGCATATTGAGTAGGTAAACAAGTAAATAGAAAAAATTTCTTACTCTATTGTAAAAATTCAAAAAATTAATTAAATGTGTAACTTTTGATATTAAGTCGTCGTCCTTGGCTTTACCAACCAAAGACATTTAAATTTCAATAGCAACATAAATACGACAATAAAAGTGATTTAGTTATAAAAATACATAATGCATAAAAATTAGGCACTTATCGTGATAAAATAATTTAAATATATAATTAATTGCGATTGAAATTTTTGAATAAATACAATTGTGTGTTTGTTTGGTGATAAGAATTCAAATTTTTTCTGATTTCTCATTTTTGTTTAAAGCAAATTTTAATTAGCAAGTACTAAAATTGCAATAATAAAAAGAATTACAATAGGTTTATTTAAATTTAAATAAATAAGTAAGCGTATTTTATGTATTGAATTATTAGATATGTAGGATTGTGTACTATTAATAAATTAAGTTAATTGCTTTATTGTGACGCTAATAAATAATTTAGTTGAATTTGTTTTTGATTGCGCAAACTATTAAATTTTATTAATAATTATTGAGTTATCGGTTAAAAAATCGTAAAAGTTCTCACGCGGGTTTTTGGTTGCAACTATTAAAAAATGTATGAACAAAGAGTGAATCGATTAAAATCGAAAAATATAATCGATCATTTTGAAATTTGAGAATTTGAGGGAAAACGAAAGGACTCGAGTACGAATCATTTATACACAATAATCACGAGATCCTCGAGCGGTGGGTTTCCATTATTGTTGGACTTTTTTAATAGGATAAAAGACATTTTTTAGGTAAAATTTCTTACAAGGGTTAGGCTCTTTTGTAATCCGATATCCGTTGTATTTCTAGTAAGGGGTTTGGTGCTTCTAATGATATACGATATAGGTGTTCGTGATTGATTATGCTGAATGATTGATGATTATTCGATTTACTTAATTGCCAAATTGAGTCGACTGTAAAATTTTCAATTTTTGTGGGAATTTGAACGTTTTTTTACGAATAAACGATTTTCAAGCAATAATCAGCAATTTTTATATATTTATTTCGTCGTGGGTTGAAATGTCAATTTTAATTATATTTTGCACTTAATCCTTTCGGTGATGCTTGAGAGTTTATCTGGGCTGGAATTTGTTATTGCTGATTACAACAGTTAAAAGATTTGTTAGCATTGATCCTTATACAGGAACTCATTCCAAGTTCCACCTTTCTGTATTGCGCTGATATTTATTTGTTTTTTTGGTGTTATCCTAATTCTTCAGCACTCAGGTTAAGGTGCCCGAGATTTCCTGGATATTTCTCTTCAGGATTCCAACAAGATCTCAATACTGGCTGCGTTGGAAGGCTAAATCATAAATATTGGGAGCTTTCAAAGTTGATAATTCTTAGTTATTTTAAAATCGCAGTTTTTTAAAAAATTTACTCGTTTTTGATTCACCAAATGACCAAAAACCTAATGAGTTAAAATTCCCTTTAAGGTTTGCCTTTGCAACCCAGTCAGTCATCGATTATAAAACCTTTTAAAAAATATTCATATTTTTCGTTAGCATCACACTATTATGTCTTTTTCCAAGTTCTCAACATAAGTATAGAGTTTCTTGCAGAGTGTGTTACAATTTAAAACTTAATTAAAATGAAGTCAAAAACTCCCAAACATAAAAATAACAGTCACTTGAAAATTTCAAATAGGTACTTTTTTCAGTTTTCAAGTGACTCATATTTTTAGGTGAAAAATATTTATTCTCCGGTATTAAATTTATTAAGTTGAATTTACCAGTAAAACTTGATCTAAATATGTGCATAAAAACTAAATTACACACTTATTAATTACTCCCAGTTCTAAGAGTGTAGTTTTGAAAAAATTAACCCGTGGTTCGAAGTTCACGTTAAATGTTAGGTACGCTATGCTTCTGTACATGAACTTATTTTAGAAAGTCTCTTTACAGGTTCGAGAGTCGAGTATGACACGAAATTAGGGTTACGTGGTATGGATACACGAAATAACAGGAGGGGGGGAGGCAATTTCTTTTGAAGAGTTTATTTTAATCGAAAGAGACTTAAAGATTTGTCTGAAGGCGTTTCATAATTCGACTTTCTTTTGATTTATTCAGTTTATACATTTTCCCTCCCCTAATTCGGTTATCTGTAAAAATAAACCTGTCAAGACGTATCTCAACTAAGTACATATTTATGACGAAGTTGGTGTCAATTTCTTGCAGCCTGAATCAAGTATCAAAAATATAGTGCCTTAGGAATGTTAAAACTGCTTTGCTGTATTACCATAATCATATAAAAATTATGCCAAAAAAATTACAAACATGGTTTATAATATATTTGAACTGCTACAAAACTGTTTTTTGCAAATAACTCTCAAACGGTAAAAGCTGTGCAAAAAATATTTTTGTGTATTATTTGGAAACGGGTATAAAGCGAGGATGCGCCGCATCCGGGCGGCACGATCTACAGGGTGGAAAAAGAAAATAATATTTATATAATAGAAACATTAAAAAAAATCTAATCGTGGATTCTGAATCGAAAAGGGTCAATATATTAATATTTAGCTATGAAATATATGTGCCCTAAAAACAACCAATTTAATTTTAAATATTTTTAATGTGTAGTCTTTTTGATGTCGATACATTTTTGCTTATCTGTTATCAGTTGCAACTTTTCTATTATTTTGAAAAAGAAATAACATATTGAATCATTTTTGTAGAAAATTTCGAGCACACTTTCGATTTATGCCTAAAAATTTTTTCGCTAACTTAAACCGTTGACGAGATATTTACGAAAACGTCTTTGGTCGTAAAATTCCACCAGACTATAAAACTTGGAATGGTTTAAAATATTAAAACGTATTGCATTTTTGTTAATTTGTATAATTTTAATAATTAATAGTTCATTATCAACACTATAAACATATAAAATTAATTTCGAAATCTAATTTAAAGATTTTAATTGCAGATAATTTAGCTTGGAGTATAAATTTAAAATATTAAAATATAAAATTTTCACTTCATTTTTTTTAATTCGGTATGAATATTTATGTTCGGTTATAAGGTATAATTAACAACAAAAATAAAAATTGTTTATTTAAAAAATGCTTATTAATATTTCTGGTTAGGTAAGTTATTATTAAAGAAAAGGTGTGCATTATTCAGAGGAAGACAAAAAACTCGTCTCTATTTGTATTTTTTAACATTTTCTCACACTAAAAAAATCTGAAAAGGGGTAAACGGTGTGTTTTATGTAAAAAATCAAAATACCAGATTCTTAAGTGTAAGGTTTCATATTTACGTAAGTTTAGACGGCAGGTAAAGATTTATCTTATTTTTAAGCTTCATCGATGTTAATGTTTCTTCCTTTTCTTTTTTAATGGGTGTTTCGCTTCGAGGGAGAAGGATGGGTGTACGGCACAACCGGTGGTAGCAAAGACTGCATTAAAATGTGAGGGAAATAGAAAAAAGTGTTTCCTGGTGGTGACATTTCTATAGGGACGTAAGGGTTAAATCAGCGGCTGCAAAACTCGATCACTTGGTGATTTTTTACCAAGTGTGCGGCGGCTGCGATTAGATTAATCGACGACAGGATTATTTCTACGCGGTTTTAATTAAGCTTACATCATTTTACTTGTAAATTGGTCCAACGAGATTAATAAAATCCTACTTTTCTGCTTGTAACAAGTCGGATGCTTAAGCACCAGTCATTTTCAAACTTCTCAATTACACACATCAATAATGACACTCCATTTAACAAATTTTACTTCGGTAACACAAATTTAATTCCAATCATTAATTTGTTTTTAAATGGAAATGCTTCTAAGAAGTTGTCTAACTGTAAAATAAATCGTCAATTAAAATTTATTGAAACACTTACAACAAAATAAGCAAATTGTTTTAGATATGTTGATTATTATCTCTGCATTTTTGCTATCTAATATGACCCGATTTTGCGGTTTTTGATTGACTTGGTAAATACGTGTTCCAGTAAATTATTTTTGACGTAATCTACTTTTGAAATTTTTTAATTAGTGTGCAAAAAACCGATTCTCCTTCAGTTCACAGTGGATGATTTTTACTAAAAGTTTCGCTACCCCTGATCGAGCACACGAAATCTCCTAATAATCTTAAAAACCACGTGTGTCCAAATCGTGGAATAAAAGATCGCAGACAACAGGGATGGGAGCACCCCAAGAAATCTTTTTTATGCACCAGAATTGCACAACGAGGAGGGTAGACGATCTACCTAGACTTTTTAACCCTTATTTGCAATTTCAAATTTTGCAGCTGTGTTTATCCGTAAAAGGGTTTAAATTCGGTATAGGGTTACTCAGCATTTTTTATATGCGAAAAAACAATTTTTAGGGTTGTTTTTAATGCGGAAAGGGTAAAATGTAGAAATTTAACACTCTTCCTTAATATTTTCTCATGGTTTACACTTTCGATTTTTTTTTCAAGATTTCTATTTGGATTTCGAACATGGGAAAGGATGTAAAATTTTTACGCTTTTTAATGAATTGCACTTTTTAACAACCAAAATAAGAACTATGACATTTTAAATATGCGAAGTCGAACGAACCCCCACGCACGCTTATTTTATTATTTTTTTTCTTAATTTTTAATTTGGTTCAAAATATTTCAGTCAAATTGAATTGCATTTAATTGGGGCTTATTTGTTTGATAAAAGAATTTGTCATCGCAATGGTATGCATTGTTATCAGATTAAATTAAATTAAGAAAGCTTTTTCAATTAATTGTGTACTGTGGACGGAACAATTTAAGTACCATTTTCTTACATGTTTTTGTGTAAAGCCTTCGAGATTTGAGATATGTATTAAAATTTGTTTTGTTTTAACTTTCACTGATTACTTTGTAATGACAACTACTTATTCGATTGTACCTTGCAAAGTACCATAAACCTTCCATGGTGTGAAAGTTTCTTGTTTGTTTATTTTATATTGTTTAATTTAATTTATTGAAATTTTTTTATTAGCTATACTTGAACGTAAAATTCATGTTTTATGACGTCCATGTATGTATATTACACGTACGTAGAATTAATCAGAATAAATTCATTCTGTTATGTCTCATAATAATAAAATTTTAGGTAAATGAAATTTCCGAAAACAGCAAAACGCAAATTCAGTCGTAGCTCTCATAATAGAAGTTAGAAAAGTGCCAAATTTCCGGAAAATTGTTATTTTATTCAAAAACATAATCTCCAATAATAGTTAATAAATAGATAATAGAAAGTTAAAAAACAATATTCTTCTAGCCCCTATAGTTTCCAAGATGCAACCCCGCAAACAACCTCGTATTTTATAGATTTTTTAAACCCCAATAAAAATTAAAAAGCAAATTAAAAATTAAACCCCGATAGTTTTGAAATACTTATAAAGTTTTCAATAAATTTCAGGAAGTAGTATTTTTTCTCGGAATCCTATATATGATTAAAAGTGATAAACAAAACGCTATAAAGGACTACTGAAGAACTTTTACTTTATTTTACATAATTTTCACTAAAAATATTTTTCTGATCCTCCGGACTTATCTCGAAAACCACTTATCTGAGAATAATATTATTTTAGTTTCACGTACAGTTTTAATTACTTTAAACCTTATCTTCTACTTTTTTTGTCGTGGGATACACCAAAAAACGAGTAAATGATGAGAAACTGATAACTTGAAAAACTATGGTAAAAAGTTATCAACTTTGAAAGTTTACAGATAATTTAATCTGCCTTTATTTATATAAGGACTACTTTTGTGTTAGATGGATAGGAAGAAAAGGTTAGCTCAAAATCTGAAAACTACGTTATTTTGAGCAAAAATCGAAAGATAACGAGGTTCTTTGGAAGGTCGTACCTCGAAAATTATAGAGGCTACAAGAATTTTTTTATAGGTTTTGCTCACAATTTAATGTAGTTTAATTTATCTTCTACTTATTGTAGACATAAATATGATGTATATGAAATGGCCAATTCGTGTCTTTAAGAACTTCTTTTGTAAATTTGTCTCTATTCCGGTCCGAGACTGATAAAAAAAAAATTAAAATTTCTAATTCAAAACATCAATTCGCTTAATATAATATGGATCCTGTTTCCCAAATTTTTGTGTGAAATTGATGCTAAATATTTAAGCCTCAATGAGTTTCCATTCTTTTCGTTACAGATTCAACCGTCGCTTAGTCATTCACAAAATCTTGAGATGGGGGGGGGGGGGATTAAAGCATGTTATATATTTCTTACCCATTATGTAATTTTTTAATTTGAACTAAATTTTGAAAATCAAACTTAACGCGTGTTGCTCACAGTAATTGAAAATTAGATCATTTACAATGTAAAATTCCCGTGAGTTTTTGCCAAAAATTGGAAAGAAATTAAATTAAAATAACATCGGTTTTGCCCTAATATTCAAACCGGTAATGTAACTAACCCCCCCGAAAAGATTGGAAACTCATTGAGGCTCAAACAACTGACACCAATATTATTTAAAAAATCATTTGCAAGGGGGGGGGGAAGGTATTTCATACCGTCCAGACCTCCCGCGGTTTCTATTGTCGATGTAAGAAATTTATTTGACAATGAAG
The DNA here is from genome assembly GCA_932274525.1 of Podabrus alpinus. Lineage (NCBI taxonomy): Eukaryota > Metazoa > Arthropoda > Insecta > Coleoptera > Cantharidae > Podabrus > Podabrus alpinus. The sequence continues at coordinate 92,739,685 of OW026454.1, read as the reverse complement.
AGTATTAACATTTTCAAAAGAACACTATATAGAAGTTGTCGATTGACTGGGTCGACAGTCAACAAAACCATTTTTACACCCCCAACAGCACGGGGGTTGCATGCAAGCCTAAATTTTAATTCTAATGGTTATCGATTATAGTTTTTACAAGTTTTTAAAAATCTAAAGCATAATTTTAAGCCGTTTAACCTTCACAAATGAAAGAAAATGCTTACTGCGGCGCTATTTGAAAGTGGAGTCAATCTCACATATTTATCTGTTGTTTTGGTTTCCCAAAAAGCTGGCGCGCAAAAATTAGGAATGTCCGGTACTGGGCGTAACGGTGCAACATTTTCTTACCCCCGGTCCCTAAACGTGGCATGCATGTAGATACATACTTTGCCCCTCCCCCAGTTAATATTTTTTCGCAAAAAGCTAGCTCCCGATTTCTTATAGCTAGCACCCCTAGGTTTGTCCACAAATCAACATTGAAAAACCAAGCAAAAAACAACAATGAGATTAGAAATTTAAAATAAAAGAAATAAGAGTAGTACGAGTAAAATGGTACGGGATGGCACTGATACGTTCCAGTGCGGCCTTAAGGCCACACAACCATGGAAATCTATTTCAGTTAATAAAATGAAACACCGGTGTATTTATCCGTTTACAGGCAAGTGCGGATACCGGGGGCACCAGTATTTCAAATTTAAAATATTTTTCCCGAGTCACGAAAGTGTCAAGGATCACTTTTTCACTTAAAATGGTGGGGGTTGTAACTTAATATTAAGGTAGTACCCCTACTCTCAAATGACCGTAATTCGCGAACGGTAAGAGCAAAAAACTAAAATAAAGACATTTTCCCTGAGCAAGAAAGTTTAGAACGATTTTTTTTGTAGCATCACCCGTTCGCGACTTCTAATGGTGGGGCTTGTAGTTTAATTAAACCTATAACCTCCACTTTACCCACAATGATAAGAGCAACAAATCAGCAACAAACTCTCCATAATTTTTTATTTGGTCAAGTGGGAGTTATAGTTTAATACGGGCTGACGCGCAAAATTTTGTAAAATAAAAATTATAAATTAATCAAATTATTAATTGGCGAAACACATTTCGTCTGCTTACTGGTAAAACCAGGTAACTGACATAACCATAGTTTTGAGATAATAGCGTTTGAAAGTTTGACGTTTAATAACTAAGCAGTATTAATATGTATTGTGTTGTAATTTATTTCTAAGAAGGATTATAGTTTTAGCAATGTCATAATACTTTAAATTAATGTGCAAGCCCCCTTGCCCCCTTGCGGGGGTCAAGGGGGCGGAGCCCCTTTGCGAGGCGCGGAGCGCCGAGTTTTTCATACGGCATAACTTTCGAACGGGGAGAGGTATCAATTAACTTGTTTTACCAGTAGAAAGAGCGCAAAAAACTTAACATGCCGATATATTTAACTCAGTTTTGAAAATTTTGCAGTTACTTCGTTTTACCAGTAAGCAGACGATTTACGAAAATCTAAATTTGAAAGTATAAAATTGAAACCGAAAAATCGAAAATCGGTCGGTACGTCCAGTTTCCGAAAATGAAAAGTCGCGCTGGCCCGTAGGTGAAATTTTTGGGCCCCTTGAAAACGGAAAGACGGCAAATTATTTAAAATATTTAGAATAAAATTCATTTTACTATTATAAAATTTGTTTCTCAAAAATAATTAAATTTTCGACAAAAAATTTAATAATTTCGTGACGTCATTATTATGAAGAAAAAAATTAATAATTGACACCCTTCAAATTGTGAACAAATTAACAAGCAATTAATTCTTTTATCAAAAAATCCTACCTTTTTGTTGAACGTTGAATCGTCCAGACCTGCAGCTCACCAACATCCAGTTCTGGATACTTCTTTGGTTCGCCCTGAAATATAAAAATGTTCAAGATTAGTTATAGTGTATTTCAAATTAATTGGAATTAAAAAAAGTCTAGCATCAAATTACGTTGTTATAAAAACATACAAACTTACTGTACACCTGGTACACGCGTCCACGTGGAGTCGCAAAGAGAATTTTCGTAATAGAAATATTATCCAATAATAAGTCCTTATTATAAATATTAACCAATTAGAACTACACTACTCCACGTGGAGTATGAAATGCGGGCTTTCGTTGGCGCGATAATCTTATCTCTTATATTGTTTTTCCTTGCATAGTTTGTATGTTTTTATAACAACGTAATTTGATGCTAGACTTTTTTTAATTCCAATTAATTTGAAATACACTATACCATGCAACAATAATTTTAAAGTTGCTATTAAAAATTTGAAAACAAATTAAGCGATTTCAAATTTTTACCTTTAGTACTTCCTTCCGGAAACACGAATATGCAGATTTAATATTAACAACACCAACGCACATCATTTTATGTTCAAAATGAAATAAAATTAATGACGCGATTGTCAAATTTTGGTTTGAAACTGCGATGCAAAGTTAGATCCCGAAAAAAATCACATACCGTCCCCGTACTTTCATTGATTTTCAAACTTTAATAAAATCAACACGCCATTTAAACTAACAAAAAATAGGTAAAATGCAATGATGCTGCTGGATCCGACGTCCAGTTCGCAAGCGGCTTAACGCGATCTTCATTTGTTTATCGTCGAAATCGCTCGACATTTTACACAAAACTATCTTTTTTAAAATTTTAGATTAGAAAATAAAAAAATTTTATGAATTATAAATTTAGTTTTATTTATAGACAAGCTAAAACTTGCAAAAATCTGTTGGTAAAATTAATATTATACTTTCAAGTTTGATTTTCTTAAAATTTTTAGTTTCTTTATATAAGGGGTGCTTTAAAAATTTTAATTCTAAATTTAATTTTTGTTGATGTGTTAAAATTTCAGATTAGTCGAGATGTTGAATGGTAGACTTCATTTTTAGTAACATTTTTTTTTATAAATAATTTAATTTTGTTGTTTAGACTGGGGGAAGAATGGGGTTGACCATAATAGGAATTTTACCAAGGATATGGTAATTTTAAGTATATTTTGATCAATATAGAAAATTATATTACTTAGGTGGTACAAATATATTTTTTCTCAAAAAAACATACGAAAATATACAGGATGTTGCTTTCAAAAGTTTTCAGTCCAAATATTTAATACAAAAAAATTCTGTGATTGAAAAATTTTAAGTAAAATTACCATTACACCAAAGTTTGATTTTCTTAATTTGTTTTATTAAAATTTTTTGTTCCTTTATATACGGGGTGGTTTAAAAAATTTAATTTAAAATATAACTTTTGTTGATGTGTTAAACGTTCAGATTAGTCGAGATGTTGGTAGCCTTCATTATTATTCACAATTTTTTATAAAAAAATTAATTTTGTTATTTAGATTGGGGAAAGAATGGGGGTTGAGCGACTACGGGTATTTTACCAAGGATGGGGTTAATTTGAAGTATTTTTGATAAATGTAGAAAATTATATTATTTAGGTGGTGCAAATATATTTTTTTCAAAAAAGCATATGAAAATATACAGGATGTTTCTTTCAAAAGTTTCCAGCCCAAATATTTAATAAAAAAAAGATACTGTACGTGAAAAATTATAAGTAAAAAGAAGTTTTTTCCCAACGCCACAGTTTCTTATAACTTCATTTGAAATAATATCTACTCGTGACATTTTTCAATGAGAGAATACAAAATGTACAGAAAAGGGAAAAATATAAATTGAGTGTACCATTTTTATTTACTTATTTATTCGATTTTGGATACAGGGGCACGTGCTCTTGTGCTCTTTAGGGTAAGCCGCCACTGTATCAATACAAAAATTGGTGTCTCATTAATGCACGACATACTATCGTCCTGTCTGGCCATTATTTTTTCATTGAACTGAATAGCTTCGGGGGGGGGGGGAATAAAATGATATTTTTATCCATTGCTTAAATTAATCTATGTGTGTGTCTGTCTGTAGCGCTAAATTGAGCTGATGATTGATTCGGTCTCTCAATGCGGTTTTTGGGCCGTATAACCTAGGCAATCAAGCGTTAGTACGCTTTAGAATATCACTGATGTTGATCTATTTTTTGTTCATAAAGCATCTCCCATTGGTTTATTTTTTGTTTTATTTTCAACTTGAAAAAGTCTTTCTCATATTAAAATAATTAATTCTGAATCCATAAAATAAATGTTTTATTTGTACCTAACCATCCAGGGCGTGAGGCCTAAATGCCGTACAGGAGAGGCGATTAACGGAGCAATTTAGGTAAATTAATAAAAGGAAAATTTGACTAAAATTAATTGGGGTTATTATAGGTATTACACAAAGGTATTGCGTTTTAATAATTATCATGTGCAATGAATTTTAAAATAAAATTAAAAATTTTTGCAACCTAGCAATGCCCTTTTAAGCGTCTTTTTAGTGTTTCTTCCGTTTTCGGGGAGGGGGGTTAAATAAATTTAATTTCGTAAATCTACGGCCTTGAGAGGGGTTGTTTAACTAACCTAGTCATCAATGGGCACTCGTAATCTACTATAGTAGGGGTGGGGGAGATTTTTAAATTAAATTTTTAACTTTTTAGTGAAGTGTTTTAAATTTGTGCAAACGTTTACGGTCCAAGCGATATCGGATTGCGTAATATTCAGCGGCGTACTACACTCCCATTAAATAAAGTTTTTCTGAGTTGCTGTTTGGTCTTGACCCGACGCCCGACGTCCTCGTCGCCAACTGCCACTGGGTGCGTTACCATAGTCATATTCGCGAGTGAACGGTGGCTCTGTGCTCCTACTTTTAAACAGATATTAATTTTCTAATTACAAACCACTGTGATTTCTTAATTCCAAACAAACAAATATGGAAAGGTTAATTTGGAGTTCGTTGTAGCGGCCATCTTGGCCAGAAGGAAGCAACTAGAGAAGGCTTATTTGAGCTAGTCTGCACATGAACTGCTGGTCACCTTCCACTTTAGTGCAGCCCTTCGGATTACCGAAGAAGTGCTTTTTTGCAAGAAACATAAATTCCGGTTCCTATGATTCTGTCGACAGCGACTGGATTAGTGACGATGAAAAAGACAAAGTTGGAAAAGCCATGGGTTAGTGCTGCGGCTAAAGGTAAGACCCCCCCTCCCCGTCTAACTTAGTCACTTTAACACCTCGCGAGTACCTCCAATCGTGATCAGATCGAAGGACAATATTATTGGTCCGAAACGCTCATCCAAAGTGCATAAATCGGCGCCGGCAACCACCTGACAACATCATGCACAAAGTCACGCGACCTCCCATCTACGCGTCCTAACTGGGGTGGTTTGCACCCAGGCAACTACCAAGGCTATCCTCTTAATGCAAAAGTAAGAGGAAAAACTCAACTCAGCCCAGCCAAAACCAAAGTCAATCCAACACCCATTAAAGCAACTACCAAAGAGGAGAAAACCGACCAGCAACTGATGTTTCCACCACCACCACCAAGCTAATTACCTAATACCATCCTAGATGTGGCTATCAAAGTCCTGGTGGATCAACGAAGCCATAATAAAAAACTTCAGCTCTATCGCTACCGCACAACCCGGTGTCCGCCAAGTCGTTTAAGCGTTCCATCGCTCAAAGACAACGCAGATCAGTTTTCACGACCAAGTCATATAAATGTTATAAACCACGATGTAAATCACCCCTTCCAACAAAAACTTTGTAATTTAAAATTTTTATTTTCATTATTGAAGTTTCGATTTCAGCAGGGTCGGCACGTTGCCAGATTTTATGTCGCTACAAACACGATTAAGAATTTGTACCCTGAGAGCCGATTGCAGTAACCTCATTTGAGGATTTAGAAGTTGATGTAATCTGCTCTCATGAATAGTTTATATATCTGGAGAATTGTGACTATACAGAGAGATATTCCATATTAGGTCTAATTCTGAAGGATTGGAATTATATAATGTAGGCCGAAATTGTTCCGCACTAGGACTCATTCCTGATGGAGAATTGCGGTAATAGGTGAACTCGAGCTCTCGTGCTTCTAAAGTTGAGAAATTCCATAGGTGACCGATTCCATACTCATCAGGCTCCCTGATAACGAAAACAAGTCACCTCGTAAACTTTTACAGCCACGTAATGCAGAGTCGGACTGGCATCAACATTATGTGCTGAAACATTTTCTGAGGCCCTTTATGACCATTACAAAATCTCAAGACAAGAATACCGCAGGAGGAATTAAGAAATTATTATGAAAATGACTCCCGACACGTCGGACGAGTCGCGTAGTTAAATTGGAGACATGTCAAAAAATATTCAAAACTGGGCAAAATATAGTATAAAATCTTAGAACAAAGTAAAACGGTACCACAGGCGACTTCTTTGCCGATCTTTTCACCTGCAGTTAATTTCCAAAAAAGGGCCGATCGTTTCACTTCCAGATAATTAACCGTTAGTTGTTTAGCAACGTTAGTGATATTAGCTGGTATTCGTGACCATAATTACGACGCTAAAAATTACTGCAACGGGGCAAGCTTTAACCAACAGTTAGTTAGCTGGAATTTTAACTGGAGGTGAAAAACATTGGCCCTAAGGTCGCTAAACAATTAAGAATTTTAACTGACTGTTATCTGTAACTTAAAGTACAGATAAAAAGATCGGTCGTTGTTTGCAAATCTACTCTAATCTTTATTATACTTTTGTGATGTTTTGTAAGGTTATACAAAAGTTAGTAAAAATTCAAACCAACATTTCCCGTAAAGAAAAACCTAACAGTAGCCCTAAGAAGTTTCCATACTTTCTGAGATGTGCCCAGAATGCAGCCTAATCGGTCACGAAATGCAATGCGAAAACGTTGTAATTGTGGTTAGAAAAACGCATGTATTCAAATGACGTGCGGTTCATCCTAACAATTTTTGGAGCAAATCGTAAATATTGGCGAATATCATATTAATATATTTTAATTTTGTACGATAACCTACAAACGGCTAATTTTTCACGAAAATTACATAGAACCATAATTATAGAGCGGAAAATTGTCTATAATTTTGCTTATGTACATTTTTAACACACATTCGTTATTTAAGAAAAACCAAGCATCCGATGCAAATTTCTCAAACTCAGTTTTCGTTAAAATTTCAATTTACAATTTTTTCAATATTAATCAATTTAAATATTAAAAAATTCTTCCTGTCAGATAATAAACCGTTGGTTGGTAAAAATAAATTGTATAATTTTAACGAAGACTGAAATGGATGTGAAGGAAAGATCGGAAAAGCATTAAAAATCGAGTTAAACCGTTAAAAAAAAAAAGAAAAAAGCAAATATAAGCATGACTAAATATTTTTAACAATTTAAACAACCCTTTGACATATTCCCATTTTGAGGTATACAAATTCGAGTTGTATAATATTAAAAGTAAAAAGGCAAATGGGTAACAATTTATCCTCTCTTTCTCAATTATTTACCTAATGGATTAAAGAAAGACAAAAATAGAATATATAAAATGCTTGAATAAGCGAGCGCGGTAGGGAAACAGAGTTTAAATCATTTATCATATTAAAAAACTTGTGAGAAATGTAAAAAACGTTTAAAAATTCCTAGATACGATCAATCATTTCGACTGACAGCACGAAAACCATTTTTAAGCAGCCAGTTTTTTCCACTTAAAATGTTATTTTACCATTTGTTAAAAAGCTAACGTCATTAAAAATGTTAAAAGAACTTAATTGTAGGAAGAAGGATTGCTATCAAACTGAGATTTAAATGAAAAATTAATTAATATGTAATAACTAAAGCTGTGTGGGTCTTTAGTTCTACGATGATCGAATATATAAAATTTGTTACTATTGGTTGGATAGTTGCTTTGATATGTAAATTACTTTTTTTATAATTCACTACTACAAAAATGCTAATTTTAATGGATTCCTTTTATTTTAACATTTTTAATATTAATAATTAATAATGCACGTCTTGACGACTCACTTTAAACCGTAAAAATCGCCTTTATTGGATACTTCGTTTATGATGCCTACAATAGACTATTGAACGGTCGCTTTTAAATACATTGACCAGTAGTGGTCAATCTACGTCCCACTTGAAACACTCAAGGCACTCCAAGCATGCGGCTTAATTAAAATACATAAATAAAACTTTAAGCTTACAAATAACTTCCATTTAAATTTAAAATACTTCTTACCTTTTATTTTCTTCAAATTTAACTTCTTAATAGTAGGCAACCCAAATCGAACCTTGCGGCACACCATCTCACCAATCATTTTTTTTTTCATTCCACTTTCAGTCAACCAAATATTCCGAGCCAACTTCAATTCCGAAACTCTGCCGGTCCTAAAACAATTGGAAATGAGAGGCAATTATCTACCAGAATTCGGCGGGAATTTCCCATCCTCAGTGGAAAATTTATATCTAGTAAGTTAAATAACGTAACTTTTAAATCTCCTTATTTATTTTTTATCAGGCCGAAAATAGAATAACGAAAGTGGTGTCATCAGACGTGTCAAATTTGATCAATTTAAAGATCCTCCATTTACGCGAAAATCAGATCAGAAAGCTCGACGGTTTTTCCGATTTTTTGGTAAACCTGAAGTACCTCAACTTGCGTAAAAATAAGATAAACAAAGTGCGACAGTTCAGAAAATTGAGTAACCTTCCAGCCCTGGAAGTTTTGATCATTCTACAGAATCCCGTCACAGGTGAGAATGCGCGCTTTCTATTGACCGTAAAAGTCCAAAAAATTATGTGAAAATATGATTTAGTGTCTATTGTGTTGAAAACTTTCCCATGCGAGTGCGACAGCAGAAGGAAATAGTACCACACATTTTATATCTTTTAATAGTCGATGCACGTCATCAATAAACAATGAAATGATAAAACTACAGGAGTGTTTTTTTGTAACTTTATAGGAGACACGGGTGAAGTTCCGGGCGAAGGAGGAGGAGGCGACGAAGAAGACGAAGAGGAGAAAGAAGACGTGCTGAGGTATAAGTGATTAATTACAATTAAACAATCTGTCGAACGCCTTTGATCGATTGTAGCGCAAAAAATTTCAAACTTCCGAAATGCAAATCGACTACTTCAGCGCAAGAATTTTCATAATTAATTTTATCGATTTTAACGCGATTTTATTAATTAAGAAAGTTTAAGTGAATTTAAAAACCAATTCCAGGGTTTTATTCATCTTTCACGAACAGGAGTTTAAAAGTTAAATTTTAAATTAAATAAATTCAGAGTAAACATCCGTAACGGCATCTGTTGCGCATATTATGAATGCTTGCGTAGATACGGTAAACACATCCGCCGACGTAAGGGTGCGCCACTTGACGGTTTCGCAGTTTCGTAAGCTTTGAGATCAATCTTTTCAAATTTTTTTGTTTTTCGAAAGGATTCCGCTGCTGATTCTTCTTCCCAATTTGAAACGCATAAATAAAATTCCCGTAAATCTTGATGAGAGAACGGAAGCGTTCGAGTCGCGGGAAGAAAAACTGGAGGAAATTATGGGAGAGGAAAGTAAGTTTTGCTCGTTTTAATAATTTGGTTTAATTAATTAAAATTTTTGAAAAAGGCAGCGAAGATGAATCGCCGACAACAACAGAACTAACCACTGCCAATACCACTGATGTGGAAGATACGGATGGTTAAACGTTACTTGAGTTTATTTTATTTTATATTATAAATTAATATTATGTGTTATTTAATTTTATTAAAAAAAATAAATAAAAAGTTACAATGTGCAATATTAAAATTAAGTAAATAGCGTGCATAATGGGTTGCCTATCCGCAACAGTCCGAAATGAAAATGTTTCAAAATTTTATCGTTCCGGTGTTATAAATGCGGTGGAGGTATATAAAAATTATGAAAACTTTTTATTTGTTTGAGTTCAAAGATTAAAAAGTTTTGTCGTTGTTGTTTATTAATTTTTAATTTCGGTTTTATGTGAAGTTATATTGGCTTCAGTATTGTTCAGTTAGGAAAATAAACCAAATAATAAATGACCGCAATAAAATGTTTTATGTGTATCGCTTTAAATATAAAAATATACAAGGTTAATTCAATTTAAATTCAGACAATGCAATTTCAATGTCATAAAAAAATGTTTGCCCTCACTTCTCCTACATAAACATATACTTGATCCTGTAGAATCAATTTTCCGATAACCAACTGCCAGTTAAAGATTTTGGTTGCTTAACGGGGCGCCACCCTCCCAAAACAAAATAGCAACTCAAAAAGAATTTTGTTTAATGTCAATGTGGAGTTATGCCGCTGAATTTTGGGCAATCCGATATCGCTTGGATCGTAACGATCGCACGGATTTAAAACACTTGATTAAAAAGTGAAAAATTTAATTTGCAATCCCCCCCAAATTATAGTAAACCGCGAGTCGCCGTTGATGAGTAGATTAATTAATCAAGCCCCTCAAGGCAGTAGATTTACGAAATTAAACTGATTAGCGAACTTAAGAAACATAATACTTAATACTAGCACCTTTTTTTTAATTATAAAATTTTATTCTAGTGTTCATTTCCCAAGTTAAACATAACAAGGGAACAACGAATGTCACGCCATCCCCCCCCCCATTACTTAATTTGACAATGAAGAGTATTGATATTTTCAAAGTAACACAAGAATATATTATTATCATATTATTTAAATTTTTGGCTTTTATTTAAATTTTTTGCCCTCCTATTGAAAGAAGTCACGAATCGCTGGTGGTTATCTGGAACTTGAACTAGAAGTGAAAAGCAAAGAAGTGAAAAGATCAAAATTGAGTTTGGTTGCCTATCCTCAGTAAGATGAATGTTGTGGAAGAATAGAAGGGACAATAGCCTTTAGGCAATGAGGAAGGCTGTTGCCCAGATCCGCTGAAGAGTAATCACATTTTTATAGCGTAGCTGTCCATCAAGATAGCATCTGTACACAACGATTGCAAATATAGGCGGTGGGGGGGGGATCTTTCAGCTAAAGTTGAGCCCCAAGTATTTCATTGTTAAATAACTTTTCTGTGTATTACTCACTTTTTTACTACATATTGCTATGTTCCCTTAGGTATATTAAGCTTAATTTCCACCCTTGGAAACACACCACTTTAATTACTCTTAAAAATCAGGGGCTCTCAAAATTCGAGCATTTCGCAGGTTACACGGCACTGGTGATTTCCTAGATTATTTAAATTACCTTTTCCTTCACCTAGAATCAACCCCTGAGTGGAAATTATCAAAAAAATAAAATCAACCATTAAAAATGCTATACTTTTAATTTCAAAATCATGGATCAGTTGCTTATACTACATTAAATTATCAAAAATAAAATCAACAGGTTTTTTGTTAAAAATTGCATTTAATAATTAATTTGTTTATCAATATCATAATTGTTATCTTGTCCGTTTTGTGTATTTATTTTTTTTAAAGCGCACTAAAGTTTTATAAATGTTTATTTGCTACCTGGTTTTTTGTTGACTTCAATGTTGAGTGGTGTATGCATTCCATTTGATGTTCTTCATTCCAAAATTCTCTCTTTCCCCATCTGCATCCATTCGCAACGCAATTACTCCAAAATACAATTTTATTGGAGGTACGTATTGTTTCCTTTCTTTTTACCACAATATTTAATTTCTTCCTCCTGGATTGATAGGTTTCTTAATTATCAAATTTAATTAAACTTCTTCGCACATTTTATAACTAATTAACTTATATTAATTGTTTAATAATTGTTTCTCTCTTTGTTCGTATTTTTGATAAATTGCGTATAAGTCCATTTTCGTTCAATTCTTTCAACCAATAATGTCTTGAATTTTGAATTAGAATTAAGGTAATTTTGTAGCTTTTTAAATACACTTTTTATTGTTTTTGATAACTACGCGAACAATCCACTTTGTTTAAATTATGATATGATTTAAAATATAATAATACAAATAATATAATAATTCAAATTATAAATAATGGTTATGTAGATTAAATTAAGTTTTTATACATTTTTTTTACATTTTATTTTACAACACAAAACAATTTTTATGTGGTGTCATGAAGTAGTTCGAAATATCGCATCTTTAATGTGATTCAGTTGTTTATGAAAATTTTGGGTGATATAATTTGATTCTCTGTTTAGGTAAGGTAATTCTTTCTTTATTGATACCTTTTTCAATCTATGATGTTATTAATTTTGTTTTTGAAATACCCTGCTTTTTTGATTTTTCAATATCTTAATTGGCTTTTCTTAATGAAACATGACAGCTTTATCCTCCCTGGATTTATGATTCAATCTTTGATTAATGCCATAAATTCATATCCAATTGTTTTGGATTGTAACTTTCAAAAAAAAATTTGACTTCAAAAAAAATTTTATTTTTAATTATTTTTAAATTAAATGATAAACTTGCTATTCTTTTAAATTTTATATACAACTATTCTAATTGAACGTAATTATGATAATTAACTTTACTTTGTTACTTAACTGTAACTTATTTTAAAACTTATTTGAGACTAAATGAAATGGTTTTTCTCTTGTGTGAATACTTTATGACTTTAAATTAAACTTTTAACATTTTCTTTTTATATACTTCGAAATTAAATAAATGCTTATTTATAATATTTTTGGCTATCTTTCTCCTTCTGGATCACGGATATTATCCAAATTCTCATCTTCGTTTCCAATATTGTATGCGTAAATACTATCGAGGTGATATCTGCCTCGGATTTGGTTTGATGTAGGATACTTTAACTCGTAAGTACAATCTCCTACTCTTTTGTGTATCGTATAAGGTCCTTCATAGGGTAGTTGTAGTTTTAAACAATCATTCCTAGATCTCCTTCCTAATCTTAGACTTTTTATTACTACTAAGTCACCTATATTAAATTGTGTTCTCTTTTTAACTTGCGCATTCATTTTGTTAGTGTATGCTTGACTTTTTTTTCTAATTTTTTCTCTTACTTTGTTTAGTGTAATTTGAAAATCTTCTTCTTCTTGTTGTATTATCCATGGCCTATTTGGATGTCTTCCCATCATTACAAAATATGGACTTTCTTCTGTTACCGTACTAGGAGTATGGTTTATGAAATCTTCAACCATTTGAACGTGTTTTGCCCAAGAAGTTTGATCTCGATGGACCAGTAAACGTAGTATTTTAATCGCTTCTTGTACGTATCTTTCGCTCATATTCCCTTGTGGATGCCTAATTGAGCAGTAAACTACTTTTACGTCTTGGTTATTCCAATGTTCTTTAAATTTCTTGTTTTGAAAGTATGACGCGTTGTCAGCCAATATTGTTTTTGGTTTAATGACTTCTCTACAATACTTTTCTAATTTTTCAATTGTAATGTCTGTGTTGTACACCGTAGTTGGGTATAATTTTACAAATTTTGTGAATGCATCTACTATAACTAGAATATTTTTGTAACCTTGACCACTAGGAATTAAATTGCCTATGTAATCAATCGCAATCAATTGTCCTGGTTCTTCCATTGACAAACTTTTTGTTATATTTTCATTGTGGTAATTTTTGTATTTACCCATAATGCATAGACTACATTTATTAATTGTTCTCTTCATAATTTTTAAATCTTTCTTTGCAGAAATACGTTTCTCTAAATAATAACCACGTTTTTCTTATACCAATGTGAGCATATTTTAAATGTAACGCTTGACAATATACATCTAAATATATAAAAGAGAAGATCTGCTTGCGTGTTTGTTCGCTATACGTTCCTAGACCGTTGGACCGATCTCAACCAAATTTTGCACAGTTCTTTTGTAGCTCCAGGCGCAACTATTCTCGCATATATGGAGAAGAAATTCGAGCGGGGAAAAAAGTTATTCGCTTTTTTCGAAAATCAAATCACAAGTTGACAAAAAATTTAATTTGTCAAATAATTAATCTGACGTACTGTCAGCGACTTTGACATTAAGAATGTTAACCTTAAAAATGACATCTAAATGACATTGACATATAGTCAGTAGCGGCTCTAGAATAGGGGGCACAACTTTGACATAAGAATATTTAATTTGTCAGATAATTAATCTGACGCACAGTCAGTGATTCAAAATACTGTCAACAGATGGCGGGGAGGGCGGCTTTAATTCGAAAAATGTGAAAAATGCAAACCACTAACAAAAAACCACTAACAAATTAATCTGAATGCCGCGAATAAGACCGGCACTTTATATAGGTCGCAGAACGTGGAAGATCTACCTCCTTGCGGAAGATTTAACTTTACATGAAGATGTAACTTTACGTGAACATTATGTATGTATGTATGTATGTTATGTATGTATGTATGTATGTATGTATGTATGTATGTATGTATGTATGTATGTATGTATGTATGTATGTATGTATGTATGACAGATGACGGATGACGGATGACAGCTGACAGATGACTGTTGACAGCTGACAGATGACAGTTGAAGGCCGAACAACTATGGCCTTCATGGATCTATTATGGTCCGGTCTGTGAGGCCGAAGGCCGAACAACTATGGCCGTCACGGATCTATTATGGTCCGGTCTGTGAGGCCGAAGGCCGAACAACTATGGCCTTCACGGATCTATTATGGTCCGGTCTGTGAGGCCGAAGACCGAACAACTTTGACCTTCACGGATCTATTATGGTCCGGTCTGTGATGCCGAAGGCCGAACAACTATGGCCTTCACGGATCTATTATGGTCCGGTCTGTGAGGCCGAAGGCCGAACAACTATGGCCTTCACGGATCTATTATGGTCCGGTCTGTGAGGCCGAAGGCCGAACAACTATGGCCGTCACGGATCTATTATGGTCCGGTCTGTGAGGCCGAAGAACTATGGCCTTCACGGATCTATTATGGTCCGGTCTGTGAGGCCGAAGACCGAACAACTTTGACCTTCACGGATCTATTATGGTCCGGTCTGTGATGCCGAAGGCCGAACAACTATGGCCTTCACGGATCTATTATGGTCCGGTCTGTGAGGCCGAAGGCCGAACAACTATGGCCTTCACGGATCTATTATGGTCCGGTCTGTGAGGCCGAAGGCCGAACAACTATGGCCTTCACGGATCTAATATGGTCCGGTCTGTGAGGCCGAAGGCCGAACAATTTTGACCTTCACGGATCTATTATGGTCTTCCCCCTGTGAGGCCGAAGGCCGAACAACTATGGCCTTCACGGATATATTATGGTCCGGTCTGTGAGGCCGAAGGCCGAACAACTATGGCCTTCACGGATCTATTATGGTCCGGTCTGTGAGGCCGAAGGCCGAACAACTATGGTCTTCACGGATCTATTATGGTCCGATCTGTGAGGCCGAAGGCCGAACAACTTTGACCTTCACGGATCTATTATGGTCCGGTCTGTGAGGCCGAAGGCCGAACAACTATGGCCTTCACGGATCTATTATGGTCCGGTCTGTGAGGCCGAAGGCCGAACAACTATGGCCTTCACGGATCTATTATGGTCCGGTCTGTGAGGCCGAAGGCCGAACAACTATGGCCTTCACGGATCTATTATGGTCCGGTCTGTGAGGCCGAAGGCCGAACAACTATGGCCTTCACGGATCTAATATGGTCCGGTCTGTGAGGCCGAAGGCCGAACAATTTTGACCTTCACGGATCTATTATGGTCTTCCCCCTGTGAGGCCGAAGGCCGAACAACTATGGCCTTCACGGATCTATTATGGTCCGGTCTGTGAGGCCGAAGGCCGAACAACTATGGCCTTCACGGATCTATTATGGTCCGGTCTGTGAGGCCGAAGGCCGAACAACTATGGTCTTCACGGATCTATTATGGTCCGATCTGTGAGGCCGAAGGCCGAACAACTTTGACCTTCACGGATCTATTATGGTCCGGTCTGTGAGGCCGAAGGCCGAACAACTATGGCCTTCACGGATCTATTATGGTCCGGTCTGTGAGGCCGAAGGCCGAACAACTATGGCCTTCACGGATCTATTATGGTCCGGTCTGTGAGGCCGAAGGCCGAACAACTATGGTCTTCACGGATCTATTATGGTCCGGGCTGTGAGGCCGAAGGCCGAACAACTATGGCCTTCACCGATCTATTATGGTCTTCCCCCTGTGAGGCCGAAGGCCGAACAACTATGGCCTTCGCGGATCTAATATGGTCCGGTCTGTGAGGCCGAAGGCCGAACAATTTTGACCTTCACGGATCTATTATGGTCTTCCCCCTGTGAGGCCGAAGGCCGAACAACTATGGCCTTCACGGATCTATTATGGTCCGGTCTGTGAGGCCGAAGGCCGAACAACTATGGCCTTCACGGATCTATTATGGTCCGGTCTGTGAGGCCGAAGGCCGAACAACTATGGTCTTCACGGATCTATTATGGTCCGATCTGTGAGGCCGAAGGCCGAACAACTTTGACCTTCACGGATCTATTATGGTCCGGTCTGTGAGGCCGAAGGCCGAACAACTATGGCCTTCACGGATCTATTATGGTCCGGTCTGTGAGGCCGAAGGCCGAACAACTATGGCCTTCACGGATCTATTATGGTCCGGTCTGTGAGGCCGAATGCCGAACAACTATGGTCTTCACGGATCTATTATGGTCCGGGCTGTGAGGCCGAAGGCCGAACAACTATGGCCTTCACCGATCTATTATGGTCTTCCCCCTGTGAGGCCGAAGGCCGAACAACTATGGCCTTCGCGGATCTATCATGGTCCTCTCTCTGTGAGGCCGAAGAACTATGGCCTTCACGGATCTATTATGGTCCGGTCTGTGAGGCCGAAGACCGAACAACTTTGACCTTCACGGATCTATTATGGTCCGGTCTGTGATGCCGAAGGCCGAACAACTATGGCCTTCACGGATCTATTATGGTCCGGTCTGTGAGGCCGAAGGCCGAACAACTATGGCCTTCACGGATCTATTATGGTCCGGTCTGTGAGGCCGAAGGCCGAACAACTATGGCCTTCACGGATCTAATATGGTCCGGTCTGTGAGGCCGAAGGCCGAACAATTTTGACCTTCACGGATCTATTATGGTTTTCCCGGTCTGTGAGGCCGAAGGCCGAACAACTATGGTCTTCACGGATCTATTATGGTCCGATCTGTGAGGCCGAAGGCCGAACAACTTTGACCTTCACGGATCTATTATGGTCCGGTCTGTGAGGCCGAAGGCCGAACAACTATGGCCTTCACGGATCTATTATGGTCCGATCTGTGAGGCCGAAGGCCGAACAACTATGGCCTTCACGGATCTATTATGGTCCGGTCTGTGAGGCCGAAGGCCGAACAACTATGGTGTTCACGGATCTATTATGGTCCGGGCTGTGAGGCCGAAGGCCGAACAACTATGGCCTTCACCGATCTATTATGGTCTTCCCCCTGTGAGGCCGAAGGCCGAACAACTATGGCCTTCGCGGATCTATCATGGTCCTCTCTCTGTGAGGCCGAAGGCCGAACAACTATGGCCTTCGCGGATTTATTATGATCCTCCCCCTGTGAGGCCGAAGGCCGAACAACTATCGCCTACTCGGATCTATTCTGGGTCTAGATGGCTAAGGGCGGCGGATGCCGCCCGTGCCAGCTAGTGACAATATAAAAAGAAATGAGAATTATTTCAGCACTTCATTAATATCAAGACAGCTTTGTTTGAATAAAAATTATTTTGGGAAATCGCGGGTCAATGTAATAAAAATACGGGTTAACTTTGATTTACGTATAAGATAACCGCCATTGGTGTCCTAAAATTGGTTGTTTCGCAGCTCCTAGCAGTTGGGTAGACAGGTTTTCTTGGGTGCGAGGGGGGGGGGGGCACTCGTGTTTTATGAACTTAAAGACTGAGATAGACGCGGAGGAATGTGGAATAATGTTTTGAAAATTAAGGACGAGAGGGAGGGGCACCGGTGGTTTATGAAGACAAAGATTGAGTCAGACGCGGGGTGAGAGGTCTGGGACCAGGGAGAATGTTTTGAAAATTATAGGCGAGGGGAGCGCTTTGATGAGATGATGAGATTTTTGGCGAAGATTCCGCTTGAAAACGGGAGGTTTTGGTATTTCGAGGGGGGGGGGGGCGTTTAATTGACGACAGTGGCTTTACCTTTTGTACCGACGTGGAAATCAGGGTCACCGTCGCGTCGTCAAGGAACCGGGGGTAAGCGGTGAAGTTGAAGATGCGTGCTGTGACTATTTCTGTTAGTCTTAAGGTTGTAACTTAGAAATTAGCTATTCAGACGCCTTAAATAATTTTGCTCTCGGAGGAACGTATGCCCTCTAATTATCGGAATTGTAAAACTGTCCCACTGTTTCCACTAAACTGGGATAGATATGCTGACCTAAAATATCTTCAAGATTGAAGATTGTTTCTGGTTCCTGAGAAATCGGAAGCTGTTGTGGTCAGCGGAAAAAGAAAGGTTCCGCAAATCAGCCCCCAATTAAACCGATCCACTGTAACACTTAGAACTCGCCATCCTTGGTGTAGTCTTGTATAATCCTGAGCATTAAGCGCCGTATGCCAATCATAGTGGCATGACAGTCTGCGCTCCTTGACCTTCTCGCGCTTCATGCTGGAAGACCAGAGGTTTCCCCAAATTTATATACTGTGAGGAGGAAGTTACTAGTACACCATTTTCCATTTTCAACTGCACTGAGCAACGCGTATCCACGATGGCAGCTATAGGAGCACCTATATAGCCATGGATAACATGGTTGCCATTATGCTCGAGAGCCAAGAAAACTGGAATACCATAGCGAGCTTCTAGACAAACATATTGAAGACAACAGAAGAGAGAGCTGAACTAGCCCTCGTCAATGGAAGAAACTTGGAGGAAATGAACCCGGACATGACAGTGACTACTCACGAGAGGCACAGTGGGTGGACGACGCGACGCCGAGTAGAATGGATTTAATACCGTGAGGAAACCCGGTACTAGGTGAAAGAGGACCCGGGGGTCTAGGACAATTAGGCGCGTCCGATTAGGCGCGGCCGATTAAGTGCGGACTCAATTAGGCGCCGTGCCATTTAGGCGCAGACCGTTTAGGCGCCGGCCATAAACAAATTAAATTGTTAATCTGTTTTAAGTTTATTTGGGAATATTTTATATAAAATGATACACATTATTTTATAGAACACAAACTTTAATAAACATAATATTTTGAAAGCTTTATACCAAATACTCGTAAACAATAATCTAAGAATCTACGACAATTCATCTCGGTCAATTCATCGCGCGACAATTAATCGCGGACAATTCATCGCCGCGACAATTCATCGCGTGCGAAAATTCATCGCAGCGACAATTCTTCGCTAATAACACTAACCTAACTACAGATCCACCTCTTCGCGGAAGATCCACCTCTTGGCGGCCGATTTAACTTTTTGCGGAAATTTATTTGTTTTTAATTATTAGTTTTCTAAAGCAATATCAAAAACAAACACTAACCTAACGACAGATCCACCTCTTCGCGGAAGATCCACCTCTTTGTGGTCGATTTAACTTTTTGCGAAGATTTATTTGTTTTTAATTATTAGTTTTCTAAAGCAATATCAAAAACAAACACTAACCTAACGACAGATCCACCTCTTCGCGGAAGATCCACCTCTTTGCGGCCGATTTAACTTTCCGCGAAGATTTATTTGTTTTTAATTATTAATGGACTTCTGTGATTTTTAAAAATAAATTAATACAGACTTATAACAGATTAACAATTTAATTTGTTTATGGCAGGCGCCTAATTGGGTCCGCGCCTAAATGGCTTTGCGCCTAACGGTCTGCTCCTTATTGTAGCCGCGCCTAAATGGCACGGTGCCTAATTGGGTCCGCACCTAATTGAGTCCGCGCCTAATCGGCCGCGCCTAATTGTCCGGATCCCAGGGGACCGGGGTCCTGAACAAGTTCCGCCAATAATCCTAAAAAAGCTGTTCGAATTAGGCATTTCCAAGTACGTCACAGTGACGTCATTGGCTCCACCCCGAACAGCTGATTCTGTACAAGTTTGTTAGCGTGCTTATAAAAGTTTGTGATAAATCTGTGTTTTCACCTGTTTGTATTGGTAAAAATTGAATTTTTTTACATTTTATAAACCGTAGAGAGTGTAGTGTAAAATTATTACTGTAAGTACGTTCTGTTTATTTTCTTTCCCGAATTTATCGCAAACCTAACCTCGAGTATCAATTATTTTGCTGTCGGACAAGAAATTACTTACCGTCTTGCAGAATATGCTACTTTACGGCTAATTGATAAGGCTTTTAAGTTATCAGTCAATGGTAATGATAGTATTGTTGAAAACAAGGTTAATTTTAATTTTTGAAATGAAAATTGTCTTGTAAAAATGCTAACCTCAAAATATCTGTCCTATATCAGCTATTCGTGACGTCACATGGAAATGCCTAATTAGACGACACGATATTGCTGAACCTTTTCAATTACCATCTCAGAAGAGGCGAGTACCCGGGGAGCTGGGAGAATGCGAGGATTGTCCTGTTCAGAAAAGTAAACAAGCCTCAAGAAGATCCCAGTGCATACAGGCCGATCTATCTGCTCGACCATGTAGGGAAAGTGTACGAGAAGCTCCTGCACGAAAGGCCCCCCATGAAGAAATCGGTGGGCTGTCTGACAAACAATTTTGTTTTAGAAAAACCAGGACCGCCATCCAGGCGAAGATCAGACAGCTGGCGGAGACGTGGAGGACAAGAAGGTTTTGTCTCCTTATCACGCTGGACGTGAAAAATGCTTTCAACTCCGCCTACTGGAAGGAAATAATTAGGGAGTTGCCAAGGAGAGAAGTAGCTCCATACCTCATTGCGATCATGGAGAGCTACTTTGACAGCAGGAGGCTTCAAGTGGAAGACCAACTCGAGCAAGAAACCATCCCCATCACGGGCTAGGTGACTCAGAGTTACCCAATCCAGTACCGACTGGGTCCCCTCTTTGGAAAAACCTCTACGATGGGGTCCTCATCAGGCTACCACTTCCGTGCGGAGTACAGATGATCGGGTTTCCAGACGATCTTTCCCATCACTGTCAACTTGATGGGGACAATTATTATCGTGTCCAGTGTGAGCGTGAAAGTGCTGGGCTTCGATATTGACAAGCATATCAACTTCAGACGGCACCTCAAGGATGCTTCCAAACATCGAGGGTCCCAGAGAAAACAAACGCAGGCTGTAGAACTTGGTGGCGGAGTCCATCATGTTCTACCGGGCCCCCAAATGGGCGAAAGTCATGAAGATAGCGAAACATCGCGACGAGCTCCAGCGCGTGCAAAGAAAAGCTACCATCAGAACCGTGTCCAAATTCCAATCAATTTGGTACCTGGTGGAGTGTAAAATGTTATCAACAAATGGCGCTACTAAATTAAAAGACGGAATAAATGGCTTGAACCTCAATCAGGCGCCTCTTAAAGATCCTTAGCGCCAATGTAAATGAAGAATTACGCAAATAAAGCAATTTATTAAGACTTCTAATTAAGTGGCGCCATCTATTGATTACCTTTTCAACTACTTCAGGTGCTGTATAATCAAAGCAATAAGGTCGGGATTTGTTTAAAGCGCTACGTTAATGCAGTTGTGCTTGACGGTTTTCAATAAAATGTTATTTGTATAAAAATCCTTAATTTATTCATATTGTAGATCATTTTCTTTTTGCAGAGGATTTCATTGAAAACTATATTTTTTTCATTTAATTTTTTAAGCGTCAATTTTCTTTGTAAAACAAAATAAAAATTAAAACTTCGAAGTTTTAACATTCCTTTACCTAATTTGATCCATCAAGTATTATAATCTGGTTTGCAAATAATTTCACGCTTTTTAAAAAAGTTATAAACTATTAATATTAAAAATTATTTTATCTTCCTCAACATTTTTGGAGTTTTGTAATAAATTAAAATTAAAAATAGTTATATTCTCATCTTCGCTCGTTATTAAAAGACAAAAACGTAAGAGGTGTCAAATTTTGTACATCAAATTAAATTAATAAGAGTCGGTCATTAGTATATCAAATAAAAATTAAAATAAAGGACAATTATGTTATCATAATTGATAACATTTAATAAAGAATTTGGAGAAAAAGACCAGTTTTAATTATAATTTAAACTATTAACACTGAGAAATCAACAGTTTGTTGTGGTAATAAACATTCGAAAGTAGAAATTTAAAAAAAATGGGCTACCTTTTAAGGGTTGGAATTTATAAAAATTATAAATGGGTCGTCTCACTAACTAAGAGGTGTACATCAGTCGCGGGGACACTCATCTGTATATATATGATATGATCCTTAATTAATTGGCACACCTAATTTTGTAAGCTGTTTTTAACTTTTTATATTATTTACTTCAATTCCAATAAAGAACTTAAAGAAAATATAAGGTCTCCTATTTTTTTATTCTATAAAATAAATAACTTATAATATAAAAATAAGGGCGACATCAAAGAAGTCCAAACCGGCTAATAAATTACACGTACAACAATTAGTTCAAAAAAAATTTCAAGTAGTTCTCATATTCCATCGGAACCTGAGGGAATTAAAGAAGAGAAGTTTCTAAATGTATCCCCAATGTTATTATGTTTAGAAAATTGAGTAAAAATGAGTTACTTTTTAATATAAAAATCTCTTCTGACTTTTCGTTTTGTGATACACACGTTCCTAATATTCTAAACACGTTTTATCGTTTTCCATCAAAACTTTCCTCCCTACCTAATAATTCCGTTTCTACAGTTTAGTTTAGTTTTATAAACATTTATATCTTTGTGTTTTAGTTAATAAATATTATGGTTAAGTATGGCAGAGCTTTGCGTAAGTTAATTCAGCGCTCCCTTCAGGTTTTCCAGTCGGAAAATGCTTAATACAACGTTTTAGTCTTATTTTGGTAATCTCGCCAAAGCTGGATGTACGTTATCAAAAATTTAATGCATAAAATGAGTCGTCGTATTTTTTAGAACAAAACCTGTCAAACTATGGAGAATATTGTAAAAGTTGGCCAACAAACTTTTGGGTTTCGACGTTTCTTTTAATAAAAATAACATAAATTATAACAAAAATGAAAAAGTGTCTTACGACGTCTGGTTGTTTCATCCGTATTACGACGTCGATTCGCAATGCAATTTTAAGCGCACGTTACATTAAAATTAAATCGAATTATTTCGTTTGCAATTTTGAGCAGGTAATTAATTGCACACCTGAGGTTTTATATTGTGTACCATACACAAGAGGAAAGTATTTTATGGGCATAAATTAAATTTAGCAGAGACATTTTAATGTAAAATAAATAATACAATGATGTATTGGATGCTTAATATGTAAGGAGATAAAAAGAAAACTTGAACATGCAAACTGGAGTAGCTTCAAATCCAACGTTTTTGTGGATGGAATACAAAACATTGAAATAACGTACATACATATCGTATTATTTTAAATTTATATTCATGCATTTTTGATTTCTAATCAAAATTAAGTAACAAAATTTAATAAACTTGTACCTATACGGCAAGTCATCAATTTAAGCTACAATAAACTTCCAAAAAAGCTCGATTACTTTTTTTATTTATGGAAATAATGTCAACGTTAGACGGTTCAAACGAATGTAATCAAAAATTTTGTAGTCAAATAAAAAAAAGCATTTTTCTGAATGTAGAGTAATAAAAAAAGTTCGGTCCGAGTAGTGGAGACAAAAGAAAGTTTTAGTTTTTCCTACTAACTTGAATAAATAAAAATATGAGAGTTAGAGTGGTGGTACTGAAAAACTGCGAACGTTTAGGATCAGGGGTGTACTGGCCCGAAAGAGAAGCTGTTTTTTTTTGCTGATAAATTTAAGGTGGCCCTGCATTACGCCTAGTCCTGTCAAATTAATTAAAATAACATTATCAGTATAAAGGGCGTTTTTTTAGCTGCATGAGGGATAACTTTTGAATGAAGTTTGTCAAAGTGACAGTTCTTTGACATTTGTGTTCAGAAAGGTTTGCCATTTAATCATGAATAGATTAACACTTGAACAATGCTATAAAATTGTGGAAATTTATTTTTAAAGTCAGAGTTCTTTCGAAATGCGGAAGGAGCTACCGTTACGGCGAATGGTGTGAGATATCGACACATACTCAATACATTTTTGTTTCCAAAAATCCGAGAGTTAAACATCAACAACTTTTGGTTCCAACAGGATGGTGCTACGTGCCACACAGCCACCAAAACCATCGATTTATTGAAAGGGCAATTTGGTGATAACATTATTTCAAGAAAAGGTCCTGTCAATTGGCTTCCAAGATCGTGTGATTTAACGCCTCCAGATTATTTTCTTTGGGAGTATGTTAAATCCATGGTTTATGCCAGGGGTGGGCAACCTTTTGTATAACAGGGGCCAGAATAATATTTACGTTTCGTCCGCGGGCCTTAGTCTAGTTAATGGGCACATTTTTGTTACTTGTATTTTTTTCTGAAAATATGTTCCCTATAGACTCCTAAACCGTTTGACCGATCGGAACCAAATTTGGCACAGTTATTATGTTGGTCCCTGCGCATGTTATTGTATTGAAATAGTGCAAAAATTCGCAAAGGAAAGGAAAGTTGATTTTGAGTAGCCTGCCTTCCTTTAAGGAATCTCGATAATCCATTCATGCGCGTCCCATAGGGACGCGCATGAATGGATTATCGAGATTCCTTAAAGGAAGGCAGGCTACTCAACATCAACTTAAAAAACAATAATGAATGCTGTCAAGCTGTCAACCGATCGACAATGCAAATACGCGTGCACGTGCTTTACGTTTCTATTTGACCAATCTTAACCAAATTTGGTGTAGAACTTACGATATTTACAACGCTACGAAAAACATAGGCTACTTTAGAACCTTGTAGTGAGGCCGAAGGCCGAACAACCACATTCGACACGGTCTAGATGGCTAAAGGCGGCCGGTAGGCCGACTGTGCCACCTAGTTATTTTAATAATACGCGAAAACTTAATTCGCGTTAAAGTGAATTTTGCTTCGCGTATAAAAAATTCAGGTATCAAAATCTAATTCGCGTTATTCTGAATTCGCGTACATCGAACTCACGTATATGGAGGGTCTAGTGTACTTTTCAATTTACTTTTTAATTTAATTTAAATAAGACGAATTATATCGAAAATTAAACTGTAGATCTCTCCCTTTTCCTTATGTTAGGTACTATAACCTAATCCTTTTCTTTAAAATTTTTGTTTTTGAAAATATTTATTTATTATTTCTAAAGATCTCGCGGGCCGGATTAGAACTTTACGCGGACCGGGGACCCCCCCCCTTCAAATTGCCGTAATTCGCCAACAGTAAGAGTAACAAATTCGCACTTGCGGCTACAAATTACCAACAAACTCTATCTCTTTCGTTTTGCTCAAGTGAGAGTTTGAAACTTCGAAAAATAAAAATTATGGATTAATTAATGGGAAAAGAAACTAAAAAATCTAAAATCGGTCGGTAGGTCGATTTTAGGAAAATGGAAAGTCGCGCTGGTCCGTATGTGAAATTTTTGGGCCCCTTTAAAGCGGAAAAACGCCTAATTATTATAGATATTTTGATTGAAATTCAAAAATATGCAAGTTTGCAGTCGGAATAAAAATAAATAATTTCGTGACGTCACATTATGTCATTTTTTAGGCGAAAGAAGAAATTAATTATTGACACCCTTCAAATTTTGAGCGACATATCGGTAACAAATGAATAACGCCCGGATTCATAGTCGTTCCTTAAGTATTGGTCGTCCCTTAAGGGATCCTTTCGCATTTCATAGTCATAAATCCGTTACTTGAGGGCGGCGTTACTTGGCAAAGTAGTGACAGTTGCTATAGAAACTAATTAAAAACCGCTCCTTGAGTACTAGTCAATACTTAAGGTTCGAATTTCGATTTCATAGACGTGTAACCGTTACTCAAGGGACGGTATTATTAGGAAAAACTCAAGTATGGGTAGTAGGTTACTTGAGTAACGGATAAATTGCGAACTAAGTACAAATGGCTTGTTAATAATTATTATTATTGGAAAATATGCTAAAAACCAAACAAGCATCGCATTATTTGTTACAAAATATATATTTTATAGTATTTAAAAATTATAATTTTGATTTTATTGTTTCAATAATGAACGAATTCTTCCCACTTACTGGTAATTTTTTGCGATTGTTGTTTGATGTATCGAAAATTTGTTATTTATACTGATTGGCAATAAAAATGTTACAAGTTAATTTTTAAAATTTATTTTAATATATAATATATTTTACATTTACACTAGTTTTAATAATTGAAATAACTCAATGCATAAGAATTTGCATAATTTTACAATAAATAAGCAATTTTATGTATAAAATTATTCTGAATTTTTATTTTCGTTTAACTTTGTACGAAAACGAACACTATCGAACACGTAAACAAACGAAGCTTGCCGGAAATTGATTGTACATAACCTTAAATTGACATTTATCAAACAATTGTATTCAACTTGAAACAC
Organism: Podabrus alpinus; assembly: GCA_932274525.1. Lineage (NCBI taxonomy): Eukaryota > Metazoa > Arthropoda > Insecta > Coleoptera > Cantharidae > Podabrus > Podabrus alpinus. Next base: position 92,713,350 of record OW026454.1, on the reverse strand, counting down.
TAAAGTTACCAAATATCGAAATATCCCTGAGTAAGGGTTCCTTTCCCGAGTATTCACGAAGTATCGACTATGAAATGGACGAGAAAAAAACAGATACTCAAGTAACAACCGTTCCTTTTCCAAGGTGGCGTTTCAAGTAACGGATAAACCGCGAACTAACGCATTTGGCATTATAAACGTCGTAAATATAATATAAATAGGTTAATAAATACAAATTTTAATTGACTGACGTTTATGAAATTATTTTATACAGTCATGTAGCATGAAATAACTTTTAGTCACCAAAAAATCCCTGCTCAAGTATTTAAATCCGAACATACACGAAGTTATCACTATGACAAACAACAGGTACTGAAGTATCAGTGGTTCCTTAGCCAAGTAACGTTCTAAGGGTAAGGTATCCCTTGTCTATGAATCCGGGCGTAAGTAACTAAAAAATTTAATAAAAAATCCTACCTTTCTGTTGTATGTTATGTTGAATCGTCCAAACCCTGCAGCTCACCAACATTCAGTTCTGGAAACTTCCTTATTTGATTCGCTCTGAAATATAAAAATGTTCAAGATTAGCTACAATCTTATATATAAAAATGCTTGTATGTGTGTGTGTGGGTATGTATGTTCCGCATAGACGCCTAAACCCCGTAACTGTGGGCGTTGAAACTTTCACAAGATCTGGCGACATTCAAGAGTAAGTTTTTCGTCGTCTTTGAATTTAGTAATTCGTCACCATAAGACGGTCATCAGCAGTTAAACACTTCAGGTCACAGTCGTTGTCATAGTTACGATGCGATTTTGACGCTAAAAGATTAATTCAATGACATTGACATATTATAGTCAGTAGCGGCTCGAAAAATAGGGGGCACAACTTTAACTAACCTTAAAAATGACATTGACATATTATAGTCAGTAGCGTTGCACAATAAAGATTCAATGACTTTGACATATTATAGTCAGTAGCGGCTCGACAAATAGGGGGCACAACTTTGACTAACCTTAAAAATGACATTGACATATTATAGTCAGTAGCATTGCACAATATTTTTAAAATTATCAAAAATCATTTTGCATATACAGGGTAAAACATAAATAGTGCGCGTTTTAGCAAGACGGGCCCCCTTTTCATAACCTAGAGAGTGACCCTGATAGTGTTGAATAGCCCCCATGGGCCCCCCGATAGTGTCAATGTGACGGCATTAACTACATAACCTAAAAATCATTTTGCACATACAGATTTAACTTTACATGAAGATGTAACTTTACGTGAAGATTATGTATGTATGTGTGTATGTAGGTGTGTATGTATGTGTGTCTGTATGTATGTATGTATGACAGATGACGGATGACAGATGACGGATGACAGCTGACAGATGAGATGACGGGTGACAGATGACAGCTGACAGATGAGATGACAGATGACGGATGACAGATGACGGATGACAGATGACGGATGACAGATGAAGGCCGAACAACTTTGGCCTTCACGGATCTATTATGGTCCGGTCTGTGAGGCCGAAGGCCGAATAACTATGGCCTTCACGGATCTATTATGGTCCGGTTTGTGAGGCCGAAGGCCGAACAACTGTGGCCTTTACGGATCTATTATGGTCCGGTCTGTGAGGCCGAAGGCCGAACAACTATGGCCTTCACGGATCTATTATGGTTTCACCCTGTGAGGCCGAAGGCAGAACAACTATGGCCTTCACCGATCTATTATGGTCTTCCCCCTGTGAGGAAGACTTTATATAGGTCGCAGAACTCGCCGGAATTGTGCAAGAAGACGCAAATCCACCTCTTCGTGGAAGATCCACCTCTTTGCGGAAGATTTAACTTTACCTGAAGATTAATTTGTTTTTAATTGGTTTTCTAAAGAAAAACTCGCCGGAATTGTGCAAGAAGACGCAGACCCACCTCTTCGTGGAAGATCCACCTCTTTGCGGAAGATTTAACTTTACCTGAAGATTAATTGAAAAGTGAAAATTGTGTAAAAACTTTGGACGTATGTAGCGCTCTTATTTACGCCAGAAATGGACGGGCAAACCGTTTTTGGGATTAGTTCTGTCGTGTATGTTGAAAGGTTGAAACGTAAGTTGAAATATCGCACAGTCGAAATGTAAAGTCGCAAAGTTGAATTGTTGAAATATGTTTATTAGTTATAAAAGTTTAATAGGTATATAGACAAATTATAACATGTGTGATTGGTACCACTTCAATCTCAGGTACTTAACTGCTGGGTTAGCTCAGGGCTAACCCAGGGAGGAATTAGTTATAGTGCATATATAACAATATCTCCCCCCCCCCCTTAATAGCTCAATCGAACTGGGGCTTTTCGCACTCTTGTCGATCTTCTTAAACTTGGAGTTTCTTCCTGTACGTCGGTGTTTTGGTTATCGTCTTGCCTTGAACTTCTTACCTTCTCTTCTTGGTCGTTTTCTTGCTCCGTTTCTCCAGTAGAATTGCTTATTTCTTCCCTTTCTTCGTCCAAAACATAATTTGTATCTTCTTCGTCAGGCATTCTTCCTTCATATGGTAACATTTGATTTGCATGCCTATGTTGTATCCGGCCTTCAATATTGCAATCGTAGTTTAACCTACCTCTTTTTTCAATAACAGTCCCAAAAGACCACTTCTTTTCAGGATTATTGTATATTCGTGCCTGGATTTTGTCGCCCGCTTTAAATTCTTTTATATTTCCTTCGGTTAATTGTTTTTCTGAAATGTCAATACTGACATTTCTTCGTACCAAATCGATTCTTGATCTAATGTTTCTTTTAAACATAAGTTCGGCAGGGGCAATATTGGTAGTCGAATGTGGTGTCTTCCTGTAATGCAGTAGGAATTTGTAAAGACCTAATTTTATATCGGTATTCGAACTTAAAGCCGCTCGCAGGCTTCTTTTCACTGTTTGAACGTATCGTTCGGCTTGGCCGTTTGTGGCTGGATGGTACGGTGCCGAAACTTTATGTAGAATTCCATTTTGTTGTAAAAAGTTTTCGAATTCGGCGGATTTGAAATTGGTTCCATTATCAGTCACAACAACATTAGGTAAGCCGAATCGAGCAAACATATCCCGTAGAAGATCAATAGTAGTAGTTGACGTGATCGAATTCGTCGGTATTGCTTCAATCCATTTCGAATAAGAATCCACCAATATGAGTAGATATGTCCCATGAAATGGACCTGCGTAGTCCAAGTGTATTCGCTGCCAAGGTGTCGTTGCGTAATCCCAGGGATGTACAGTAATCTTGGTTGGATTGTTACGAGTTTTGCAACATGCGGTACACTCCCTTGTTACTTTTTCTATATCGTTGTCGATTCCTGGCCACCAAACATATCCTCTTGCTAACGCTTTCATCTTAACAATTCCTGAATGTGCACAATGAAGTTCTTCCAATATTCTGTGACGTAAAGGTTTTGGAATAGCTACTCGAATTCCTTTCAATAAACAACCGTCTTGAAGCGTAAAATCTGTTATTACATATCCGTTTGGTATTTTGGTCCCATTTTCTACGGCCATATAAATTTGAAGCAATTCCGTATCCTTCAATGTGTGTTTTCGAATTTCTTTATGCGTTATTGGTAAGTTTTCAATTTGGGTTATTTGAAATATTTCTGCTCTATCATATGCTGTTTTTGCTACTTCTAGAGGTGCTCGGGATAAATAGTCGACGTTACCATGATCTTGTGTTCTTCTATATCTAATTTCGTAGTTGAACCCAGATAAAAATATTCCATAATGTAGTAATCTGGTTGCCGACGTAGCTGGTAAATCCTTGTTTTGATGAAAGATTCTCATTAACGGTTGATTGTCGGTTACCAATACGAATTTTCTTCCATAACAATACTGAAAGAACTTCTTAATTCCCCATACTATGGCTGTCGCTTCTTTGTCAATTTGACTGTAATTCGTTTCAGCCGTGTTTAATGATCGAGATGCAAAAGCGATCGGCCTCTCCGAGCCGTCAGGCATAATATGCGAAATTGCTACCCCCAGACCAGTGGGTGATGCGTCTGTTGCCAACACTAGTGGTAATTTAGAATCGTAAGGTACCAAAACTTTAGTACTTGTTATATCTTTTCGAAGTGAGTTAAATGATTCATCGCATTCCTGATTCCACTGAAACGGCGTGTCTTTTTTCAAGAGTTTGTATAACGGGTGCAGTTTTGTTGCTATGTTGGGCAAGAATTTTTGATAATAAAGCACTAATCCTAAAAATGTACGTAATTGTGACACATTTAGTGGTTTCGAAGTATTGATGATTGCGTCTATTTTTTCTGGTAATGTGTGCAATCCGTTGCAGTCTATTTGATGACCTAGGTAAGTAATATTGTCTTTGAAAAATCTGCATTTCGTTCTATTAAGGTGTAAATTATTACTTCGTAATCGGTCCATTACCTTTGCCAATCGTTGGAACAACTCTTCTATTGTACTGCCCTGTACGGCAATGTCGTCGAAAAAACAAACTACTCCATCTAGGTCTTGTAATGTTTGATCCATAAATCGCTGCCAGGCACTTGGTGCTGTTTAGTCGTACTTGTATCATTAGCTTACCGTTATCCGCATTGATCGAGGTTACCGTTGCTAGTTTTCGTATTGTGCAGAAATCCTCTTCTTCTGTGTCACTGGAGTTATCCTTTCGCCAATTCTGTATTTGGCGTTGGTTTTTGAATTTAGTTTCTTTTTTTCCTAGACATACCGATTGTATATGCCCTTTTTTTCCGCAGGCGTTGCATGAACTTTGTTTAGCGTAACAGGTATCGGCTTTGTGGCCTTCCTTTCCACATCGATAACACTTCCCTTGTAGATGCGACATGTAACTACTTTTACGTCCTCCTGTATCTTGTGCCTTCCAAAAGTTGGTTGTTTTTATCGAATCATTTCGTACCGCATTGATTGTAATATTTTCAGGTTGCATTTGCTGAGCTTCCTTTTTCGATATTTCTATAACGTTTGCCATTTTCACCATTTTGTCGAATTTGACTGTAGTCTCCTGTTGGAGTAACTTTTCGCGTATACTGCTATCTCTGATACCTCGAATGAATTGGGATCGTAAGTGCGTATTAATTGTTGATGCACTGCAGCCTTCGCACTTGAATTCGCAATTTATGGTCATCTTTTTGAGTTCTGCCACATAATCCGAAATTGTCTCACCTTCATGTTGTAATCGAAGCGTGAATTTATGCTGTTCTGCTATTATACTAGCTTTAGGTGAGAGGTATTCTTTCAGTCGCGTAACTAGATCGGCGTATGTCTTCGTATTTGGAACATCTGGTGCTGTAAGTTTGGTCAGTATCGTATAAACCTTTGTACTTAAACAACTAATTAAAATTCTTATACGAATTTTATCACATTCAGGCGTCGATCCTTGAATTCCTTTTAGTTCAAGATGGTTATCTAGCCTTTGTAAGTATGAATCGAACGTTTCATTATTCTCCTCGTATGGTTGTAAGTTTTCCTTAAAATCTAAATATGCCGGTGCATCCTTTTTTTGATTATCAGCTTCGGTTTGTGTTTTCTGCATGTTCATCAACATGGTCGCCATTTGTGCCATAACTTGTTCCATCGTAGTAGTCATTTTCGTAAGTTGTTATTAAGTTGAATACCGTCGCGTATAATTGAAATATTGTAGGTTCGATCTATCCTCGTCGCCAATTTGTCGTGTATGTTGAAAGGTTGAAACGTAAGTTGAAATATCGCACAGTCGAAATGTAAAGTCGCAAAGTTGAATTGTTGAAATATGTTTATTAGTTATAAAAGTTTAATAGGTATATAGACAAATTATAACATGTGTGATTGGTACCACTTCAATCTCAGGTACTTAACTGCTGGGTTAGCTCAGGGCTAACCCAGGGAGGAATTAGTTATAGTGCATATATAACAAGTTCCATCAAGACAAAAATTGAATTTAACATTGGAAGCATTTAATTACGACAAAAACTACGATTACATGAATCACGAGGATGTAGCAATAGGTGTTATGAACAAACTTTGCTTGCATTGTCGTGTTTCGAAGTTCGCTAAGGAATCACCAGGAATGTGTTGTTCGAACGGCAAAGTTGTTTTACCACCGCTGATTGATCCACCTGAGCCGCTTCTAAGTTATCTTACTGGCACCACTGCAATTTCAAAACACTTCCTGCTAAACATTCGCAAGTACAACTCATGCTTTCAAATGACTTCATTCGGAGCAACAAACATTTTCTCCAACGTCGGTTACATGCCCACAGTCATTTTAAAGTTGAAATAATAAAAAAATTGTTCATAATGTGTTGGTTCTGTTTACTATACGTATGTCTAGCGCCGCAGGCGCTAGTTTAACAATAATTTTAAAGTTGCTTTTAAAAATTTGAAAACATATTAAGCGATTTCAAATTTTTACCTTCAACACTTCCATCCGGAAAAGCGAATAATATGCTGATTTAACATTACTACACCAACGCACGAAAAAAAAGTTAATTACGCGATTGTCAAATTTTGGTTTGAAACTGCGATGCAAAGTTATTAGATCCTGAATCCCGGAACAGGACTCCGAAAATTTGTATACCGTAATCGTACTTTCTCCTTAACGTTCAGACATTAATAAAATCATCACATCATTTAAAATAATAAAAAATAGTTAAAAAGCTATGACGCTGTTGAGTCCGTATTATAATTCGATGTCATTTTGTCTTATAACAAATTATGCATTCCGAAATTTTGCGAACTTTTTAACTTAAAATCGCGTTTACTAACGTTCAAACATCAAAAATTTGTTCATCATTAATTAATTAACTCGTAATCACAAAACTTTTGCAAATCGCACCACTAAAATCGCTAAATTTTTATAATTTGTACGAGCCGAACCGTCACAAAATAAAAAATTGACTAATTACTTCGACGTTGCGAGTTGTAACACGATCATCTTTCGTTTTTCGTGAAAATCGCCAGGCCTAACACAAAACTATCTTTTTTAAGGCTTTTGTTTACAAAATATTTATGAATTATAAGTTTATATTTTTTATTTATAAGGGAAGATAAAACTTGTTAATAAAATTATAAAGAAGATTTTTATTTCCTACCCTAAAGTTTGATTTTCTTAATTTGTTTTATTAAAAATTTTTGTTTCGTTATATACGGGGGTGCTTTAAAAATTTTAATTTGAACTATAACTTTTGTTGTTTGTTAAATGCGCAGATAGTTGATTTCAGCATTAGTACAATTTTTTTTATAAAAATTTTTATTTTGTTGTTTGAACTGAGGGAAGAATGCTATTAGCTCATCACGGGTGACTATATAGGAATTTTACCAAGGATGGGGTTAATTTTAAGTATATTTTGATAAATTAATATAATATAGGAACACGTTTTTAGTAGAAACATAAAAATATACAGGATGTTTCTTTCAAATGTTTTCAGCCCAAATATTTCTTAAATGAAAAGAAATATCATTAATATAAAAACACCGTAATTAATTTTGTATGGAGCGCATTACGAGAAACAGGACCAGGATGATGTCAACCTCCTAATTTTTGATTTTAAGCTATTACCTCACACGGACTCCGGCCACCCCATCCTTCTGTTGCTTACCCTCAGACTCCGCATACTGATAATATCGACAATATCAGATATGGCCGCAGCCGTTTGGCCTCACCACCTGACCCGAACCGACCGAGCTGAGGAGTTCCGCGCTTCGCCCCCCCCCCCCCCACTAAAGTACGCATACGAAGAGACGGTTATAGAAGGAAAGAAAGTCCGAAAGAAGATTTGGCTCTTCTCGGAATCAAACCATTGCATTCTTTCAGGTGACGACGTTATAACCCGTAATAACCCAACGATATTAAATAAATGTGAGTAGGCCGAAGGCCGAGCTATCTTATGTCGCCGGTCTCTTACAGCTAGCTTCCGATGGCTAATATAAGCTCGGCATGAGGCCTCGCATTTATCCAAAGTTTCTTAACTGCGTTCTGCTCAACATAATCTAATGACTTTCTTGTGCTAAACAACGGACGTCATCGCCACAGAGATTATTTTATGAATCGGGCAGTAACTGGAAACAATGTGTGTAAAATGACACAAAATTCTAAGTAATATTTACACAAAATAAATTGTAACGTGTACTAAACGACGTCATCGCAGAAAATATTATTTTATGAATCGATCAGTACACAGAAAAAATGCATGTAAAATGACACAAAATTCTTAGTAATATTTACACAACATAATGTATTCGCAATTTACATTAAGCAAACGCCACCATGCGGGAGAATTTAAAATTAGTAAATGACGTATTACATGAAAATAAAAATTCGTTCTTCAGACTCAAAACATAACAAAATCAATTAATTAACAAAACATATTACAATAAATTTAACACCATACTGAAAAATTTGCAAATTTTCACCAGATTATGATTTTAAATTTCGGAATATACGTCTAAACACAGCCATGTTGTTGTTGCTGGTGGCGCCACCAACGGTAATGTAAATCGCCAATAACGAGTGTAAATTAGTAATATTACACAAACTGTCAAATAAAATTAAACACGTATTAGTAATTTTACATATTTATATGAAATTGTATAAATTTACTAAATTTATGTAACTATTTTCATAAAAGCTATAATATAATGTGCAGTGTAAATTTACACATCAATAATAGTACTTTACTCCCGCGTGCATATACTGTATTTTGCAATTCCGGGAGGTAAAGTAGGAACTTCGCCAATTTAGAAACTTAGAGCAAAAATTTGCACGTGGGCATCACAAAATAGCACTAGTAATATTACCAACTACTACCGAAAAGTACTAGGAAATAGCAGTGAGCACCCCTGATTCTACCAATGGTTCATTTACATTTGTGCCGTACAAGCAGCAAGACGTACCATGAGCGAGAACCTAGAAACCACGTGGCGACATTTTGGTAGCTAAAGTAAGTACTTTTTATTTATTTATTGACTCGTCAATTTATTTCATTGTTTGAAATAAATTTGAGCGTGGCAGATGTGAAAGAATTTGATTCTTCCACGCTAATATGCACGATCACGTGGCAATCTAGTGACTTTTTATCAGTCATCACGTGCCAATCTAGTGACTTTTTTATTGCCCTAGGGCAAAAAAACTTATCTGGTGACTTTTTATTGCCCTAGGGCAAAAAAAGAGTTCTTTTTCTCCCCCCCCCCTAATTTTTAACTTTACTTCCCCAGGGTAAAAAAGTGCCCCTTTTACCCCGCAAATCGGGGTAAAAAGTGAGTACTTTACCCCCGGAATGGCAAAAAATTTATTATACATCTAACGTGTTATACACAGAACTCCGATACATGTAGTTAACATTCAGAACGGTTTACAAAATAGTACTACAAAAGACTGATTACACACGAGATATGTAAAACTACAAAACTGTTGTGTAAATTTAAATTTACACAAAAGCTTGTGTGAATAAAGTGCCACAACATTTCCTTTTTTTACAGTGTAGCGTTAGCTTACCAGATTGTATAGAAATGGCCGATCTTATTTTTTTAAGCAGAGTTGAGAGGTAGTTTAAGATACCTCGAGTTTTAAAATATATAGATATGTATTATCAGATTGGCAAACATTATGGGAGTTTTGGAAAGACCTGTTTTAGTAGAATAGGTAATCAATAGATGGCGATACTTAATTTGAAATCATAAAAATTTGCTTAATAATTATTGTAATTCTTCATTTGTATTGTTAACATGCATCTTTAAGAGATCCGTGATTGGTTGTTCAGCCTTCTGAATTAGTAGCGCAATGTGTCGATAACCATATGAACTCCATCAGGTGTTTCCAGAACTCCCATAAAGTTTGTTTATCTGATGCTGGATAATTAAAGCTAGATCTGAGGTATTTGTGCCCCGCCCCCCCGTTCATGAGTATTTTGGTTCGATCTGCTCATGTGCGGCTATATAAAACAATCCGCTTCTGTTCTCTAGACTCTAGACCACCTGGAAAACTAACAGATGGATGGTGTTATAGTTGAGCAAATTACGACGTTCATTTATTTGGGAGCGGGTAACTGCGGGGCGAATTACTGCAACAGCATACGGGGCTAAGCAACCAAATGCTTTAACTAACAGTTAGTTAAACTTTGCGCCAATGAAAATCAACGATTTTATTTGAGCTCTGCGTTTGTTTAAAGTTTAAAGGCCTTTAATAGATAAAGGAAAGACCAGAATCGACGTATAAGCAACCAAAAACTTTAACTATATTCTAGTAATTAAATGTAATTTTTCTCATTAATGGCCGGTTTCAGGAACGATGATAATTTACTTTAACCTATGGTTAAAATTATAACTTAATAAAAAATTTAAAATTGAATTGTTTTAATCATAGATTAGCTTAATAATTATTAGACCAGTTAGACTAATTTAGTTTAAAAATCTCTTTGGTTTGAATTTCTATACGTCGAATTCGGTTTGCTTCGAAAAATTATCGCAACAACAAAAAGTCATCAGGTAAAACTGCTGACACGAAATATCAACTTCAAAAATGTTGAAAAAACGTGAAAATGTTTAGATTATGCAATTAATTTCTTATTGAAAATGTCACGGATCTAACCGGAATTCATGTCAAAACCACCGTGTATCTACATAAATATTTTTAATTAAAATGTTAATAAGATAATCAAGTCTGAAAATCCTTGTTTACAAAAAATTGGCTGAAGTTAGAAAATTAATTAAATTAATAAAAATAACTTCCCGACTTCTATTAATAGAAGTTTTCAGGAAATATAAAGTGCAATTCATACTTTTAGAATGTCTTCGTTTTTTGACTTATTTGCCTTTAACTTATTGATTGTTATGTGGAAAATGAGAAGCTTTTTACACGTCGAAAAAAATTTATTTATCAATGATAACATTTCTATAGATTTTAGTTGCATACGTCGACTTTCGGTTCACCCTGTGCAAGGTTAAATCGTACTCATGAATAATGAAGTAACGACTAACGAACGCTTAAAGTATTTAGAAATTGCAATATATTTTGTTAAATCTTTAAATTGGATTTGCAATAAATTTTTCTGTTTTAACTATTTCTTGTTATCTCGAATTGAGTAAATACCCATTGATTAATGACTACTCCGATACAAACTACCGAGATGTATAAAGAAGCAAAAGTAGGAAGAAATTGTAATTTTAAATCGATTATACACACAAATTTTTAACTATCCTTTGTAGGGTTTAAGGTATTCCCGCTTTGTATCGCGATCCCACTTTATGATGCTAATGATCCTATTACAGTTTGACAAGGAATTCAAATAAAAACGAATTTATTCAAAAAGTTTTGTCGTCTTCAAGTTCTGCCGTATCAATCTGGGTGTTAAATCTACGAACTAACCTCCGGCAAATTTTTAATTATTTTAGAAAAGTTTCAGTAAAATCGCTCCACAAATTTTATTTAAATTTTAGTCCTTCACAAAACAGCGAATTTGATTGGTTCTATCTTGCAATACAATGCAATTAATTTTTACGTGAATGAAGAATTAGAGTACCTATGTGTATGCTTTGACGTTTAATTGTTAATTTTGAAAGCACGAAAAAAACACAAAATGTGAATTTTTTTGGTTAAATATTTTTGATGTAGGCTAACGTAAGTAAATCAAATTTTTTTTCTTAAATATGATAGATGATGCACATAGTAGAAATGTCACGTTTACACAAATATATTATTACACAGCCAGTTTAGTAAGAATTATATAAATTTCAAATATTGTTGGTGATTTAACTTATTTTATGATTTACGTTTCGGTTTTTCTTATCGTTCGTTCATCATTTTTTTGTTTGTAAAACAAAAACTAATATATGAATCCGAAAATTAAAAACTTTGATTTATGGGAATGCACCTCGACCAATCGTAGCATTTTAAGGTGTTAACGGCCCCTTTAATTAAAAATATATTTTTTAATTGTTATGTATAAATCAAACTTGCTTGATCTCGTCTTGAGTGCTTTTATGCAGACTTGATGATCGACCAGGTCAGTCTCATCCGAGAAACATTTTACGAAACCAGTCTCTTCTCTATCCCCCCTCCCTAATTCCTCCGCGACCACGATCTAGTGTAAAAAAAGCCGAAAGGAGGGTCATAGAGAATACGGATCTGGCAGAACCGATCATAGAAATTCAAGTAATGGAGGGCTCAGATCGGTGGTGGGTTCACATGTACACATTCACTCGAAAGATCTCAGAAACCTCGCACATCATGGAACCATGGAAAAGTTTATGGAAACGACATGATACATATTTTACTGGATAAGAAGTCAACGGTTTGATGAGCTCTGTGAGAGCTTCCATTGTCACGATGCAGAATAATTCGCCGATTTTGATTGTTTCTCCTTATTTTTCACATGAAAGTTCCATTTTTTCGCAAAATTACTTTCTTTAAAATACAGTGTAAACAAAACTTGTCTAATTCAGTACGAACCGTCAACTGAATTATAAAGGAAGTGCTGACAGGGTGTTGAGAGACCCCGACACCGAAGACAACAACAGTAAGCCATCCGGTAAGAACAGAAAAGACCAAAAGGGTGAAGACTTAAGTATCACGAAGAACGAAGATAAAAACATCATACGCGACCAAGTCTGAGGTTATTATCTATGCGAAGTCTTATGGAAGATTCCCCCTCGTCAACGCACGCAAAAAAAACCAAAGTTACTTCTTCCCCAACCATCAGAAAGATTTTCCAAGTTATTTCGGCGATTTAGATATTTCTTAAATAAATCTTTATTTTATTATTTATAATATAAAATCAACTTTATAATATTTATAATATTAAAATCAACCAAACCGTCATATTTTATATAATTTGCTGTGCATTGTGAAAAAAAATTAATATTCCAGTTTCCTGTAAAATTGCATTTATTGACTCATTTCTCTTGTCCTCATCACCACAGAGATTTTGTTTACCAATAAAAATTTAACTTGAAAAATTGTTTTGTCGACTAAGGTTCATATTTTCTCCGTAAAATTGCAAGGTTGATCGAGCTGTCATTTTTTACTTTAACCTAAAATTACAAAATCCTGAAAGAAAAGAAAACGGAAATTTCAGGATCGAACAAAACAAACCGGCTGTTTGGAATTTCCATCGACGTTTTCAATAGTAAGCATCGAAAACTCAATTAATTTTACTTAAAGCTTAATTAGTAATATTTCCCTCTTAGCCTAAAACTCTTAATTAAATTGAATTAAATTAATTAACCCTAATTGATATTAATCGATTTAAATGTAATTGAATTGATTGCAATTAATAAAAACGAAATTGGCGGCTTATTTAAATTTTGTTAACACTTACAAGCAAGGGAACGGATACTTTTCAGACCAAAAATTTGACGTGGTTAGGATTTGAAATTTAGTCAATTTTCGAATCAATTTGCAATTTGCGACAGATTTAATTAAATGTTTTGTTCCGAAGATCAAATTGCCAAAACTTGGGTCAGACAACAGTTTTCAATTACCCTTAATTATATCGTTTCTGACTGCGATACCCAAAGTTCTAATTTGATTGATCCAACTCAAAATGTGGTACCTCATCCATTAGGCTTATCTTAAGCTTTCGTGATTATTGCGATTTAGACTGTACGCGACTTTTCAGGATATGGACACCGGCTTACGAAGTGAAACTTATTTGAAGGCCTGAAATCACAAAAGTTTCAGCATTGTTCGGCTTTTCGTGCGTTTTACATTTTTAGTTATTTAATTAACTTTTTTCGGGTCAAATGGATTATAAATTTTTCCCCCATAATCCAAATTTATCACAATTAAGTACCTAACCTACTGTCGTAAAATGTTAGTTAAGTTAACGCTCCAATTTTGCAAGAACACTACCCTCTGATATTCAACATGTGGTAGAGAAAATCGATCTTTCAACACTTTCTCTGCAATAACTTGATAAAGTATGCTTTACACATTCCATTACTTTCTATTGCTTTCGTTAGCTAACTAATAAAATTTTGAAATTACCCCGATAAAATTGTTAATTATCATTTCAAGTGGTTTATTACACCAAAAATAAACTTTTAGTGGTTTGACTGCATTATACAAGGTGCAGCACAAGATTGATTATGCTAAAAACGCTGCTAGTGCTATTTTTTTTGTTATCGGTGTTACTGAAAATGACTTAACGCAGAATAACGCAGTCTACTTCTCAACGTCCGGCCTCCTTCTGTGCTATTCTACTTCTACTGATCCAGGCAAGTAAGGTTTTTATTTTTACTTTGAAGAAATTTATGTAAAGCTGAAGTTTTGTTCAAGGAGCCTATTGACCACATATTGAAATTCTCGGAGATTCTCACGCCGCGTTTTCAGGCTAATTTTCCGAGATAAATTTTTCAAGCTAGAAAAACTAAGACGCCATGAAAATTATTAATATGTTGTTTAAAATACCTTGAACAAAAATACGTAGTACATACAATATCAACAATATTATTATAAACAAACAACGCGTCTTTGAAGGCCCTTCTTAAATATTTTGGAAACTAAACAAAATAAAGTCAAAAACTATAAAGCTCCTCTTTTGTAAAGCATGAAATTATGTTAATTAAATTATTTATCGTCAAGTCAGTCATTTAGCTAGCACGCGCCGTTAAAGTTCAACCTTCGGATCTCGAAAATACGAAATTTTAATTTAGGCCGCTTTTTTAGGCTATTAAAAATGGAATTCAAAATCCAAACAAAACTACATGTCAGAGATATTCAAATATCGATTTTTGGAACATTTCTGTTTATTACTCGTATGTTGCTATATAAGAAAAAATTTGACTGTTTGGAGTGGGCATAGTTTTTTCTGCGTTGTTGGGGCATCTTGTTGGGGATAAAATGGTGTCAACAAAAATTGACACATCAAACCTTCTTTTTTGTTAATTAAAATAGAAAAGCTATAAAATGAAAAAGAAAATTTTCAAATCTAAATTGCAAATATTTGTTTTCGAAATCTAAAAGTTTAACGACGAAATCTCATTTGGCGAGCAATTTTAAGAATTCTCGATGAAAAAAGTTTAGTAAAATTATTCTTCCGTTTTTTTGGAACACTCTCAAATTCGCATCTCTGCCGTGAGGTCGATATTGATAATGGACGGAAGACGAATGATTTCGTTATGAATTTCTCGAAGAATTATACGGTGTCTAAACGGTCCGCGCCTAATTGAGTCCGCGTCTCATCGGTCGCGTCTTATCGGCCGCGCCTAATTGTCCTAGACCCTAAAAATATACCTATATTTTATAAATATAAAATATAGGCGCCGGCCATAAACAAATTAAATTGTTAATCTGTTATAAGTCTGTATTTATTTCACCTCTTTGCGGCCGATTTAACTTTTTGCGAAGATTTATTTGTTTTTAATTATTGGTTTTCTAAAGAAATATCAAAAACTAACACTAACCTAACGACAGATCCACCTCTTCGCGGAAGATCCACCTCTTTGTGGCCGATTTAACTTTTTGCGAAGATTTATTTGTTTTTAATTATTAGTTTTCTAAAGAAATATCAAAAAATAACACTAACCTAACGACAGATCCACCTCTTCGCGGAAGATCCACCTCTTTGCGGCCGATTTAACTTTTTGCGAAGATATTTATTTGTTTTTAGTTATTAGTTTTCTAAAGAAACATCAAAAACTAACACTAACCTACCGGCAGATCCACCTCTTCGCGACAGATCCAACTCGCTTTGCGGCAGATCCACCTCTTTGTGGCCGATTTAACTTTTTGCGAAGATTTATTTGTTTTTAATTGAAGGGCCTAGTGGAAAAAGTAGTTAAGTCACTTTTTTTTCAATTTGTAGTTGAGCACATTTTCACATTGCGGCGTTTCTTCTTCTTCTTAACGTACCTATCCGTTACCGGATGTTGGCGACCTCTCTCTCCTATGTATGTGTTGTGCGTTTGTAGTACTATCACACACATAGGGGACCTACTTGTTTAACGCGGGCTCCGAACCGCGGGAAGTGTATACACTTCATCTCCAGAGGGGCTGTTCTAAGCAGATTACACCTCGGTGGTTTGCCATTGCCTTCCGAGGGGAGACGGTCAGAATAAAGTTTTTACTGAGTCCGGAGTCGAACCGGGCATTCAGCATTAGCAGCAACGCACTTAACCGCTTAAGCTGATCACCGTCTCGTTTTGCGGCGTTTATTCTCTACAAATTAGTATAAAAATCAACAAATTGAAAAAAGGTGACTTAACTACTTTTTCCACTAGGCCCTTCAATTATTAATGGACTTTCGTGATTTTTAAAAATAAATACAGACTTATAACAGATTAACAATTTAATTTGTTTATGGCCGGCGCCTAATTGGGCCCGCGCCTAAATGGCTTTGCGCCTAAACGGTCTGCGCCTAATTGGGTCCGCACCTAATTGAGTCCGCGCCTAATCGGTCGCGTCTAATCGCCCGCACCTAATTGTCCGGATCCCATATTTTTATAAGGGATAAACTTCCAAAGATTTCAAAGCTCTTTGAATGGTTCTTGCTATAGTAATATGATATTTTTACTGGTTGCAAGACCATTTTGAGGGTATACATAATTTTACGGTAAACAATTTTGTTCGAAACATTTTATGATAACATGGATCGTTTCCGATATAAATGTTAAAAGCTGGTATGAAAACTGCGAGAATTTTAATATGTTGTTTACTGCGTTCAATAGGGTCCCTAAACAAAAATTTAACTTTACATAAATTTCTTCAAGGTTTCACAGGAAATTTAACTAAATCGATACTATGGTAAGATTTTCCACTCATTAAATACTTCTCTAGCTCGGAATGGACGTTGTATAAAAAAAAATCGTCTATTCCGTTGAGCTGTAGGTCCCCTGCACCTTCCTATACTTAATATTCTTAAATAATTGTAAGCAATTCTTCAAGTTTAGCTACCACAAACTTTTCCTTATTGCTAAGGTTCAATATGGGGGTTCTAATGTTTAAGGTCAATTCTGAAAAACGCGGTTCGTACTAGAATGGGTGACCGCGTGGTGACTAATTTAACAACACCACTACCAATCTTGTGTATTATGACTAAAGGTCCCTTCATTAAAGAATTAGATCTCCGAAAACGGATTATCATAATTATTTATTTATCCAGGTCATCGTGAGCGTAATCTAGGCTTCATCATGAACTGCTTCGTTATTGAAATAAATTTTTATTGTAGTTTTACGAATACAATTTGAAGGGAATGACTATATTCCGCAAATTAGCAACATGAATGGCAATAATACACCCGCATCTTAAATGGATGTAAACACGCCAGGTGATTATTAGTTTGTAGTTAATTAATTTCAAAAAATTATCTATAAATTGCAGCTCCGCCGACGCTGCCGGATACAATTAATAAAACTAACCTATAAAATGTAATTATTACCCATTATGTGATGTCTAATTAAGTATCGAATAATTAGATTTTAATTCTATTGCGTGATTGCCAAGGCCGCGCAGAAATTAGTTTAGGTTGGCAACTAAAAAATAAACCAATGAGTGGCGCGTTACGAAGACACATAGCACTGGTATTGTATTTAACTGCTTAGATTGTGCAGCCTATAGGCCGCACCGAGGAGGAATACTATCATCTGTGTCTAGTGTAACTGTTCGGGTTTTTCGACCTTTCTGTCACTTGTTCTAAATGAAATATGGAGGTCCTGGTTAAAAGAAAGTTTTTATAAATCGTTTTAATTTTGACTAAAAATACTAATAGCACAAAATCTAAGCATTTAGGGACAAAATTGCTATCCATTGCGGTATCCTACCAATCTCACAGATAATTCCTGAATACGATATCACAGTGACATCGGTGTAGACTGGGTTATGGTGTCCATGTCAAGAACTTTAAAGGTTTGTTTAAAACAATTGTAAAACTTGGTTCATTTATCGGGCAGCATTTGATTGGCTGACTCTAAGTTACAGTTTTCAATACCAGTGAATCAGAAAATTGTAATGGGACGTCTGTAATTCATTAACTACGCAAAATTGAAACTAAATTGGCTGCTCGCACAGTTAAAATCCAATTTAGCACTAATACTATTAGCTTATGAAAATTAATATTACATTAAAATTGAAAAATGATTACCAACATCCGAAGAAGGCACCTGTTGCTGAAAGCTTTCGAAATAATTTGAATTTGATCGCATATTATTACGAAAAAGCGCCACCTATGTTCCAAAAAAGTTGTTATCATGATTTAAGAAATTTAATTACTATAATCACTGATAGATTCATTTAAGCAAATAATAATAAATACAACTGGTTTGGAATTCCCATCAGCTTTATCGACAAAATTACTGTAGTTAATGCTTTTGCTTCTGGTTCGAAAACAAGAACACTCAAATAGGTAAAATTGAATTTGCTGCTTCGTCTGAAAACCTTTTACGTTCTTTTGGAATCAACTAAAACAATCGATATCTTTTGAGATAAAACAAACTTGTTTCGAATTTCAATGCCAATTAAATTTTTTTGTAATAGCAACAACTAATAATAAAATTTGGAAAAACACTACGAAAAGCTTTGAAGCTAAAAAGCTTTTAGAAGATGTCGGCCTAGCTTATACAACACTCTTCTAATATTTCCTAATTGTTATTTTTAATGAAGAGCTTATAAAGTAATCTTGCATCTAGATAATTAAATTGTGATTGAATTTTTGTTGCTTAATTAATATACTTCGCTGCGGTCTGGTGCGGTACTAAAAAACTACTTAATTAGAAATGATTCCATTGTTTAAAAATTTTGCTTTCAATGTAAACTGTTAGAATAAACATTGCGAATTACTTGGGGCAAAAACAGAATAATTTCGTAATTACGAAAAATTTAGAAAAATTAAAATTCGGTGTGCTTTTACCGGGATTAGAGTTTCCTTTCGGGCTGATAATGTTGACACAGAACCGTTCACTTGTAAAATCCTTTTTCATTAATTTTTGAATATATACATAACGCTTTTTAAAATTGGTATATCAACTTTTTGTCGGCTGTATCCTTGTACAAAATTTTTAGAATAGGCTGAATCAGAATGGCCCGATTGTTAAAGTTTTTTTTTATTTCCAAGGGGTACAAAGGACTGGCAAGTGTTCTGACGCTTAGATGACGTCAAATATGTATGTGTCTGAAGAAGTGTTAAATCTGTTGACAGGAAGACTGCCTTCCAGCAGATGGGCAACAGAACGTGAATGTAGACAAGTATGGGAAGAGATCAGAGCACGCTCAGGTCAACATTCAGAATATTATTTGAATCTGTCCAAAGTAAATCTACGGACAATTGCAGGGACCTTCGGTGTTAAAGAGATATACCATGTTCTAGGATTTTGGCAAGGGATGGCTCGAGGAGTAGCAGGACAGGAATTGTACTGCATTGGATGCAGTACAATGGGCCCGGTTTAGTGGTTTGCATGTGAGGTCTTTTTCCTTACCCTTCCACCCAAGGACGGATCTACGGGGGGGGGGGGGGTAATGGGGGTAACTACCCCCCCCCATGAATCTTCATTGCAATACAAATTTTAAAAATACACCTTAATTTTCCCTAAATTTTATTACAAAACATGTATTTACCCCCTCCATAAACTTTGACCAGATCCGCTCTTGCTTCCACCTAAAATCCAGTCGTGTTAAATGAAGTAGCGCTTCCGGATCAACTTTTTACTCTACGGTAAAACCAAGAATTAAAAATTAATACTACTTTTAATATTCCGCGGGATTTGATTCTTTGATTCTTATTTTTGAAATGAAAAATTGTACCTTCAATAAATGCAAATTAATTTAAAAAGTTTTAATTAAAATATGCTATGCAAAAATTGGAATAAAAAGCATTTAACTGTTAACGCGGATTTGAACAAAACAAAATTTCAAATTTGATTACGGAATACAATTTTAATTTCTAATTTTTGGTTTTTAATTTAAAAGTGATGAATGTTTAATTGAACTAATTTGATGCATATTTTTCTCACGAGTTTTTTTATACACGACGGATTTGAGTTGGAAAGGACAGATTTTGCTTCAATTATGTGGGAGAATTTGTCGAGGATATGGAACATGCAATGATACACAAATAAGCATCAAAATGCACTAAAAGCGTATAAAATTTTTGTTGTTTGCCATCGCAGGTGGAATTACACTAGGGAGCAGTTCAATTTTCTTAGAAAAGAGAGTAATTCATGTCGTGTCTGCAAGCATGAATAGGTTTTCTCAAGGAGCGGAAAATACCTGGTGCTCTTTATACCTTTTATATTTATCTACTTTTCTTTCAAAAAGAAACTTTTTCTCTAAGTTTGAACAATCTGATACAGTTTTTCCTACCGGCTCGTAAATTATTGTTGATTTTATAACACAAAATTTGATAAAATTAACAATTATCGTTACGTTTCGGAAAAACTAACGGAAAACTTCCTATAATCTAATAAAATTTCCTCCGGCAACAAAAGTTCGGAAAAAAGATTTTAGCACTCATCTCCTCTATTCAATTCTAATTAGGGAGAAAATTAATCGCAGGAATTAACATGTGAAATAAGCAGCAACGAAATTCCGAGTCTTGGGAGTTAAAAGCTTTCAACTTCATCAAAAATAAGAACTTTCGGAGACTTCTGCTGTTCGATCGATGTTTCCGACTTGATAAAAAATTGTGAGCGATCGTGTCCGTCCAAAGTGTTAATTTTTTCAAGTCTTTTGTAATTTTGTTCTTGTCGACTTAATTTCAACGAATTAAAAAATTAGCATAAAGCGTCAAGTACAAAGAATTTTCCTGCAGGCTGTTTTTATTTTGTAGATTTTTTCCGAACCTTCACATAATCCTTCTAATTTTTTGCTGGTTTTCATTGCCAGGTTTTTAATTAATTTCTTATATTATTTTTTAATTTCGACGCGAAAATAAATAAGTTTTCTTTTAGATGCGCTTCTTTTCCAAAAGCAACGATTAAATGGGTGAAAAAAAAATTGCGGTATTTCCTTCGCCGTCAGCAGCGGCGAACTTGGAAAGAAACGAAAAGATGTTTACTTAAAATTTCATTATCGGTGAAAATTATAAATGATGAATGAATCGCATGGGAATTTGTGGTTTAATGAGAATAATAAAGGTACCTTTATGGCTACGTACGTTGTTTTGATGCTGAAATTCAAATTTAACGAGAAGGCAAATTTGCGTATAGCAAAATATTCCACGCTTCATAAATTAATGTCAATTACCGTTTGTGTTAAAACACAATACGTTTAATTTTGGTGCCAAAATGACAGTGGTTATTATCCTAATCGAGCAAAATAAATTATTCAAGTCTACCAGTGAGGAAAAGCCGACTTTTCTTTCGACATCTCGCGCATGCGTTTCACCTGTATTATCGTGGTATAACCTACAAATGCAAATTAAATGCAATAAAAAAAGGATATATTATGTAGCCATTAAACTCAGAATGCTTTAAACTTACTCGCATATAATAAAATTAGATTTCATGTTACAGAATTCCATAGGATTCAATAGCCATTTAACGTGGTTATAAAAGTAATATTAAGGTTTATTTTCACACCGATAGTGGTATTTTCAAATAGAAAAATAAAATCTGCAGTAGATTTTATCTGCATTCATGCAAGTTGACTGTAAAAGATGCATCTATCACCATATGCTAGGATTTTACAGCATTTTCTTACTTCCTTAAGTGGGATTTGTACACTCGGAAAAAGCAGCATAAAATAAAATTACGTGATGAATACGACATTTTGATGATTTCACAAAATGAACGTCCGCGTGAAGAATTTTGGGAAGGGGATGGATTTCAATTACGTCCCCAAAAGTTTATAAAATTTTAACGCTTAATTAAATGTCACTCACTTTCCCTTTTTGTGTGTGTATTTTCGACAGGTTTTATGTCAATCGCTGTATTACAAAAATCCTAAAACTAAAAACTGTCAACATTAAAAAATATCAAACTAAAAATTTGTTTCGGTGTCCCTAAACATGACACTTGCACATATACTAGAAACGTGACGTTCAATTTTGCAATTTGATGCTGACGGAAAAGTAAAAGGAAACAAAAAAAAACTTATGAAATTATTCTAAATAAAATATACTATAGACGATTTGTGGTTTATCTCGAGGTTTCGACGTTTTATACATTTTTATTTTTGACTAACTAGTTTGACAAGTTGTAAACTAAATATTTGAATATGTTAGTCAGTTTAAAACAAATTTACAGATTATTATGTACTTTTGACAGTTAATATATGGAATTGTTTGCAGAAGACTAGACAAGCTAGCCTGACGTTATTTCAATACAACTTGAAACTTATGTAACTTCCTTGCATACCAAAGAGACGATAAAGTAAAATATACGGATTACACAGTTTTGGTATCGAACGTTCTTTATAGTGTATAGGACAAATTGGTCAACTTCATCAGACACGATTGATCAAACCCAATGTTAAAGTTAATAATTATTAAAGTTAAATAATTAAAGTAGTAAGTCCGCCTAAGTTGTGCGGCCGAAAGGCCTCACTGAAGGAAAGCATTTTCGGCCCAATTTAGCGTTACAGACCGATATACACGCATATAAATTTAGACTATTAGCATATAACGAAAAACCTGATTATCTTTTTTATTTAACAATAGCGATTAAACTGTGACATTAATTATTTTTGTTAGTTTGTTTTGAAAGTTTCGTGTCTTGATCGATTGGCGATAAGAGTATAGGCTTTTCTTTAAGAATAATTAAGGTGTACCTGGGGGTATTCCATACCCCCCCCCCCCCCCCCAGAACCCCCGGTCGATGTAACTATGGTCTACAAGTAGACACTTTCGGCACTATTTATAATTTTTAATCTAATAAGTGCTTACAGAGGCTGTGTGGAAAGGACGCACTGGGAGGTTAATTACCATAAGTGTAAGCCTTAATTATTGTTAAACTTCTTCGGCATTTCTTTCTCCATGTAATTAATGACGTACACGAATGGATCGTTTTTTACAGCAATTTTTATCTTCCATTACTTTAAAAAATTTTCTCTTCTACAGGAAAGTTGGTAATTCTTCTTGGCGTTACGATCTGCCCTTCCCATAAAAATCGGGGGAGGGGGACGGTTTCACAGCAATTTTTCTTAAAATGGTTGGGCTTATTTTTCAGCTGAATTTCTCAAAATAAAGTGAATTACACTTCCGTGATTCCAAGTCCACGTTTCTTGGGCTTGAGATACCGTTATTCTTGATACTGAGGTGCATACATTTGACCTGTCCCAATTATTCCCCCTCTCTATATCTTCCGGTGGTATTGGTAATTTACATTAAAGAAACGCCACCATGCGGGAGAATTTCAAATGAACATGAAAAGTATTAAATGAAAATAAAAATACGTAATCTATCGCAAACTTGCAGCATAAAATGTCTTTGAATTTCGAGATATACGTACAAACGTAGCCATATTGTTCTTTGTGGCACCACCAATGATTATGTAAATTGCGAATATTTTCTCTGATTACTATGCTTATATCTGACTCATTAGTAGTCCAGTGGTACCAATGATTTTCTAACTATGAAAGTAAAGATGGTGGTCGACTTCACGAGTAACTTTTAAAATTGGCCTCAAGGACGCACTGCGGGGTTTATTGCCATAAGAAGTTGCCCAATGTGTATATTGCTTGCTGCCGATTTTGGTGTAACTTCAAGAGCTATTTCCGATAAAAGTAGTCCATATAGACCGCGGGGTCTGGGGGGTATGGAATATCCCCAGGTACACGTGTTTGATTTTTCATTGTTTAACTTGATACTTAGGATTAGACTAATTACAAGGTTTTCAATTAAAATTTTTCGATTCTCGGTTTACGCGGAAGATCGAATAACAAAAGCTTGGATAATGTGATAAAAAAAAGTCGCGATCCTCCCCTGCAAATGAAGTTCTGAAAGATTTTTTGGAATTAAATTATTTTGTAAGTAAATAAACAAATTTGTATGTTTCCTTTTTATTTAAATTTTGTGCTCTCCCATTGGAAGAAGTCACGAGCCGCCACTGAGCATTTGTATTCATTTCCTGGTTGTTTTTCGTGGTGATTTTTTTAAATTTATGATAAAGATTTAAGTGTCGCATTATATACTCGTATAGTAAGAAACTTTGCATTCATTAGATAAATAATTCATTCATTCATTCATTATAAAT
Source organism: Podabrus alpinus (assembly GCA_932274525.1). Classification (NCBI taxonomy): domain Eukaryota; kingdom Metazoa; phylum Arthropoda; class Insecta; order Coleoptera; family Cantharidae; genus Podabrus; species Podabrus alpinus. Next base: position 92,689,267 of record OW026454.1, on the reverse strand, counting down.
ACTTCATAGTTTTCTTAATTTTAATTCTATCTAAAAATAAATATTTAAGTTTGCGTCATTTTTGCATTTGTACATTTTTATGTTATTGTGTACATAAATAAATTGTTTTCCCCTATACCTTCTATGATTCCACGCATAAAACCCAGATTTATTTTATTAAAATTGGAAGTTTATTTAGTATCTATTCAATATTAAATTGGTTGTTGTAAAAAATTGAATCAATTCAATTACTGTACGCCTAAATTATTGTTAACAAAAACTTATGCTCTACCCCACATTGTATAAATATGTTATTGTTCAGAATCAGCATTACACATTTACCGTTTTTCTTGAGAATGCCTTCGAAATGTGTAAGAATATAATTGTTTCTTTTACAACCCCTCGGTCTCGAAAACTTTCTGTACTTTTATTAATTTCTAATGTATGTTAGAAGCAATGGAAATCCTACGAAAGCCGACCCTGATCAGTATCTGGAGACACTGATCAACAAGATGGAAATCATACAAGAGCCGGTCCTGGCCAATGGAAATCCTACGAAAGCCGACCCTGATCAGTATCTGGAGACACTGATCAACAAGATGGAAATTATGCAAGAGCCGGTCCTGGCCAATATTAGGACGTTTAAAATGAACAAATGATTAAATGTGTAAAACTTACTTTTATCTAAGTTATCCAGTTGGTAACCTACTCTAACTGGATAACTCAAGTAAAAAGTAACTATAAGATAATTAAGTTTTGTCAGAAAGATAGAGTGAACATAATAAAAGTGATTATTCGGTATCGGTGAGTTGTATTTTATTTAATTTTATCGCCCATTCAAAGCTCGCGCTAACATGTATTAAGTAATCACCATAATTGTGCGGCCTAAAGGATGCACGAGATTTTATTATAGTTTCTCATCTTATCGGATTTTAACTACCGATTACAAGCTAATACAACTTAAAATTTCAGCTTTGCTGATATTGGGGTTTAAGAGACATCGTGATGAATGAATGAGCGAGTGTATGTTTACGACTCGAGACGTTTATTAATATAAAATAATGTATATTCAAGAACTTGACAAGTAATTGGGAGCAGCATCAGGTTTTGTAGAGAAAATCGAGCCATCATATTTCTTGCATTTGTTTTCTGGACTGTTGTATCAAAAATTCACATAGTCATTAATTACCAATTCCGATTATGGTCCTTAATCGATAGTATCGCACTGCATTTAATCTAGAAGCATTCTTTGTAATTTCAAAACATGTTGAAAATCAGTACCGTAGTTTTGAATCCAAAATAGTTCAAGTCGTTTGTATTTAGGGTTCTCAGGCGTTCCGTAAAACCGGGATTGTCTCGATTTTATGGTCTCTGTCCTTGTGTCCCGAGACAGTACCTTGTTCCGGCTTGTGTATTTTAGAAATTGAAGTATTTTAATGTGCATACAAGATATTGATATTTTCTAGACCATGTGGAAAACTGACCCTTTAATTGGTTCATTCATTTAATACCATCATAAAATAATAATCTTTGCGCTGTCGAAGTCGTCGTTTACCTCAAGATGATTGTAATTATAAGTGTAGGCTATAGCTATTCATCTTTGGGCTTCACTCAGGTGAATTGCGATGGTAATTTGTTATAAGCCGTAGTTTCAATTTCAACCATACGGGTAATCCACAGTTGTTTAGCATTTATAAGTTTGGGTCCATTTAGACGGGGGGGGGGGGGAGTTAATTGACCAGCTACTGGTACAACAAAGACGAAAGGAGACAATGAACTTAACAAATTTTCGTCCTCTTATTTTTGCAGTTTTCTATCCTTCGGATACAGATTTCCATCATTTATTTCAAAAATTTTTATTTTTCGCTGCCTATGTCTTCTTGAAAGCATCGCTAATTTCATTTCCGATAAGCCTTCTTCCATTGTTTCTAATTAGTAATTGCTTATTCGCTCCTAACTCCTTATGATGAATTACTTCAGAATTTAGTACTTTTATAGTTCATTTAGTTTTCACACTTAGAAAATTTCGATTCAGATCATGAAATATATTTGTAAGCATTTTAACAAGCCAAATTGGTCACCCTCACACAACAGCAGTCCTTTACATGTTGTATTAAGTCATCATAAACTTGATTCTGGCGTTATACTTTCCATTTAATTGTCAATTGTTCTCTTTTATCTCATCAAGCTCCTGGTTTGCTGGGTTTACTAGCTGTGAAGTAAATTTGCTACCCGAGTCCCGTGGTTGTGCGCCTGAAGGCCGCACTGAGAGAGATTGCAATTCATGTGTATAGATCCTGGTTGCTCTGCATCTTGCATTATTCAGGGAGGGGGAGTTACAACATGTAACCAGGGGGAGTGGGGTTGGGTAAATGCGACGTCCGCATAAAAATCCCATTTTTAGGATTACAATAAAATTGTGTTGAATATTATTTTATGTAACATTTTGTAAAACAATTTATTTACTGCTTGAATTCCATATCAAGTTCGATGTTAGACAAATGAGGGGGGCTGTATTTAAGTCTATATATATAAGGGCCAATTGTTCAGTATTAGGTTATCTTTTAACCTAAATTATTTTCCATTGATACAATTCTTGAAACAATCATTTCTATGGAAAATAACCCAGGTTAAAAAATAACCCGAAATGCTCAGCTGAACCTCACCTAAACAGGCCAGATCAGTTTTACAATGTGCATTTCAACTGAGCTTTGGTTTACCTATAACACAATTTGGCAACACAGCAAAAACCTAATTGACAGTGAATTGTCAAACGATTTTCGTATTTTGTTAATGTTTGTAGTCGGTGTTTTATTTATTAAAATTATTTTCAGTGTAAATTTGATTTTCAAAAAGAATTATTAATGTTAGTATGTACACTGTAAAAAAAGCACGTAAAAATATATTCAAATACGTGTAATTTTTTACATTCAAAATTATAGTAAAAATACATATTGTGTATTATTCCATTGATAATAATGTAATATCAGACTATTATCAATGGAATAATACTCAATATGTATTTTTACTCTAATTTTGAATGTAAAATTTACACGTATTTGAATGTATTTTTAGATTTTTATGTGCTTTTTTTTACAGTGTAGCTGTAATTCAATCGCTTATGTGGTGGTATTAATTTGGTAGTGGTAAACTACATTATTTTTTCATGTAGGCATTCAATTATTGTAGTTGTACATAATATACTGCAATGTCCAGTGAACCACGTCAATAGAAATGCGTACATTAAGATTCAAAGAATTTGTTTATAATGAAGGAGCATAAGACTTATTGGATCGAACGGACAAGCTTCGTCCGACACCAAAATTTAGTTCAGTATAAAAATAATTTGAAAAACGAGTCACGGAACAGAAGTTAACAAAAATAATTAATTATGTAACAATTTAATTCCGTTAATATAAAAATGTTTGTTAATATTAAAAATCTAATGGTTAGTTATAAGAAATGTAATTTAAAACCAAAAACATTGTTAGTTGCTTAAATAATATAAAGATTGTGTTAGCATTAAATTTTAATTAAGTAAAAATTTACGCGACGTTCGCAGTGCTCCGAAATTTAGTGTACCATAAATGGGAAAGACATTTTCATTTGAGTTTACCAAATAACCACAAGTGATGGTGAAAATTAATTCAATCTGAAACATAAAAATTTTATTAAAAATTTTACAAATCAAATTGGGCAAAGCCGTACCTGGAAATTGGAATGTCAATATTATTGATTTTTATTTCGACCAATAATAAAAATAATCAAGACTGCTTTGGAAATGCAAGCGTTGCGATGGAAAAGCAATTGAAAAGGAGATTCGTTTGGTGATTTATGTAATGGCGTGTGAATTTTAGCGTCTCTCTAAAAATTTTGATAAAATTGTAAAAATATTAATTAATTACTACGAAAAAGTTCAGAATTTAATAAAAGTAGTGTACGTCTACCAGAAGTGAAATTGGTAAAATTTATCGACGGATTGCAAATATTTTGGTAAAATTGGTAACCGACGCGAAATGAGGTCATCGTTGCAGTAAAGATACGTGATTACATGGTACTTGGGACCAGCAATGAGAAAAACCCTAGATTTGTAAAGGTAAATCTACATAAACTTTATTTAAACTAAAATTAGTGAAAATTTGAGAATTACATTCGCGTGCGTTTAATACGTTTATAGTTATTTAGAATAAATAAGATTGTTTATAAATATAAGGATTTTATTACATTTAATGCACATTAAACCAATTCATAATAAATTATAATTTAAAAATAAAACGGAGCATAATTTTTGTAACCTTGTTCCGAAGGCCAGGATCTTTGATTTCAGTATTCCACGAGTTTGGTCAAGGAACGAACCCTACCTGCGAAAAGGTAAGTCTGTGCTCATTGTTATAGCTAAAGCCGAGGTAAAATTCATTTATATAAATTTATTAAAAATTGCATACATTTCTATTGGCGGGGTGCATTTAAGCTCACCCGTACATAAAGTAACTTTACAACGTGAGGCTCAGATATCCCACACAGCAATTTGACAGCCCAACGTGTGGCACGATTAAAGGACTCCGCACACAGCAATTTGGCGTACAACGTGGGGCATTATTAGTAGTCGAGGCTCCTCTCACAGCAATACCTATATAGTGGTTTTACTTTTAAAACAATAAAATTATTGTCGTTGAAATACAGTTTTAAACTATTATTACAAATATAAAACAAAATTTTAGGTTAGAGTAAACCCAAATGACATAATATCTGTTGAACCAGGTTTGAGCTCGTCACTGGCGAGGGTTCAGTTAAGCTTCAAGTTGAGCTCGGCTCAAGTGCTAAGCACGCATTGTAAAACCCATAATTTGCAAAATTTGAAGCTCAAGGGTGGTTCAAAGTTCAGCTGAGCTTAAGCTTCTATTGTAAAACCGGCCCTAAGTCGTAGCTTAACCATGTACTACTTGATTGCTAAGGTTGTGCGGCTTAAAGGCTGTACTTCCCTTTGTGCTCTTTTGTTAGACTATCGCGTTCTCTAAACGCATACTTCGTAAATTCCTATCTCGGAATTTCGTATCCGGAGTTCATCTATTCAAATTTACCCGATTTTTAGGTTAGATAGACAAGAGACGAGGAGGAAGACGACACAATCTTAGATTGCTCGAACTGGTTTGAAATACGAAGACACCATAACACCGAAGACCTGAACCCCCAGCATCTTGAGGCAGAAATGCTGTCGCCCTAGGAAGATTAGGACAGAGTTACCGAACGGCAAAGCTGAAATGGTATTCCCACTTCAGCCAATAAGAAGAAAAAGACTCGAAAAGGCGGAGCGAAGGTTTAAAGAAAATAACAGCTGAAGAAATACCGAAATGTCGGCATTTCTTAAGTTCAATACTTATATGCACCATGCCGGTACACGTAAACGTAAACTACCGGCTTTCAATCTAGTAACCGGTACCGGCTACCCAGACATTAGAAGTTCCAAATAATATAACAACAATTACCTTGGTAACCCCACTTGGTTTAGCGCTCGTATTTTGAGGTAGTAACTCAGGGTTCGAATGTAAATCGAGGTATGTATATATATTTTTCAGTACAGCTTGTTCTAAATGTTCATACATCAGCCCGCGGGAGATATTCTATATTATATTATTCAGTGAGTTTTCCTTTACATTTAAAGCTGGATTTATAGTTTGACGTACTGTAAACGTAGACGCACTGGATACGTAAGAAACGGACTGTAAGATATTTTCAAATTTATAATTCGACGGAACGGAATTTTCGCGCATGCGTAGAGGTGATAACAATATAAAGTGAGTGACATTCAACGATTCAATATAACCTACAAATTATACAAATCGTGAAATTACATGTACAGTTGGTAGTTTCTACTAACATAGGCAACCGTAAAATAATTTAAATTCAAATTAAAAAATAATTTAAATTCAAATATACACATAGATTAAACACACAGAATTCTTTCTTTTGATTGGTCGGACGTAAGAAACGCACTGTAAAAGATGAAAGTTGACCAACTCTTACGTTACAGTCCGTTTCTCTTACGTTTCGTCATACGTCTACGTTTATTTATAAACAAGAGTACCTAAATTCTATAGTCGATCTTTTTGCAGTACGTCTACGTTTACAGTACGTCAAACTATAAATCCAGCTTAAGGAATCGGAGGTCGCGTTTTCGGAATAATTGATTTCGGTGTAACGTTAAAACTTTTACAGCCATTCAGGTCAGAACGGTTTTTTACCGTCAGGTAACATGGATAAATATGGATAAAATGCAAACTACTTTATTTTTTGCTAATTTCATGTCGTAGTTCTATGATTTATTACCGCTGTTTGGACGGCCATAGTCACGTGACAGGTTTTTCTTATGTCAAACGACAAAAACAAGCACATTAAACGGCTAAATTATTTGTAAGCTCGCAATGAACTTACTCTTGTTACACTTTTGCAATTTGAAGTGATAGTTAAATCAAACAACGTGTGGATAGCCCTGAAGAAAATTCATTTATACGGAAACGGTATAAAATTTTTCCTAATTTAATTTTTCCAAAAACCCAACAAGATTTTCGCAAAACTAATCTTTTATTCTTCCCGTAAAGGTAGTAGTAGAAAATAGTATTATAAAAGTTTCACTTTTTCGAATTCTGAAGGAACATCCGAGTAACTTCGTAATTTACGTTTTTTTTATTGCAAACAACAGGTGGAGTTTTTACACTTCATTACATTTAATTTAATTTATAAACATTTAAGTAAGCCCTGTCATGCAACAATACAGGCACGTTTCCTAGATTTCCACGTTTCCCTATTTTCTTTTCTTTTTTTTAAAGCAACAATCAACTACGTTTTAGGCTCCAACACAGTAGCACATTATCTTACCTATACGTGATTCTTATACGTATATCTGCTTAGTCAAACGTTTCTCGTACTGCCTATCAACATGTTACCACCATCCTGGAAAATTTTCCGGCATAAAATACATACCGCATCGCGTTACGTGAAGAAAACCAATTATGAGTGATTGCGAGACAAAGCATTCGAATTGCGGCTCCAACATAGCATGCCATACATTTTTTTGGAAAATTTTATACAAAATTTGGATGCAGTTTTTGCGCGCTCTCGTGTCGCGTCGTGGAGTTCCGATTTTCCCAGGGTATTCTATATGGCTAACGCGTTTTATATTATACAGTACCAACAGAGGAATTGCTTGTACTGCGAGGGACTGTACAAAAAAGTCTGTTCAAACGGTTTTTACGTAAAACGATGTACGTACGTGCAGCGATAAATAATTTATAAGTTTTTATAATTTAAAATTTTCCGCGTTAAGTGCGTCGATTCAAACTTGAATTTAAATTGTTGAAATCAAATTATAGAAAATTTTAGGAACTTTCAAAAAGTTTAAAGATGCGTTTAGCTTACACATTTTAAGAAGTTTAAAGATGAACTATAGGTAAGTCGACAATTTTTTCTTGTTTTGGAAAATTATTTAAAAATCAAAGTTTTCGCTTTTATCGAGACACCGTCGCGTTTCTATAAAAGTCAATTAAGCTTGATGGCAAATGTGGATGGACACTTTATCCATCGTGCTTGTATCTTCTTTAATTATCTCGTTTCTGTTTTGATAACCATGTCCTAATATCGTACAAATCTGCAACGTCTGTGAGGTTACAAAAGGAGATGAACTTAAAATTAGTTATGTGAGTGTAATTGCCCTTATCTTCCAATTTCGTTATGCAAACCGAAATTTAACAACTCAAAGGGTCCCTCCATTACCCTCTAATAGCTAATTTTCAAAAACTCGAGACTCGGAATATATTTCCAAGCTGAGAAAGTGCAATGAATGAAAATCAATTGACTTACTTATCCTAAAAATGTATTCTACAAATGTCAATAACGAAATCCAAATCAATTGTAAACAAGATGATTAATGAACGAGCATTTCTCATCACTTTATTGGTAATAGCACTTTTAAATTAACAGCGCGGAATTCTATGTATTTCCCCGAAAATTATTTAAATTTTAAATTTCGACAAAAAAACTTCAAGTTAAAATATATGAATTTTAACTGTAAGTTTGACATAGTACATACGAAGAAATTTTATTCAAGACGCTTTTTAAAACATTTATTTACCCTTTGTGTAGGGGCCGGACTAAAATATTTCATTGAAAAGGTGAACAAGTGAAAAAGATTAATGAAAATCGTGAAATTTTATAGTTCAATTTGGTGGTAGTGTTATTCCGAATCTTCATTTGCATACAATTATAAATTAAACAACAATTGGGCTCAAAAGAAAATTTAAAACGACGAAGAACTTTTGTACTACATTGCATTATCAAACAATGTTTAAATTTATTTAGTATTTCACGTGAACATTACATATAAATTATTCCTTGATTAAAACAAAATCTTTGTTAAGGAAACGTAATTATTTCGTTTGGGATTGTTTTGAAAATTATTCGCATGGAAATTTATATTATTTATGTGTGTAGTTGAAAGAAAATTTTATGCGGGAATGCTCAAAATTCATATAGAAAATTTTAGCAAGTGTTTCGTGTCAATGAAAGGGTCACGACAATCATCAAATATTTATACTCATTACCCAAGCATAAAAATAAACATCAAAGAAAACTCAGTAGTGCGCCCTAATAGTGAAATTAAAAATTTAAAAACGAATTTCGGCTTTTAATTTTTTAATAATGAAAATGTGGAAAACATTTAAAAACTGAGAGCCTTTCATACATTCAACGTTTTTACCTTGTTTTAACTTTCTCTTAAATTTTGTTTCCAGAAGTTCTAAAACTTTTATATTACGTAAAATTGTTATAACTTAAACGTTTTCGCTGTTCCTGTTTGGCATGAATAATCATACGGTTTCATTAAAATTTGAAAAGGGACGGGGTTAATTAGATGTTTGTTAACAGATGCAGTATAACAAAATGCAAATGTTTTGCTGATGTGCTTCGGCCTGTGAAAAATATACATATCCACTCATAAATATTATGCAAAGTGTGGTGTGACCAGATTTTATTTTCTACTAAAATCGGGTTTAAAGGAGCTTTTTGTTCATGATTGGATCAATTTTCAATATTGTTTGATAGCCACGATTTAACAGATTAGAATTTATAGTACAACCATTTACAGAACTTAGCGTACATTTTTGAAGAGCTTTGCTTATCGTCGCGTATTTGTCGGTCGAACGCCTAAAAGTTAAAAAAACACTTATTTGTGAGTTAAATAATTCAAAAATTCCGGGCAGTTCTCAATTCATACTTGAAATTTTCTAACTAATATTATTACAACTTATTAACAAAAATCGATCCGTTTTATAAATTATGCTAATTTTCGCGGATATTTTTAAAAAATCATTTATATCGTATAAAAATTTTGTATTCGACAGCTTCGAGCAAAAACACCACTGCTCAGAGCTTTGTTTAAAAATCGGCAGTGTCGTCCCTATGCTTTGCAAGGATCCACGAGGGTTTTTTATTGAAAGTTTGAAAGGACGTCATTGGGGTAGTTTTTTATACTAATGCAGAAATGACAATTAGAGAAAGCAATACACACAGCATGGTGCTAGATCCGGTGTAAATACCATCCGGTCCACGATTATCAAGATTCAAGAGAAAACATTTTTACTGAACGGAGAAAAATGAAAATAGCGAACAAGTGGCATCTACTAAAATTAATTTTGTACATTACGCGACGGATTTCTATCAATGGGAAGGCACAAAATTTAAATAAAAATATAAGTATCACAATATATTTTTGTGATACTTTGAAAATATTAGTACTCTTTATTGTCAAATTAAATAATTCATGGGGGTGGGGGGTTATGGAATACCTCTAGTATATCAAGAAGAAAGGACACTAGGTGCCCTTTTTAGAAATAACAGTGTTCAAAATTACCATAATGTTGGAGACCGAGGGGTCTGGGGTGTATGGAATATCTCCCAGCTACTTAGTCATAAAATGTGAAAAGAAAATTTACAACCTTATCCCACTCAGGATAAGAAGATCAAGACAAAGAAATTTTGAAAAGTAGCTACCCCCAGATCGTTCGGTATAAATATGGAGTCTATTTTTATCGTTAGGGACTTCTGAAAATTTTTAATACATCTGAAAGATCGTTGCTATTATGGTAACGTCGCAATTCAACCCAGAATTTTGATAATTATACCCTTAATAGTCACGCCCAAGCCTCAAGAAAACACAAAAAACTGAATTTCAAATTTACACTGATCGCCTTTAGGTTTGTTCGTTTTAGCAACACTTTTTACACTCGAGTGTGGCCGAGTGTAATTTACACTCCCACTTTTTTCCGAAAGTGTGCGTTTAACACGAACGCAAAAGTGTAATCCCTCCTTGAGAAGCAAATCAAATTTGTGTTGGTACCTAACCTAACTTGTTGCCATCCACTTCACAACGAAACCAAACGAAACACATCATGTTCGAATGTGATTTCAGCGCTAACCAGTTGAAATAGCGATCCATCTATAATATAATAGTAAAATACTATAAAAAAAAACGCCAACAAACTTACCATCACATATACAAGTCACAAAGCCATCTGTGTTTGGAATGTTTCCGTTCGCATCTCGAATTAACCACGCTGTTTTAACATTAGTACCCATTTTATTGAATAAATAAATAAATTATTGAATAAATAAATAAAATATATAAAAGTTGAGCAAGTTGTAATAAATTAGAGACAAACTACTAGGTTTCATACAGTAGGTATGACATTTTTAACGGTTTACTTTTATTTTTTTAGGTTTGTAATTTGTATTTTAAATTATAAATAAATTTCAAAAAATAACTAAATTTAAAATAAAATTTTAAATAACTTACCGCCAATAACAGCCAATCAAAATTAAGTGTTAACTTGCACACCTGCTCTGGAGCAGGTGTGGAAAGTGTCGAAAAGTACAACTAAGTGTAGCTACACTTTATAACACGAACAGAGCGCTCTGCTAGCACGAACAGAAAAGTGCACACTTTGTACAAAAGTGTAAAAAGTGTTGCTAAAACGAACAAACCTATTGGCTGCCCTTTTCGACCTAAACGTGGTCTAATAGTGGCCGAAAATTTTTGTTTATGTACGTAGCAAGAGCGGATCTAACTAAAATGTTTGGGGGGGGGGGTAAAAGTACGAAATGACTAAAAGTTACGTCTGTTCAGTAATGTACCTACAATACGGTAAATTGGAATCCCGTTTATATTATATCCCGAATATGAGATCATGATCATCTGGAAAGCTAACACATCTGATCGGCCCATTCATTTATTGATAATTCAAAATAATATATTGGGAGAAGTCTGGATGTCGAGGATGATATAGTCAAGAAACTCTCGATGGAGTACAAGAATAATTACCATCTTGGGTCTGATGAATATCTTTATGAGATGAAGATGCCTAATTTTTAAGCCACATGATAAAGTGGAGAGAATATCCTTTCATTGGAAATGAGGGGATCCAAAAAAATGGAATGCAAGTTGAGGAGTTACAACAATGGAAGACAAGTTAAAGGGTTAACTATTAGCCTCGAATACGCGGAGTTCTCTGTTTTTAAGGGTGGAGGGGGAGTATTTGCAAGGCTTTCTGGTTGACACAAGTGTGACATCCCAGGATACGCAGATTATCAAAACAATACATAAAACTGTTGATCGGAAATGCTTTTTACTACTTCTCTTGGTTGTTCTTGACAATTCAAGTTAAAGTTCCAGATCGTTATCCGATAGAGAAGAATTTTGGTTACTTAGTGACATCGAGACTGTCATTCAAGATACGAAGTAACCAAAGATTTTCTCTTTGTTATTTTTTACTATAAAATATGAGGTATGCCTATTTGTATGAAAATGGGTTTAAATAATTTTCAAACAGGACCACAAATTGTGTGACGTTAAAAATAATGAAAATGGTGTCGTGGATTTGTTTTAAGCAAGGAAAATTGAAATCCACTAACAACGTCGTTCATGTTTTCGAGTCTTCTATAAGCTTAAAAATGATTTCTACTCCCTTTCTTATTTACATTGTAATGTCGTAACCAAGTTGCATTTCCCTAAATAAACATGTTTAATTATTTAAATTATTATCAAATGTTTATACATGTATATTGTGTATTTAATTGTAGTTTGGTATAGAGGCGAGGGAATTTAACCTGATGTCGTGCCTTCGAATTGTTTATGTTGTTTTGAATTATTGTTATGTTGTTTTTATATCTTTAATAGTAGTTTTGAAACTTTTAATTAGCGCCAGGTAATTCAATAAAATTAACCAGTACAGGAAGGAAATTTGGCAGACACAAACAAAAAGTTATATTAGAGTTATGCTGGAAGCATAACTTCAAAGGCAAATAAAAAATTATAGTTGAGACTGCTCAACAAAACAAAACCCTCTCGGATATGAAGATAAAATATGAAGTAAAAACCAAATCATAGAAGTATTAAAAAAATTAATGTGGAAACAAAACTGCAGATCTTAAAAAGGTTCGATTCACCACTACGTTCCAGAGGAAGTCCTCTGTTCTGTGGACTTCCCCGACCTGTTGGGTAATTATTTTTCTATCTCGCATATGAATTGACCCCCAATCAGATTAATTGTAAAATATTGGTAATAAAAATACGTCGACTCAGAAATAAACAAATATACCTACAAATTATCGTACAAGAGCATACAGAGTGGTGCAAAATAAATTAGCAATCGGATTATTACGAAAGACACACAAAAGAAAGTTTATCGATATCTAAATTTCACTCGTCAGGAAAACCTGGTATTTTGGATTATATCTCTCACATATATTTGGCAATAAAATTAATCTTTTTTTTATGATTCGACCCCAAAGTGTGGTTTTTACAACCGACGCAGGAATAAAATTATGTTTGTTTTGGAAAATTTTCATCATTTTTTGTTAATTTTCCTATTTAATTTAGAGTTATTTTATTGTTATAACTTTTCGTGTACTCATAATACCTAATAACAAAAATGTGAATTCAAAAGAGAAGTTTTATGAGCACAACGCTGTTTTAGTACATATTTTTGTAAACAAAAAAATTTAGAAAAAGACTAATAATTAATTAATGTTAATATAATTAAATTTGTTGCGTTCGTTATGAATTTTATTAACTTTTACAACTGTTAAAATTAATGCTAAAAGTTAACGAGTTAAATTAACAATAAAAAATGTATTTTCGGTTCTGTTTTATTTCAAATAAAATACATGAATATACAAAATAAGGTGAAATTTTGATTTTTTATTCTCTACAGTTTGATTTGATTTGCAATATTTATTTTGTATTATTAATTATAATGGAAGTACGACTTCAATATAAACATGGATGCAAGTTTACTTCAATTTCACTTTAATTAGAACCGAAGCTGATGTATGAATTTATTATAATTTGAAGCGAATCTCAACCCATATATTAATCTAATCAAGAAAATAAAATATTTCCTCTTCTCTTGAGGGTTGTTTTTACCGATTTTAATGTATCTCTTTTGGTATGGAGAATATTTAGGGTAAATAAATTTTAAAGTAAATAATAAAGGGTGATTCAATAAGAGATGTCGTGTCGTTTTGAATCTACAGATTTGAGAGCGCTGATATTTGACATACGTCCATCTACAAATAATGCGATTTGATCATGGAACGTTACACGATCGACGAACGTATATAGCCAATATGGTGAAAATTTTGCAGATAAAATTTGCGAAATTTTGGGTACGTCGACGTGGTGATAGACTGCTGGAAAGGTTTCTGGAAACGATATGATAAAATTTGATAAACGACTTTATTGCTTTTTGAAGTATTCGCCTTTGATATTAATACACTTTTGCATACGTTGGAAGTAATTTGTAAAATATTTTTTCCACTTAAGACGATCGATGGATTGTTTCTGTTTTAAACCACATTTAAAATTGTAAAAAATCATGGCACGAAAATTTTCACATGAAAGTTCCATTGTTTTGCATAATTAATTTCTTTAAAATGCCTAAATGTCTAAAAATTGAACTTTTCTTATGGCACTCTGCAATGAATTTAAAAAAAGATCTTCGTTTATTACACCCTTCTTGATCAATCTTGATTCAACTAACGCAATAACTGAAGCTTGCAGATCAAGCGGAGCGCCGTACATTTGTCCATTGGATGTTAGAAAACAAAGTTGTTGATTTTTGCAATAAAATCATCTTAAGTGATAAAGTTCATTTTTAACTGAATGGATACGTCGATGAATGAAATTGTCGAATCTGGGGAGCTGAAAATCCATAAGCCATCTTGGAACTGCTTAGTTTCTTTGGGGCTACTTGAAAGAAAAAGTCTATGTCGATAAACTTCAAACGATTCCAGACCTCAAAAACAATATTCGAGGACAATTAAATGATGTTTGGGTTCCACGCATAATCGCAATGTTTGCTCTTCATGTTAAAATAAAAATTTTCCAATTATAAATACGTTTTTTAACAAATCAAAATGGCACCTCTTATTGAATCACCCTGTACATGATGTAATCAGGGAATAACAAAACAAACATATTGCGAAAAAAGTTCCGAAATCTGACCTACATAACGTACTGCACAAATCCTAAACCCGAGACGAGACTATTTAATAGAAAATCCTCATCAACATGCAAGATTTTCGTATACATTCCAAAACGAATGCAGACCAGTTAAGTGCACTTTAGTAGCGACTTTTGAAAACGATAAAATGACAAATGAAACAAACTTTGTAATAAAATACTTTTGAAAAACGAAGGGAAATTCATCAAGCTACTCCGGTTCCATTCTAGTTAAATTTCAATTAGTATTACGTATTGAAGGGTTAATTTTTTATTTGAATTAAGCGACGATATTAATCCCATTAAAGTTTACGAGTTTCATTTTATATTTTATAAATGAAGTGTTAATTTTAGTCAAAAGCAAAGCTTACAATAAAAATTGAGGCAACATTGGAAGCATTTGGAATTTTTAATAAATAAAAATTTACTAAATAAATAAAAATCGCTACTTTTATCTCCGTTTCCGTTCTTTCTCTTTGCATTTCATAAATAATTTAATAAAATAATATTTAATGTAGTAAAAAAATGTAATTTTTTAGACTCACTTATTGCTTAAAAGTGACTTATCGCTGTTTGCGACAATTTGAGTAATTAATTTTCTTTTCAAAACAACTTTAATAAAGCGTTTATTTGAATACATAAAGGGCTTCGTTTAATCGGTCTCGTGTTTTTAATTTTCCAGATTGTATGACAACAAAAACTTCACGAACATGTCAAAGGTTTTTATTTTTCTAAATAAACTCGGAAAATTTCCCTTTGGCGTTTTGCATTTCAACTACTTGTGTATCGAATAATTACAAAAAAAATAAAGCTTTTCCTTTTATTAGGAGGAAATTCTGATAATAAAATTGTAAGACTTTACGCGACATTGTTGTTTTCACCATATTATTTGAATTTTGTGTAGTAAAAGAAAAAGTTTGAAGAAAACTCAATAAAAAGTACAACTTTATCCCGAGTTAACTAACGTAAGTTCGTAAAAATAATGTCGGTTTTAAAGTAACCACAATCACGGCAAAGCCTTGCCGTAACAGCTGGCCAAGTATAGAGCGGAGATTTTGGGTTTGAATTTTCCTATTAAACTCGACAAAACTAGCGTTACCTGCCTCTCTGAAATCTATCGTGTTTTGTCACAAAAGTTGTTTCTCCAACTTGAAAACCCAGTGGTCTTATTTTCCTAGTTAAAATGGTTGTTACTCACGCGTAAGTCGAGAAGTTTTGGGTGGAAATTCTGGAAACTTGTGCACGAAACGAAATTAAGTGTTTCTAAGCTACTGAGCTGATTTACTGAAATTTCAGAAGTTCCTCTTACACGTTTTTTTATGTGTGTATATTTACTTTTAGTTCTTAATAAATAATAAACTATACCTTAAGGGTGGATGATGCAGCTACAGGTGCACATGATGCATGTGCAGCTACAGTCTTCTATAAAAGTAGCTACTTTTATTTATTGTAAATAGACTTAAAGTACATATAGTAGAACTCTGATTATTCGAGCTTTAATGAATTAAAATAAAATTAAAAATATCATCAAACCTAGTATGCCTATCGCAATGCGTCTTGGTTGGACCACCCTGTATAATCTCTTAATTGCTGGTTTTGATTTCCTGAAAGTTGGACAAATTTCCATACGAAATCAAAACCAACACGAAATAAATTCGTATATGGACGGATAATCGCAAAAACAACTTCAACAATCTGCGACAGATTTGTATGTTAAAATGACAAATAAAAGGATGCCAACACTGTGGCGAACTTAATTAATTAATTTAAGTCAGTGGTGGAACTACATTAATAATTTGTAGAGATCAACCACAGACATAGTAACGGTTTCCTGAAATCACTATTGATTTTCAGAAATTACTATTGTTTTTTTTGGAAATCACCGCAGCTACAAGAATTTTCAAATAATCGAGGTTACGTTGGGGGACAAGTTGAAGATGCTCAAATCTGATTGATCTAAATATATTAAAACGAGATATTCGTAAAAATGTGTAAAAATGACAAATATACAAATATCTCTCTATATTGTGTATGTTAGACTGACTGACTAATGACATCATAATATCATTTGACAGGTCCACAACCGCAGACAAAGTGTCGGTATACAAGAAAAGATTATTGTGTAATTGGATTTTCTATTGGTGCTTTGAATAACATGAAAGATTGTTCTAAGAGGTTCGTCTCGGTTAACGCGGAAGATCGACGTTGTTATGTAATAAAATAAATTGATTAATAATAATAGTACTGAAAGTCCTTACTTGTAAACTATAGTTGAGGGAACGGGGGGTTTGGGGGGGGTATGGAATATTTAGAGGTTCGTCTCGGTTAACGCGGAAGATCGACGTTGTTATGTAATATAAATTGATTAATAATAGTACTGAAAATCCTTCCTGAAAGTCCTGAAAGACGATTTTTACACCACCTACTCCGATCAGGGAAGTTTTTTTAGCCATAAATAATGTTATCTGGGGCCAGCAGATAGACATTTGGTGAGCGAAAATTTCTTCTATAGATAGCACCCGTGAATCTTGGCTTGAAAGCTAACACGCTAGCATTTCAGCCATTCGCTCACCTTCAAACCAGACAAAAATTGTTTATTCCCGTGATTCGGAATCCACGTTAAGCTGTAGGTCCTCTCTGCTCGTCACACATTTTCAACACGCAACGAGCAGAGACAGGGAGGTATCGGGAAAATGTCGCAAGACGTTCATAACCGAATATACACACACTGAAAGTCCTTACTTGTTTATTTATTTATCAAATACGGGCTACAGCCCTTTTACAATTATTATCACAATTATTATTATTATTATCGCCGAGTACTCAAACATTTACATTCACAATAAAGCGTACATGTTTAACGAATACACAAAATAAAAATAAAAATGCAAATACATTGGACCCATCCTATTGGCTACCATCCAAACGTAACTTTAAAAGCGTCTTATACCCGTGCAATGATGAACTAAACAGGTCGACGTCGACCCCGCTCAAGTGAATATTGCCTAATCTTTGGATTCTATTAATGGGAGCGTTGTAGCTATAGTTGGTCAAAGCCAAGTCGACGTAAAACAAGCCACCAATCCTAACACCACACCGAGGAACCCGAAAATTAATCTTGTAAACTTGTAAACTATAGTTGAGGGAACGGGGAGGGGGGGGGGTATGGAATATTTACACAGTTCGAATTAGTAGTTCGATGCAACGAGGCAACCAAATCCTTCCAAATTGTTAATTTAAGGGTGCGAATGAATGTATATACAGGGTGCTATACAGACCCTTTGAATTTCGCTATTCTAAGAAAAACTATATCATATATGACATTTAGCAAATCAGGTTCCTGTAGAAAAAACTATGATCTGTGTTTCTAGAGATGAATTATTAAAATTGTGCCTAAAATATAGTCATAAAAATAAAAACTGTAACCTAAAAAAAAAAAAAAAGAGGTAGTTCCTCTATTATTTATTTATTTTTTTTTTTATTAACTTCCTAGGTTATTACAAGCTGTCCGAGGACAATAAATAATATGTTTGACAATTTACAGGACATAGTGGAGATAAGCCCATTAGCCTATTCCATAATCAAAGCAAAACTACTCTGTGGCACTCAGGTTCTTTGAGGTAGGTCCAATGGGTCCATCCTCTTCAGTCTCTTGACTCGAGGAGCTACTAGTAAATCCGTAGCTAGGGTGTTGGGATGGTCGCCTAGACGTAGTTGATATTTGGTGCTCATGGAGGAAATCTCCTCCTTCACTGTTTTAGTGTTCAAGTCTTGGTGGATGCTGTGGTTTGTAACATACCATGGTGCGTCACATATGCCGCGAAGTACTTTGGACTGAAAACGTTGTATTTTAATTATGTTTGAATCACTGGCAGAGCCCCATAGCTGAATTCCATAGGTCCAGATGGGTTTTAGTATTGCCTTATACAGTAGTAATTTATTTTCCAGCTTTAGTTGAGAATGACGCCCCAGAAGCCAAAGCATTTTTCGATAGGTAAGCCCAAGTTGGAGTCTCTTGTACCAAATGTGTTTAGCCCATGTTAATCTGCTGTCCAGATGCATTCCCAGGTACCTCACCTCCTCTTTTTGGGGAAGGGGACTGCCATGCAACGTCACGCTGGGGCATGTCTTTCTCTTGAGCGTGAATGTGATGTGGACTGACTTGCTGTTGTTGGCTTTTATTCGCCACAGTTTTAGCCATTCTTCTATTTTATTCAGATGGATTTGTAGTAGGTGAGAAGCCATTTCAGGATTTTGATGTGAAGCCATTATGGCGGTGTCGTCAGCAAAAGTGGCAATTTCTGTGTCTTTGGTTGTCGGTAAGTCGTGTGTATATATTAAATATAGTAAGGGACCGAGAATACTTCCTTGTGGTACTCCGGCTTCTATTGGTACAAGGGTGCTATATGCTTCACCATGTCTAACCAGGAAGTGTCTCTGGGAAAGGTATGACTCGAGGATTCTGCCATACTCGTGTGGAAGTGTGAGTTTGATCTTGTATATTAGGCCTTGATGCCAGACTCTGTCGAAGGCCTGTGATATGTCCAGGAACGCCGCCGAACAATATCGCTTGCATTCAAGGTCGTTCTTGATTTTTCTTGCAACTCGGTGAACCTGTTCCACTGTCGCATGATGTTGGCGAAAGCCGAATTGATGGTTTGGGATTATTTTCCGTAGAAGAGGTTTTAATTTTTCCAAAAGAAGTTTTTCATACACCTTAGAGAGTATTGGTAGGAGGCTAATTGGTCGATACGATGATACTTCGGATGGGTCTTTTCCAGGTTTTTGGATGAGTATTACCTGAGCCACCTTCCATTGCATCGGAAAGTATCCAAGTCTAAGTATGGCATTAAAGATCATTGTTATTAGCCTGATGCTCACCATTGGTAGATTCTTCAAGATCTCTCCGGTTATCAAGTCGTATCCTGGGGCCTTTCTTGGGTGTACGTTGTGAGCTAAAACATTTTTAATTTGTTTAATTTTTAGATGTTTTATGGGCAGTTCCATCTGGTATGGAGCATTTAGTAGCTGGTGGATTGGTTGTTCTGCAGCATTTGGAACCTCCTGTGGGAATGGCTTGAAAACACTGCCAAGGTGTTCAGCAAATGCGTCTGCCTTCTCTTGTTCGCTCCGGGTCCAATCTCCATCTCTTCTTCTAACTGGGGGGTCTGTTTTCTGCGACTGCTTAATTTTTCGTGCTACTTTCCATAATGAGTATTCGGTAGATTTTGATGCAGACAGGTTTTCAAGAAAAGTTCTGACACCCTGATTTTTGTGGTCCGCCAGTGTTTCTTTTAGATTTTTGATGGCTCTATTTAAGTTTGTTCTATCGATTGGGTCGCGAGTGATTTGCCACCGTTTTCTGAGTTTCCTTTTCTCTATAATTTTTGCTTTTATATTTTTTGGTACGAATCCAGGTTTTATTTCTTCTAGCATTTCATTAGTAGCACGCCATGCAGCCTGTTGTATCGATTTAGTTAGGTGTTCAACCGCTTCATCAATGTCTTGTGCCGTTTTTAGAGGTATGTCTATATTTAGCAGGTTGATGAGAATAGTTCTAAACTCGTTCCAGTTGGTATTTTTGTTTGTTAGTCTGGGTGGCTTTGTTTGAATTTGGACCTTCGATTCCATTGAAACCATGATTGGGGTGTGATCTGACGAAAGATCAAGGCACGTGTCTACTTTTATGTAGTTGGGTGAGATACCTTTTGTAATGCAGATATCAAGTACATCGGGAATCTTGTTTCTGTCGGTGGGCCAGTATGTTGGTTGACCCGTTGATAGATGCTGCAAGTTTATACTCTGCATGGCGTAGTATAGTTGTCTTCCACGCGGTGTGATAAGTCTAGACCCCCAATGGGTATGCTTGGCGTTAAAGTCGCCTCCGGATATGAAGCGGTGGCCAAGTGTGTTGAAATAATTTTCAAACTGGGTTTTCTTAATTGATAGATTAGGCGGGCAGTATACTGCGGACAGTATCATTTTGCCGTGTGAATCTTCTATTTCCACTGTTGTCGCTTGCATGTTTTTTTTCACTAATTTTGGATTTTACTTGATGTTATTGTTTTTAATTATGATCGTTGTACCTCCTCTGGCTTTTCCTTCGGGGTGCTGAGTGTGATGTAAGGAGTATTGTGGAATT
Organism: Podabrus alpinus; assembly: GCA_932274525.1. NCBI lineage: Eukaryota > Metazoa > Arthropoda > Insecta > Coleoptera > Cantharidae > Podabrus > Podabrus alpinus. The sequence continues at coordinate 92,668,595 of OW026454.1, read as the reverse complement.
TTGATGTAACTTTTTTCGGTCATATGAGATTCTGAAATAGTGAGAAAGGTTTTAACCTCTTGGCCATGATTGACCAAGCCGTTGGCGTTCCATACAGATATTTTGAGTTTTGGTACTGCCATCACAACATTTTTGTGACTAGGGCAGTGAGTAGGTCCATCATTTTGTCCATTTTTTCCATCATTTTTGTCAGCATAAGTTCTAGGTGGTTACTTGGTTGTAGTTGTTGTGGTTGTTGGACAAGGGTTGTGTTGGTGTACTGTTGTTGCTGTCTACTGTCGGTTTGAAATTTTTGTGTGTTTCCTCCTGCTATTTGGGCGTAAGAAATGCCTGAGTGGTTAGTGTGTTTGTTTACAGTTAGATGTGATCTTTCTCGTAATGAAGGATACATTTTCGTTTGCAAAGTTTTATAAACTGAGCATCCTCTATAATTTGCTGGGTGGTCTTCCCCGCAGTTAACGCATCTGACCTCTTTGTCGCGTAACTTCCTTGGGCAGTTCTCTGTGGCATGGTCACCCGTGCACTTAACGCACCTTGGGTTTCTATGACAGTACTTCTTGGTATGTCCAAAGTTCTGGCATTTAATACATTGGGGCACTTCACGTTTCGGAAGAGGAGGCTCAACTTTTACGATAGTATTTAGGAGTTTTGTTACTTTATAGATGTCTTTATTGTTTGGGTTTACAGCCAGCTCTATATTAAAGAGAGGAAGATTTGTGTTTGTTGTTCTTTGGCGGATGTTTGAGATGTTTTTTACTTTATGGCCCAGTTCTTCTATGGCATTCTTTAGTTGATTAAGCTCTGTTGATTGGTGAATATTTCGAACGACTACGCGAAAACTACGTTCATTTTTGAGTTGGTAAGTATAGAATTTGGTATCCTTTTCAATTAGAGCTTTCACTATTTTTGTATAACATTCTGAGGTGTGAGGTTGAACCTTCACCTGGTCATTATACAAGCTTTTCATCGTATATGAGTTTGGTGCGGAGCTGTTAAGAAGTTCCTCTAATGGTTTGATATCTTCCACCCCGTCCACAAATATTGGTGGTGGCTTAGTTTCCTTGGGTGTATTCGTTGGCGGTTCTTCTTGATCTTCTTTTTCTTCGTCTTCTTTTTCGGTAGGCAAATTGGTGAATCTGTTGGCAGTGGGCACTGGTTTGCTAAGCCAGTAGTCCTTTATGGTTGATTGTTTGGACATTCTTTCCGGCACTTCAGGACTTCCATTTCGTGGTCTTTTCTTGTAATTGACATTGATCCATCCATTAGTGGAGTAGTTTATACCAGATGGTCCAGGCTGGTGTTGCCGCTGGTTTGGTGGTACTGGGTACTGGTAATTGAATGCCAGCGGTTGGGGCAAGTACGGCCCTGTCTGAGTTTGCAGATTTGTATTGTTTGCAAGTTGGTTTGGCATTTGCAAAGCAGGATCATAGTAACTCGGAATTGGCTGATAATTCTGATTATAAAATACCTGTGGGATCATTTGCTGCGATTGTGTTTGGTACACTTTCGGTGGTGGTTCCTGCATCAAAGTTGTATTTACATTGTACTGGTTGATATCATTCAAGTTCTTATGTAAATTATGTAATGAGTTGGGTTATTAATTTTTGGAGGTGGTGTTCTTTGCATCGCAAAGGATTGCGCATTCTAACCTAGCTTTATGTTTGAGCAGTTAATTTGCGTGTTGTCTCGCGAATTTTAAATAAATCACACCGTACAGCAAAGTACGAATTTTTCTTAGTTTTTTTGTCACTGTATTAATCACTAGGGACTTTGTTTAGTAACACTTTTCACGTAAATTAGCTTCCGACACAAAAATGCAATGTATTCAATGTCAGTGTTTTTTTTGTCTTTGTCACTAATGTACATATTGGTGCGACATCTGTTGGATATGAATACCACAAATGGATTATTCCAAAAGGTGTGAAACTGAATTAAATTAAAAATATTTTCGACAGTAGCGACGTTGGCGGCCATTTCCCCGATGTTTGTCAATTCCCCACCTTAAGCTCAAATCTGTCGTAGCAGGAAGGCATATGAAAATAAATAAAATCGCCTAAAAGAAAAGGGGGCGGTTGACTTGAACCAATAGTGGTATAATTCATTATAACTTTGAAACTATTAAGGACAACAAATTATCGCTATAAAATTTCCCACATTTTTTGTTCTGCGTTTTTCTCTAAAATTTACAGTTGAGATAGACCTGCAATGAAAATATATAGGGCATTTCCAAATATTTCGCCAAATGTATTTTACTAATGAAAATAAGAAAAAAAGTAGCTATGTAATAACAATTATTGTCCGGAAATGGGGCCCGTTACTTTGGCCTTCCCCCAGTTGATATTTTTACTCAAAAAGTTAGCTCCCGATTCCTTAGATTACCACCCCTTAGGATTGTCAACAAATCAATGTTGATTTTTTATTTTGGTTTTCAATGTTGATTCGTGAAAAACCTAGGGGGTGCTAGCAATATTTTTGAGAAAAATACCACCTGGGGGTGGGCAAAGTAACGGGCCCCGTAAATGCTTCGTTTGCATGATATGCACATTTACAAGCACTCTTTTCACCGGAGTGCTGGGGGGGGGGGGTTACTGTTAAATTATTGTAAAAGAAACACTTAGACCTCACCCATTTCAGCATCAAGCATTTAGGAGAAGAAATCTTTAAAATAAAAAAAAGAATTGCGACAGGCCCGTAGCCAGGGGGGGCACCTGTGCGCATGTGCCCCCCCCCCGAAATGTTCAAAAGAAACAAAAGTTTTGAAAGTAAAACATTTGAATTTCGAAAATAAAATAGGTATATTTTGGAAGAAGTTTTTTTTCGTTTGTTTTAAATAAAAATAAATTAAGAAAAATAAAATATTGAAAAAATTTGTTTGTAATAAAAATTCCTGGAAGGGGAACCCCCGAAAATTTTACTTTTAAAATATTTGTAATCAAGTAGTTTAATATATAAATAAAACTTAAAAAAATTTGGGGAAGAGTTCCATAATGTTGTACACCCGAAAAAAATTTTCGTGTTCTACACACTAAAGATAATGCTTAATAGAAGCTATAGAAAAATTATTTTGGGTGAACCTCGGAAAATTACCCTTATTTTGAATTTTTAAAAGTAGGTAAATTAGCATTGAATAGGCCCCCGCCCCCCATGCAGACTCGCATACATGCATCGTGGTCCCCTGTCGGAACGGGTGAAATTTTTTCGCTCGGATTTGATTTTTTCTTTGAAATTCGGATAGGTGGGGGTGTGATTAGTAGATATTAGTAAAGAATGTTAGCAAAAAAATCGTAAATTACCCGTGTATTAACGATTTTTTTGCTAACATCGCGTTGCACTCCTCCAGGGCGGTTTTGACTCTGGTTTACTAGGCTAAACATACGAGAAGCGCCTTCCATCAAGAAAACCGGGAAAAAGGAAACCGGGAGCTTAGAGACCCTTGAAATAGCATTAAAAAGTATAGTCGCGGTGTGCAACAGGTCCCTATTACGTTTAACCCCCAAAAAATCGCGTTAAAAAAATAATGTAAAAAACAGTAACCTTACGTCGATGTAACTGCTACGAGAGACGTGTTGCTTCTGCCGGAGCGAAATTTTCTAAGTGTTAGGGTCATTCATTCTGCACGGACTGTCAACAAAATGGGTGAGATTCCACCCGCGCGTCACTGAATCGTGTAAAATTAGCTACGTTCAAATTCGATTTATTCAAAAGTTTGGGCCCCGTTCACCCAAGATATTTTTACAATTTGCTATATTAACCATGTTCTTTAGTGTACAACAGAAGAAATTTTGATTTGAGTGTACGACATTTCGGCACTCCAACCAAAATTTGTATTAAAAAGGGGAACCCCCTTCACAAGTGCCCCCCCCCCAATGAAATCCTGGCTACGGGCCTGAATTGCTATAGCATCAAAGAAAATGGTAAATCTTGATTGTTTTTGAAATAAATACCTCCACTTAGTGTCTACCTACTACTTAGTTAGTTTAGTTAACCAAAGGGTAAAAGTTCAAAAGTGCTCGAACATTTTCGTCATGTTTAAAATATTCACAAATTCCTTCCGATAAAAATTGGAATTGAAATTTGGACATGTTGTTTTTCAGAACCATCCCCATTTTACCCAGATAAGCACTTTCATTATCTTTAACAGAGTTTCCTAAATTCTCTAAATTTCCCTAAAATGAAGGATTATACTAATTATAACGAGGGGGATGAAGTTTCGACATATTTAATTAATGAAATGGTCGAGTAATGTAAGGATTTTCAGATTTAATTGCTATTCACGCAGTATTGTTTAATGGATTATTTAATTGGGAAGAGATAGAGGTGATCAGATATAACCAAGTTATAGAGCGACGGGGGGGGGGGGGGGTTATAAAAATATATTTCTGGAAATACGCAATTCATTTAACAAGAAAAATAACACTCTATGAAATAAAAATTTAAACTATTTGAGAAAAATATTGTATTAAAGTAATAATGGTTTGGAAGGAAGCATGAACCCCCCCCCTCCTCATGACCCCCACTGGACCAGGCCAAAGGGTTAAACAAATAATACGTACATACCTTTTTAAATTTTATTAATTATATTAGAATGCCTTAATCGTAACATATTTATTTAGATTTCAATCTACCTACGTCAAATAAGAAACACCTGATCGCTTTTGTGAGATTGCAATCCGGTATGTTTGTTCATCATTATTTTGCTGCGACAAGAAAGCTTTTAATGCTTTGAAAAAGTAGATGCAGAATAAAAAAATTAAGTTATTTAAATCTTACGGGGTCAGGATTTTGTTGTCTCTGTTCTGAAAACTAATTTTCCTAGAGTATCAATGAAAACTTAGTACATAAGTCAAAAAATAATACTCTACAAAATTCACAGTGATAGCTGATATGTGTGCCAATAAGTTCTTACAAAACCTTAGATATGACGCTCGTAATATCGAAACAAGTTTGTTCCTCATAAGTACCATCTTTCAATAGACTACTGTCAAATTTTCAGCCATATTCATCGCGCGGTTTCATCTTTACAATCGATTCAAGAAAACAACTTGCGTTATTTTTGAACAATTGAAAAAAACGAGTTTCGTGCAGTGATTAAACACTTTGATTTGAAAGGCAAATCATCCAAAGAAATCAAAGCCGAGTTGGATGAAGTTTATGGCACATCTGCACCAGCGATTAAGACTGTTTAAAATTGGGCGAATGAGTTTAAACGTGGTCGTACATCCACAAGTGATGAGGTGAGCACGCCGGAAATGATTGACAACACTACGATATTTCCTGTTTCTAAACATAAAGAAATGGCTCACCGGAAAAAGATTCACGTCAAAGACGGAGGTTAGCGCCGAAACCGATGCCTATTTTGAGGGTCTTCCGAAATCTTACTTTTTGGATGGCTTGAAAAAGTTGGAGAAACGCTGGGCGAAGTGCAGCGAGCTAAAAGGAGACTAGGTTGAAAAATAAAAAAAATTCAACCGAAAATAATGTGTTTTTCTATTGTTTTGTAAGGAATTATTGACCTACCCTTGTAACATGCGAATTTTATAAGACCGTGAGAAACTGGAATGAGAGTACTAAACAGGAAAGAGTGGTAGGAGAGGCAAAGAATCACGAAAAATTGTAACAACAGAGAAGGAGAAAATAGAGAAATGGGGACCAATCCACCCCAGAAATAGGATTTATAATCATCAAACGATGAGGTAATATTCCGACAGAAATGGAGAACTGAAGAAGAAGAAGAAGTGGGAATAAATTAGACCCCTTGGGATTAAATTAACAAATAAACTCTAAGAGAACGAAGAAACTCATGAGTCTCGCCAAAGTCGTCATAAAATGGACTTTTAAATGTCAGCGTTGCATAAAATTTATTATGTGCCCCCACGCAATGTCCTATTTTTACCGGAAGGAACTTGTGAGTATTTAAATATGTCTAAATGGATGCTGCTATCGTAATATGACAATTTTTGTCATATTTTTAAGATTTTAATCTATTTCAATAGCCGTTGTTACAGCTAAGGTGAGTTTATGCACGACGGATACGAATGACAGAGACGAACGTAGAAGTTCTAATATTGTCGTTCATACAGATCAACGGACAACGGTGCACAACAAACCGGATGGATGTGAAAAAACTTAGCATTTGAATATAAGTGCAGCGAGGCACGTTGGTCCCTAATTCCAGGTATATCATGAAAATAATTTGAAATTTAATTCTTGTAAAATTAATAAATACAGTAGAACTCCAATTATCCGAATCAATTGGGACCGGTGTCACCGTGGATTTTTACCCCCAGAAATTTTACCCCCCGGGGGTAAAATTTCACTAGGGATATTTTACCCCCGGTAAAATATCCCTAGCGAAATTTTACCGCCTGTAAAAATTCTTTAGGGGGTAAAATATCCCTAGTGAAATTTTACCCCCGGTAAAATATCCCTAGTGAAATTTTACCCCCGGTAAAATATCCCTAGCGAAATTTTACCCCCGGTAAAATATCCCTAGCGAAATTTTACCCCTGTAAAAATTCTTTAGGGGGTAAAAATTCCCTAGTGAAATTTCACTAAGGAATCAGTAGTTTGTAATTAGTAATTTTATTAAATATTAAATATATATGTATATATATATGTTCTTCTTCTTAATATATAATTAGAAAACAGTCGAATGAGAAGTGATGCAGTATGGGCAACAGAAGTTGAGCTACATTTTACTGCGGCATTTATTGGATCAGATTTGTATTCATACACTTCCACAGATAATAATAAATCTTTCGGTTGGATACGTTTTCCCAGTACACTGCAATTATTAAGCGAACCCGATTACCAGAAGCCTGCGTTGTATGTAAACCATAAAAATGGAAATCATTTTGAGGTCGTAGTTAAGGTAAAAAAGACTCTTCAATTGATATGAACAATTTTTTTTTAATTTAATAAAAAAGTATTATTATTAATAGTCCACTTAATTTAAGTTTTTGCCTTGGTTTTTGATTCAGAACAATTTTTAACGTCGGTGAAATTTTACCTCCTCGATAAATATACTCTAGTGAAATTTTACCCCCGGGGTAAAATATCCCTAGTGAAATTTTACCCCGGGGTAAAATATCCCTAGTGAAATTTTACCCCCTGTAAAAATTCTTTAGGGGGTAAAATATCCCTAGTGAAATTTTACCGGGGGTAAAATATCCCTAGTGAATTTTTACCCCGGGGTAAAATATCCCTAGGGATATTTTACCGGGGGGTAAAATATCACGGGGGTAAAAATTCACGGTTACACCGGACCCCATTCGGATAATCAAAAATTCGGATAATTGGATTTTTTCCGATAAAAGGGTACTGTATGGATGTTTAATTAATTAAATGGAAAGGCAACACTTTTACATGTTATATAGCGTATTTACAAGTGGTGTACATTAGTATGTATTGTAAATGAATGTCATTGCTTGCTGAACATCTCGGTCAAAGTAGGCTGTTTGACTGTCCGTTTTCGGGCAGCCAAGTCGCGCATTCGCTTGACAGTGAGAAATTGCATGTGGTTCACACTCGGGCTGACGCAAAATTATTATTTTGCGAATTGCAGTACGTTCCCGTCTTAAATTTTTCTTCTGAAAGCGGTTCGGATAATCAGCGATTCGGATAGTCGGAGTTCGGATAATTGGAGTTCTACTGTATGTACATCGAATAATTGCAATTTATGACTTTATTGATAATAAAATGTTATCTATTGATGTAAATTATAATTTAATTTCATATACTAATTTGAAATATTTCATATTTATTCGAAAATAGTCAAGTTGTTAATTGATGAAATAACGCCATCTATCAGTTGGGTTTGCACTAAAATATTTAATCTGACTGCGTTGTCTGTAGTGCCTAAACACAATTTTTCTCTTCTCCATACGTATCCGTCGTTAATAAACTCCGATCGACTCTTTCACCGGTTATACCTGAACCGTTGCTAAGAAAAAAATCTGATATGACAACACATTACTTTCCCATTCACTATATTCTACGTCATTGTATATTAAAAATAAAACATGGGAAAGTAAAAATGTTACCTCAAAAATATTTGAACTAGACGAAATATACAAATTATTTCGACTTATCAAAGTTACCAAATTTAATTTGTTGGATATTGTTTATAAAAGGCCGAGCTAATTTATTGCCGCTGTAACCCGCCATCATAGCAGATCTATGTAGTAGTACTGTGTAATTACGTAGAAACTAGACCCCCCCCCCCCCGGTCAATAACAGGAAAGATCGCTTTAAACGGTTCGACTCAGTTAACTCGCAAAATTGAATAATCAAGACTCGGATAATCGAGGTTTTACTGTAATATAAATTAATAACAAATCATTTGAACTTGAAGGGCACTGGGGAAGACAGCGGTTCTCAGAATTTTAAAAACTTTACTGAAAAATATACCAATAAATAGATAGCACACGCCCTGAGCGCAGACGCGACGAAAACCTGAATTTCATATTTTCACTGGCGCGTTCTTCCCCTGTACCCCATGAATGAGAGTTAGGGATTTTTTTTTAAATTTCTGGATGAGCCGTTATTGCGGCCGTTATTGCTCAACAACACGATAAACCAAGTTTTTGGTTTAAAAAGGTGGGAATGGCCACCTAGATCTGATCTCACTCCTCTTGATTACTTTTGATGGGGCTATTGAAAGAGCAAAGTCTATTTCAATAGACCAACTACCATTGACGAACGAAAGGATAGAATTCGGAATAAAATTTGGGCAATTTAACCCGATAAGATTGAAAATGTTTCACGGGAGTTTCAGTGGCGGATACGATAAAACTTTTCTTTTCAATGTCAGGATATTTTTACATAATCACACACAGAAAATTGTACCCTTTCCAAATTCGTACAGAAAAATAAGGGTTGTGATTTAAACAAATTACGATGACGTCACAGTTCAAAAACAAAACACGACAGAAAAGTGATATTTAAAAAAAAAGGTTTTCGGAGAAAATCCTTCTAAAATTTGTTATCGAATTTGTTCCAAACTTTACGAGTTCACTGTATAGCAAAGAAATTAACTGAATTCGACATTTCAATTTTACTTGTTTTTCAAATAATTTTTAGGGACCAAAGGCAAATTTCACATCAACTAATTTAAAACATTTTCGGGGGACGGTGCAATAAGTAGCCTCAGACGAAAAATTTTCTTCAGCTACACACTAAAGAACAGGCTTATTTTAGTCTATAGAAAAAATATTTTGCGAGAAATCTCTAAAAGCAATCCCAAAATCGACTTTTGAAAAGTACGGGAAATTAGCATCGAATATGCCGCACACCCCAGGCAGACGCGATACAATTCAAAGACGGTCCCTTCAAATCGCGTAAAATTTTTTCGCACCGATTTGAATTTTTCTTTGAAATTCGGATAGGTGGGGGTGTGATTAGTAGATATTTGTAATAAATATAATCAAAAAAATGGAAAATAACCCGTGTATTGCCGAAAAAGTGAAAAAATTAAATTTTTTCTTCTTCGATTTTTGGAGTGTGCATTCGATAAGGAGGGTTATCCATCGTCAAAACCTACTCTTCCGGGGCGCCGCTTCGCTCCGCTACGCTCTGCACCCCTCCAGGGCGGTTTTGACTCTGGTTACTAGGCTAAACATACGAGAATGCGCCACCCATCAAGAAAACCGGGAGCTTAGAGACCCTTGAAATAGCATTAAAAAGTATAGTTGCGGTATGGGGCAGTAAACTATTACGTTTCACCCCCAAAATATCGAATAAAACATATAATAAATCGATGTTACATGTACGAGAGACGTGCTGCTTCTGCCGGTCCGTAACCTTTACCTTTACCTGATATGTATTTGATGGAGCATCCCGGCGCAGCCGGCCTTCTCCTTCATCTGAAAGAATACATTAATGACATTGGAATTTATAGAGACCGGTGGGTCTCTGGGAATTGGCGCTTGGCGGACTGACTGGTAAAAACCTGAGCTGTGACTGTGAAAATGTAATATGAGAAGAAAAAGAAATTTTTTTTACGTTTGCCGATATAGTAGAGTCCCTAATTCGAAGAAAGAAATTATGAATTAATTTCTATTGATGACCTCAAAGTGATTGGCTTCTAGTTGGAACTAGTCAGAATTGGCGACTAGTGGGATTATAGTGATACTATGGGGGGTGATTTATCGAATCTTGTGAAAATTGATCGAAAAATTACACAAATCTAGTGAATAAATTCACTTTCGAAGAGAATTTGTGTAAGTTAAACCTGTGAACATACATTAGTCTGTGTGGGGGTGAGTTATGGTCAGGAGTTGTCCGTGGTCAGGAGTGATTTGGGACGGGGTATGAAATAGTCGGCTGGGTTGTATTGACCTAGTTGATTTACTAGTGGGTTTTCTGAGAATTTGGATTTGTTGTAGAGATTGGTGGCATGTTTACGATTAAGAGTGTTAATGAGGTCTAGTTTGGCGTCTGCATGTAGTCGCCTGTTAGTGACGTAATAGGGGGCGCTGAAAATAGCTCGGAGATTTTTGTTTTGGATGACTTGAAGTTTATTTATGGCCCTGGGGCGTGCATATCCCCAGACAGGGGAGGCATAAATCATTGTTGGGCGGATTATGGCTTTGTATAATCTTAGTTTGTTAGCGGGGGACATGGTACTTTTTGCGTTCATGAGGACGAACAATCTATTGAAGAGGCATTTGGCTTTACCGGTTGCGGAGGAAATGTGAGCGTCCCATTTGAGGCGCCGGTCCATGGTAATGCCAAGGTACTTGACCTTGGTTTTCCAGGGGATTTGCTCCTCAAACATCCAGACACTGGAGTTGTGAGGCTTGCAACGATTTCGAAACATGATCGCGGAACTTTTGCTCGAGTTAACCTCGATGCGCCAAGTTTCGTACCACCTTCCGAGATCGGTGATCGCCTCCTGGAGGCGGGTTGTGGCTATGTCCGGGTGGATTGAGGATGTGTATATTGCAGTGTCATCTGCATATAGTGAAATTTTTGTTGCGGGATCTAAGGGGGTTGGAATGTCGCTCATGAAGATGTTAAACAGTGAAGCTGCAAGGATCGATCCCTGGGGGACCCCGGAGGTGATGGGGCGCTTTGTGGATCTGGTGTTCATGAGTTTGACTTGGAGATTTCTGTCGTGAAGGTAGGAGGCAATAAGTCGGACTAGTGGAATTTGAATTTTGGATTGAAGCATTTTGAACAGGAGGCCTTCGTGCCAGACCTTATCGAAAGCTTTCGATACGTCGAGTAGCACTAGGCCGGTGAATTCTTTTTTGTTGAGTGCCTGCGTGACGTGCTCAACTAATCGGAGGGCTTGGTGGGTCGTGCTGTGTCCAGCACGGAAGCCGAATTGTTCGTTTTGAATAATACTGTTATCGAACATGGCTTCTTGGAGACGGATGAGAATGACTTTTTCAACTACTTTTCCGATGGAAGGGAGCAGGCTGATTGGTCTATAGCTTTTCGGAAGTTTGAGATTTTGACCGGGTTTGGGGATTACCACTACGTCAGCGGTTTTCCATATTTGTGGGTAGTAGTTGAGTCGAAAACATGCGTTAATTATGCCGGTGATGGCAACTTTGGCTTTTTGGGGGAGTTCTTTGAGGGCGGTATTGGTGATGCCATCGGGACCTGGGGCTTTCCTCTTTTTGAGGCGTTTAATGGCAATGGTGACCTCCAGAAGGGAGGCGGGGGTGATATGTGTGTCATCGGAGGTGTTTAGGGTGGTGGTGACATAATTTTCGACCGAATTAATATGGTCTTGGTCTAATCTTGTGGTGTTGGGGGAGCATTGAGCTTGGAGGCTGTCGGCGAAGATTTCAGCCTTTTCAAGATCGCTCCGGGCAATAGTGCCGTCAGGGCGGGAGAGAATTGGGATCCGGTCCGTAAAACGCTAAGTTTAAGACTAGTTCTTTCTGCACGCACCGTCAACAGAATGAGCGACGCGCGGGAATCTCGTTAATTTTACCACTGAATCTCGTTAAATTTGCTAAGTTCAAAATCGATTATTTCAAAATTTTGATAATAAATTCTCGGTTAATATTTTTACAATTTGCTATATTAACTGTGTTCTTTAGTGTGTAGCTGAAGAAAATTTTATTTGAGTGAGGCTACTTATTGCACCGTACCCCATTTTCGTAATAAGTTATATTCGTTTTGAAGTAAATTTGTTGTTTATTGAAATTTTTAAATTGGAAATTTAAATTATATATTTTTATAAACCGTTTAACGTGCACAGGAATTAAGCGTTTTATAAAAAAAATATATTTAAAAAATTATCTATCTAGAGCTAATAGATATTTACGATATGTGTATCGTAATGTGGAATTTTACGATACGCGATGGAAAAATTGTCCAACAAGCCGAAGGCGCGTTGGATATTCCATCAAGTATCGTAGAGACACATTACGATACAAATATTGTACAACGTTTTATCTACTTTGATTTTGTAATCAAACCTACGCATATTTTTGTGTTTCTAGTTGAATTTTTAAAATTGCATTTATAAAAAAAATTATTGGGCGGCTAGTCGCGTAGTTACGAAATTGTTTAATTGTTTCGCAAGCGTTTAATTGACAGCAAGTTCCAGTATAATCGTAAGTGAAACATGAGTAATTCAGAGGAAAGTTTGCCTTCTGATATAGAATTGGCTGCTCAATCTGCTCAATACATTAATGCCTGCCAAATCTTAAAAGCGATACGAGATAATGTTCAAATATTTTGAAGAATGGATGGAAGCTAAGAAAATTCGTGAAATCTCTGAAAAGGTGGTCCTTGCCTATTTTTCGGAACAAGCAGGGAAGCTAAAACCATCTTCGTTATGGTGCCGGTATTCTACGAGTATGCTGCGAATGTTGGTCTCGATTAAGAAAAAAATTGATATTAGTCAATATCATCAAGTTGTGGCTTTCTTGAAGAGGAAATCAGAAGGATACCGACCTAAAAAATCGTGTATTTTTCGCAAAGAGATACATCAATTTCTTAAGGAAATGAATGATAAAGATTTCTTATTTATGAAGGTAAATTAGTGCTTAAATAATAAAAAACAATTTCAAACTTGTAATGCTTTTAGGTCATTTTGATTATTGGAGTTTTTGGTGCTTGCCGACGCGAGGAGATCACAAATTTGATGACGCGAGACGTTCAGACGAAGGATAAGTTTTAAAGTCGAATAAAATTTCTTTTGACTTTGTTAACTAGAATTTTGATAGTGCAGGTTGTAGAGGAATTTGTCGAGATTTATTTGACGTTAAAATGATATCCAGCCGCAGAGAGTTGGGGGGGGGGGAGTTAACCTGAATCACCGTAAAAGTACGTTTCGCATTTGAATATCCGAGGTATAACAACCATCTAACTAAAATATATTCCATGCATTATCGAGAATGTAATTTTGTTCACTCCTGAAGAAGCAGCAGTGATACGAACAATTTCGCATAGCGTTTACAAGAATTTTACCGGAAAAGTAGGTCATCTTTGTCACTTAAGTTTTAAGAAATAAAATTTAAAAAAACAACTTCTTTAATGTCAAATGAAGTTTCCAAAGCTTCCCTTACAACATGCATTGTCGAAATTCCAATTACGTAAGTTGAAAACAGTTTTATTCTACTTGATAACCTGACACTTCTATAAAACTCCCCGCGAATAATCCATTTTGTTCGAAAGATTGACGTAGGCACTAAAGTTTTTTAGGTTAAAAATTAAAGTCTCAATAAATAATGAAACAATAAAATTAAGCAGCAATAACTCGAAAACTGTGCGCTGGAAATGGATATCAACTTTATACAATCAAAACTTTAATTCATAATAATAGAGATTGTTAGCACAAAAAGAGGAAATATTTTTATAGCTTTAGCAATTATCTACCCAAGAAGCTCGAAAAATTAAGATCGGTTAACTTTTGTAGAAGTAATCTCGGAAATGCTGACTTCAACTCAATTTTATCGGGAAGGTCACATTTGAAACAATAAGGGAAGATAATATGAATGAGAAAAGCGGGGAGTTAAAAATAAGAATCTTGTCAGGTAAATATAATTAACAATCTGAATAAAACTGAAAGTAGCATTTAAAAAGATATTAAATTTTTGATTAATTGTTATAGGGTGGTTCAATAACAGGTGTAATTTTGAATTGAGCAGCATTTAGGCCCTACAGGTTGCTGGAAAAGTTTTCGAAATGTAGTGGGTGTTCATTGATTTATGAGGTATCAGCTTTAGAGTGGAAAAAATGTTTTGCAAATTGGTTCCAACGTACGCAAAAGTGTATTAATATAAAAGGCGAATTCTTCGAATAGCAATAAAGTCATTTACCAAATTTTATATGTGTTTTATCATATCCAGCAAATAATGCGATTGTATCATGGATCATTACAAGATCGACGAACGTATAGTTATTGTGAAAATGGCGTAAAATTTGGGTAAAAGTGGTAAAAGGTAGAAGAATTTTTCCAATTATTAATGCTTTTAAACAAATCTCTTATGGAATCACCTTTTATTATTATCATTAAATTAATTTATTCATTACAATAAATTTTCATCTCAAAGGTACAATTATTGATTCTCTTCAATTTAAAATTCATTAGTCCCAATTTGAAGTTGAGAAGGTATAGTAATATAATTTTGAATTAAATAAATAAAAGTATACAGTCTTTCTGTGTGTAAATTCAACAAAACCGTTAATGTAAAAAATGAAAAGTTGGTTCTCAAATTAATTAAAGAAATTCCGAATTATAAAATATATTAAAACAAAACATGATAATATATCATATATACATTAAATGTACAATGGAAGCACTTTTCTAATTAGGTCGTAAAAGGGATTATCATGGATCGAGGTAAACCATCCATGGATTCATGATAGTCCTTTTTACGACCTGATTGAAAAAGTGCTTCCATTGTACAGTTAATGTACATAATGAAATATATTGAAAACATATTGTACTCTCAAACTTTCTAAACACTGCGCTATTTACTGATTAAGGGATTAGCCTTTAAGAGCGCGCTGCGGAAAGAGAGAGAGGGAAGCAGTAGATATGATGAAGGAAGCCTCTAATCTTTTGTAGATTTAAAAAATTTAAAAAAATTATTTGCGCCATATCTAAGGGAACCCTTGAACCCATTGTGTATTAAGTTGATTTTATATAGTTTAAAACTCCACTAAGGGCACTTTTTGATTTACAAGTTTTGTACAAATTTTCTATAATTGATGATGAAATCGCTTCAAAATCAGGTTTTGTCCTTATAATGATCTGCAGAAGGCAATAACGAAGTTTCATTAAGATCGGTTGTCATAAAAATTCAAAATTGTCCATTTTCATAAATTAAATTAACCTATTTACTTTTAATTTAAAGCGCTCAAAATTGGTTATTGCCTTCAATATTCTTTTCTTATTAATATAAAAAAAGAATTACATTGATACGACGTTTAGTTTTTTAAATTTCTACAAAAGATTAAAGGCTTCTTTCAACATCATTCCCTCTCTCTCTTTCCGCAGCGCGCTCTTAAGGCTTGGCAGCCTGCCTCAAGCGATTTTTTCATCTTGGAGTTTTATAGCCCTGGTGTAGTGAACTTTTAAATTTCGAGAAAATGAAAAACTTCTAAACATTCTGGTTGCTATTTAAAATTATTGCAGATATCAAGAAGGATTCCTGCTTACATTTTCATATTAAATTCGTGTGGGTTGTTATATTGATGAAGCATTGTTTACTATTTTCTACGTTTGAAAATTCCGTAAATTTTCGTACTATAATTTTAACCCTCAACAACTGTACTATAATGCAAATTTAGGGTTCAGAAGGAGAATGTTTTTCAAAATATAAACTTTACGCATAATTATAAATTTTAGTGAGGCAACAAATTCGTTTTACTATCGTTGGGGAAAATCAAATAACCCACTTAAAAAAATTGTTAAAGTTGTATGCCTATAAAGACAAAAAACTCCCTTGTGTGTAGTAAAACTAACAAAAAATGAACAAGTCAATAAAATATTTAAACTAAGCGAACTATTTTGCACCACAACGTCCGTTTGAACCGAGAAGGAAAACACGTAATGCATTGGAAGTTGGGGAAAACGGACCCACCAAAAATTATAGCCATCGGTTAGCGTAATTTTTATCAGACCGAATGCGTTTCGAAAATAAATTTTCGAAAATACAACATTTGATTTTAAAAGTTACGGCGCGGTGAAGGAGGGTAATCGGGCGCGTTAGGGCGAGAGTTACATGTACGATAATTAAATCTTTAATAATCTGCAACTTGATCTTTTAAAACAAAAGTCAAATTAAAATGTTACATTGCACCAAGCGTTTTATTAGCAGAACGCACTAAAGAAACGTCCCCTTAATTTATTTTGTAAACCAAGAGCTTAATTATACGTCGCCACTAAATGTAATTGTTTTACCTTCGTGCTAACTTTTGATAATTATACGTAACCTACAAATTTGAGTGCGAACATTCTAAACAGTAAAGCATAATAATTACCGGTCTACTGAGCCCTTTGAGTATATGTATTCTAATCAAGTATAATACAAACCGTTAATAAATTCGCAACAATTTAATTTAATCATCTAGTTTTAATATTTCAATGTTAACGTAGTAACCTCTGCGAAAGTTTTAATCCTACATATAAATTACACAAATAAGACGCGAGGATAAAAATTTTTGTAAACTAAATCAAGCGCGTATAATTTAAAATTCGAATGTTACAGTGTATGTTGTATCCTAGGCGACAGATTTTTATATTTAATTGTACGTAAAAATCTAAGTTACCTAACTTTTCGAGCGGAAAACAAAATAAATTGATGACGCACGACTTTTTCGAAGCATGCATGATCAATAATTTAATATTTTAAATAATTAAATTTGTATGTATACATACATAGAAACCGTTGTTAGAAATTTACAGTTAATTAAATTAAAAAATATTACAAAGTAACAAAAAAAACTGAAGTGTATGAAAATTTTCACTTTGCGAAACTTTACTAATTGCTAAAATACATAATATTGTATGTTATAACATTGTAATAATAAGTACCTACATTTTATGTATGTTGAGCTGAACTTAAGTTGAGACAACAAGTAGAAATTTTAATCAAAGGACAGTTTTTATGCATTTATTTACCGTTTGTTATAGGGGAGGAATAAAATTTTGTTTGACAAAGAGGAGTGAAATATGGGAGGGGTGAATCATGAAAATCGTGATAATTTAAGAAAACAAAAACTAGCAAATATAATTGAATAAATTGAAACACTGTGTATGCAGTCCTATTTCACCGTCAGGTTGATCATCAGTAGCATCTAACTACAACATGAAATAAATGGTTATACGATGCTTAAAATTTACCAAGTAGTAACCTGATATACATATACCATCAACCGAAAGTAAGTAACTTTGATATTAAGGGTAAAGCATTACGTACGTGTACCAAAAATAGCTGAGTTTCGCTTAGATTAATCGTCAAGTATCATATCATTTTCTGCAGGCTTGGAGAAAAAATAATATATTTGGACAAAAAAAGTATTTTATTTGGATATTTTTCTAATAGATTCTTGTAAAGGACATTTAAAAGAATTAGAAAAACAAAAATGAAAATAAAAAATCCGCCTGGGAAAAATCACAATGGATGGATTTTTCTGCTTTTTGATATTTTGATACCTCTGATTGGTTTATTAATTTATTATCAATCTAATATGATATTTGTAGTCAAGAAACCCGTGCTAGGGCACAAAGTTACATCACATAATTTTACATTACATTTAATAAATAAAAAGTTACATTAGTTGTAATGTAACTGGCCGTTAGCTTCGTGGAAATAAATATTAGGGCGCATGTCAGGCTGCCATAATTAGCTTGGTTAAAGTCAAAAATCTCATGTGATGGATCCTGAAAGTGCGAGGCCGAAGGCTGAGCTAATTATTGTAGCATCTGACTGCCTGTCTAGCCGGCCACTTTTAGACCACCTAAAAACCTGAAACCTTTGATTGGTCAATTCATTTATTTATCAATCTAAAATAATATTATTTGGGCAAAAATATATCGAGTATGACCGAGTCAAGAAACTTTTGATGGAACAGAAAAAGAAAGGCCGAATGCCAAGTTAATTTGACCGTTAGCTTTGCGCACAAGCAATAAGGCGCATGTCAGATCCCCATAATTAGCTTGGTTTAAGTTAAGTAGAATCACATTCGAACGATGCTGAAGGTGCGAGGCCGCAGGCCGAGCTAATTATTGGGCCATTTGGGTCTCTTCGACTACTTTTATACTACCTGGAAAGCTGAAATCTCCGATTGATTGATTGATTTATTATTTTTCAATCTGATATATAAATGGGCAAGAGAATATATCGAATATGAGAAAGTCAAGAAACTTTTGAAGGAGCCTAAGATCCGATTGCGAAAGCCGTGTAAGTCAGGAATCATATCTGATCGCTGCTGAAGGTGTGAGACCGAAGGCCGAACCAATTATTATGGCAACGGGCCACTTCTAAACCACTTAGAAAGCTCTGTCTCATTTATTATCAATCTAGAATAATATATTTGGACAAATATGCCGAATATGATGCAGTCAAGAAATTTTCAATGGAGCAGAAGGTGCGAGGCCGAAGGCCGAGCTAATTCAGTTAATGTCAGCTTCAATTAAGCAGGAAGGCGCTTGTTAGGTCACCAAAATTAGGTCGACTTTCGGTCCCGCACCTTATGTCTCTAATTAAAACATTTTATTCTAATTTATTCAAGTCAAGAATCACTTATGAACTAAGCTGAAGATTCGAGGCCGAAGGCAGAACTTATTATTGCGGGAAAAAATATATCTAGTACGAAAGTCAAGAAACTTATTAGCCTCGTGAATTTGCCAGTAAGCCGTCAAAATTATCTGGGGTTATGTAAGTCACGAATCATATTTGACCGCTGCTGAAGGTACGAGGCCGAAGGCCGAGCCAAATATTATGGCAATGGACCACTAGTCTGTTCGGCCACTTCTAAACCACTTGGAAAGCTCAAAGTTATAATTCATTTATTATTAACTTAGAGTAATATATTTGGTCAAATTTTTTGATAGAGCAAAAGGTGCGAGGCCGAAGGCCGAGCTAATTCAACCGTCTGCTTTTCGGAACAAAGAAGTAGGGCGCCAGTTAGGCCACCAAAATTTGGTCGATCTTCGGCCTCGCACTTTATGATTCTCATGAAACATTTTATTGTCAAGAATCACTTATGAACTAAGCTGAAGATGTGAGGCTGAAGGCCGAGCTAATTATTATGGAAATTTTTTGCGGGAAAGAATATATTATCTAGTACGAGAAAGTCGAGAAACTTTCTAGCTTCGCGAACTTGGCAGTAAGTCGCCTAAATTATCTGGGTGAAAGTCAAGAATAGTATCGGATCGCTGCTGAAGGTGCAAGGCCGAGCCAATTATTATGGCAATGGGCTATTACTATGTTCGGTCACTTCTAAACTATTTGGAAAGCTCAAAGATTCATTTATTATCAATTTGAACAATATATTTGAAAAAAATATGCCGAATATGACGAAGTCAAGAAATTTTTTATGGAGCAGAAGGTGCGAGGCCAAAGGCCGAGCTAATTCGACCGACATCTTCGCGTAGAGCCACTAAAATTAGGTCGGCCTTCGGCCTCGCACCTCATGACTCCATTGAAATTTTGTATACTGATTGATTCAAGTGAAGAATCCTTATAGATCAAAGCTTAAGTTGCAAAGCCGAAGGCCGACCTAATTATTGTGACCTTGGACTTCCCGACTCTTTGACTGGAAGGCCACTTCAAGACTAATTCTGTACCAGTTCGGAACAACGGCCTAAGTCCATTTTTTTCACTTTTTGCGATATATATATATCAAAAAATTCGTTTTTTTGCGCTTTATCGATCTGTATAAAAATCTCAAAAAGTGAAAAAAATGGATAGGCCGTTGTTCCGAACTGGTACAGAATTGAAAAGATGACACCTTTGATTATATTTAGTTTAGTTAGTTTTTTAGTTAATTTTGGTAAGGGTTATTCTTGCAAGGTTGATTCAATGTTTACCGGACGGTCCAGCTATGAAATTCCGTGATTCGATCCCGGAATTTCTGCTTTGTAATTCAATCAGTGGTCACACTGAGTCACTACTGCGGATACATTTCTGTTCTTGGTTTATTCATGTATTATCAATATAAAGTAATATTTGTGACTACTACGTCGTTTAGCCCGAGAAAGGTAGCAAAAAATATGATAGGTACGACAAAATTAAAAACCGCGGATGAAATGTAATGTGCGAAGCCGAAGGCCGAGCTAATTTAATCGCTAGCTTTGCAGAACTTCGCCTTTTCGTAGCCTACTAATACCGTTAGGCTGCATCCATACTGAGAGTAAAACGTTTTAAGGAAAAACATTTTTTTATCTAAAAACATTTTATTATCTAAAAACATGATGGATCAAAACGTTTCGAAACAAAATGTTCTGATTTGTCAAACGTTTTGTCTTGTCTTAAAACGTTTTGTTTCGTCTTGTAAAGCTTTGCTTGATCTGAAAACAAGCTGATTAAAACATTTCAAGGCAAGATAAAGCGCATTTAGAGAAAACAAAACATTTTGTCTCGAAGCGTTTTGTTCTATCAAGGTTTTAGATGAAAAAAATGCTTTTTAACGTTACAAAACGTTTTACTTTATCAGTCTGCATGCAGTCTTAGGTGTCCCTTCGTAGGTGGCCATGCTTAGCTCGGCAGTTGGCTTCGAATCTTAAATTTTTATCAAAAGCTTTGATGCTGACTGGTTCAAGTCGAGAATCACTTTTGATCGAAATTGAAGGTGTGAGACCAAAGGCCGAGGGCGTGTGCCCGCCATCTTTGCAGCGTTATGCAGTAGTGTGTCCATTAGGCCGCCAGTATTAGCTAGTAAACGTTAAATCTGCAATTAATATGTAAGTAAATGTTGCTGTTAAAACATGTTATAATTTTTAAATAATGTATAAAGCCATTTCTTATAGTAGTTTTCTACATCCTTGCTTTGTCATCTTAGCACTGCGGAGTACTGGGTTTATGACACATAGTTCAAGTGACGGGACGGGATCCTAACCACGACAGAGAAAATTTATCTGTTCAACCAAGATTCGAACCTACAATTTTCAAAATGCAAATCAGTCCTTTGACTTATTAAAACAAATTCCTACAGTTTCTTCGAGGACCGAATTTTACGTGGAATTCTATACAATGTACCGTCCTCTATCTGTTCTGTCCTTAGCCTTTACTCTACTTTTAACAATGGAAATCATAATTTTTGGGGAGAGGGGGTGAAATTTAGTAATGCGATTTTGCTCGGTGGAAAAAATACCAAACCTACGTCAGTGCAGAATCAGAACGGGCTAGAAGTGAACCAAACGGAGATCATAGTTTTGTACATATTTCTTATATTACGGTGAGCATAAAATTCGGTAAAATATTTTAGAGGGATTTCCTCAGAAAATTTTCGGACATGTTCTACAAATTCTAAATACTGTCAAAACCATGTTATTTTTCTCTAATAATTTTATCACGTATTTCTGAAACTTTAGGACCGATTATCTAGAACTTTTCTCTTCCAAGTTACAGTTTTTTTACATTTTCATACTCAGAAAATTGTGCTTGATCCATACCGGAAAGAAAAATAAGGGTTGTTATTTAAAATTTACGATAACATCACAGTTCAAAAACAAAACACAATAAAAATATGTCAATAGTAGAAAAAAGTGACACTTAGAAAAATGTGTCCGAGGATATCCCACTAAAATAATTTCCCGATTTTGTTCTAAACTTTACGAGCGCACTGTATGATAATAATAATCACAGAGAAAATAACCTGCAATGCACTACATAACAGAACAAATTTATAAGCCTTGATTACGAGAAGTTCAATATATACTTCCATAAAGTTTTTCTAGGCAGACTACATCTCGGTGGTTTGCCATATCTTTCCGGATATAAAGCGAGAAATAAGTTTACTTACAGAAAGAAGTTTACTATTAGAAGTAATAAGGTGAGAAAAGATAGAAACTGATAATTTTATAAAGCGGGAGGTCTAGACCCCCCCTCCCGGCATCGGTTGTTAGTCGTTAATCTGGGATCAATATTTGATTAGACTACTCATCTTAATGCCAGCTACATAAATTCGACAAACTTATAATTTGATCTGGGATTCGCAACCCAGAAGGGGGGGGGTGTGTGAACATCAATTAACCGTCATCGTCATATCAATTAATCATTCATCACACAAGCTAGTACATAGTACATAATTCGACAAAAAGTGCTTGGATGCAAATGACGAATTGTTAGGGTGAAAGTTCCTTAGAATTAATGAAAAAAATAATAGAAACAAGTTATGTACAGGGCCAATGAGTGTAAGTACAAAAATTAAAATTTCAAAATAAAGGGATAAGCGAAACACTTTTCACAGATTTTCCTTTTTTTTAAATTTATTTAATCGCTTTAACTGAGCGATTAAATAAATAAAAATCCGTGAGAATTATTTTTCTTAAAATCCGAACATATTTCGAGATTTACAAAGAATTCCACTCGACTTTGATTCAAGTTACATTGCTAAAGTGCTATGATCTGAAGTGAAATTTAATATTCAATGTAATAGGTAAAGTAAAGGTAAATAAAGTTAATGTAAAGTTTTGCAACGAAATAAATGTTAACTACATTGTACCAACTAAAATATTTAAATTTAATCAAAATTGAAAATAAACGCTCTGCTATTTTCTTTATAAAATTTTTATGATATTATCGGTTCACGTAATTATTGGTTAGAAAAATGTCTGCAACTTGTGAAAGATTTGGTAAGTTAGAATAGAACGAGTCTTGAATGGTTTAAAACAGTAGAACACGTCCTTGAAGGAACTATAAAATAACTATAAGATAATCGAAGTAAAAGCTCGGGAGCTATTTTTTGATGTTACTTATGTGTTCATAAAAATTATGCGAAAGCAGCTCCTCGACTAAACTAGCCTCGATATCCATTGTGACTACTAAATGAAAAACTTTTTTTTAAGGCTAAACACTTTGTTAAAAAACTCTTTCTAAAAATAATTAAGGGTTAATTAATGTAATATTCAAATTAGATAATTTGCATAATGTAACTAAATCCTTCCTTACTGCTCTAATGAGAAGCAGTTTGGAGAAGATAAAGTCCACGCAGAAAGTAAGAACCTTCTACTTTTGAATGCGTGGTGCCCTGGTGTTAGGTCAACTAGCTCTTTGATGGAAACGTCGGTATGCGAGGGCCATGGGTCGTGTAAAAACGCCTCGGATAAACTCAAGGAAGCAGCTTTGCAAACACACACAAAATAAACTTAACAATAAAATAAAATAAACATAAAAATAAACAATACGGTGGTCATTGCTTAAAGGCGTAGAGAATTAACGATGCTGTTGATGCTAGTATGGCACCAGTGGAACATAAAACAGTAGTCCACTACAGTAGCCGACCAGAACGGCACAGTAGCGACCGCACTGACACCCAGAATCCCCACCCAAACAATCAATCGACGGAACACTCGAATGGTCATATAACAATCCCATAATGGTAACCACATCGAGCCTCCGACGACCAAACCAAGTAGCAGCAACCCCGGCACAATGCCGCACTCTGTATATAAGTATGCCACACATCGAAGCCTTCATAAAAATATTATTAAATCATAATTAAAAACAAAAAAAAAATTAACGAACATAAAATTTCAAGTCGAGGCTTGAACTTAGAACGCTCATTCTGGACTCCGATCGCCGATGCACCATACTAAAGCCGCTTGATGTAGTTACGTGGAAATAAAACCCAGTCGATGTACACATTATAACACATTTTTATATCAAATAATTATTAATTAAATAAATAATTATACCAAAACCAACATTCAAACTTAAATTCATTTCCACGTTTAGCGAACGTCAAAGAGATTAGATACGCCAATCACTACGATGCAGGTATACAAAAATGCACCGCAATCGTAATCTCGTACAACATTCTTTAATAAAAAATGCACGACGAACAGAAAAACCAGAATATTACACATAATTAAAAAATAAAACACATTAAAAAGCCAAGGGAAAAATACGTCATAGAGCTTCTGGTGTTCAAATATTGGCCAATCGACTAACCGGTGGCTGTGAAGTAATGGCAAAATTAATTATGTGACTCACCATACTACCGGATAAAAATCCTTCCCAGAAATTGTGGGCCAGGGTGGTCCGATGATGACACATGGCACGGCAAAAAGAACCCATCGTCCTCCAATCTCGAATCAAACCCCCTACTGGGATGGAAAACAACATGTTCCATATAATATCCGGACTGTCGGAACGGAATTCCCAATAAACGTAACCATATTCACTTAATCGAAAGCACCCCAAATCAAACACTTCACAGCACCAAAAAATGTGACCTCCTCGTCCGACATTTTCCCAAAAGACCTCCCCAGCGCGCATCTCGACTTGCGTTCCGGAAACAGATAACAACCAATCTAGTAGTCTCCACCAATTTGATGTAGATGGCAGTGACCAACAAATTACTGTACAAGGTTGAGCATAACGGATGTAAGGTCAAAAATCCGTTATACACCCCCCCCCTAAACGTCTTTGCCGGTATAGATAGGGCTAAAGGCTCAAAAAGAAAAAATCGCCTATGGCTCAAAAAAATCAACCGATCTCTAGTGTTTCCGTGAGCGCAAACCGCGCCTGCTGAATGCTAACTAAGAGTGATAATAATATCTGTAGTGATAGTAGGTGATCTCTGATCTCATCATGGCAGGGACAACGGAATAAAAAAATATTCCACAAAAAAAAAAAATGATAAGAATTAGCTCCAGAGCAACGACACGTCACCTTTTATCCGCATAAAGCGTGAGCTAAGGTCAAGCGAACTCGCTATAAACGACCAACCAGGGAAAGAGTGAGTATATGAGTGTACGACTCGCATCGGACCCGTACCAACTCAACCAAACGCTGAACAGCAAGGGTCAAACTTACACCACTTGACTGTCAACACCAGAAGGGCTCACATAGGACCCCCCCACTCACAAGGGAAAAGACTACACAGCAAGGTTCGCAACACTTGCACTGTGAGTACATGAGAAGGGACCACATAGGACCCCTCCTAATGAGACGAAGGAACGCGCACGCTCCCCCCAGACTCCTCAAGGGTTCTGATGCAGGGCAATCTTCGTCCCTGACATACAGACCGGAATAAAATAAAAAATCAAAACTCGGTTAATAAAAACCAACAGAAACGCTACCATGATAAAAACAAGAGATCATTCTCAGAAAAGATGGTATAGCTAGCATCTAGATGGTCTGATGACTAGCTATGTTACATAAAACATGAAACAGAAAAACATAAAAACGAAAAAAAATATGATCAGGATGTTATGGACCATAATAGAGACGACATTACTAATGTAATGTATGATGTTATGTGATGTATGATTCAGGATGTTATTGAACCAATAGGATACAAACATTTACTCCAACCAACCCCCCGTTTGGTATTGTAAATCCATGGCAAGCTAAAAGGATTTCACCCCTTAATAACTTGTGGAAAACCAAAACACAAAATAACAAAATTGACAAACAAACAAAATTGTCAATTAAACAATGCAAAAGCCGTCCCTGAAATTGTCTCCGAGCATTCACCAAAATACAGATGGTAGAGCAACATCATCTGTCCAATACTGTAGAAAATCGTAAGTGATACAAAAGCAAAACAGAGGCAATACAGTAGCTCCCACGCTTCGGCGCCAGTGTAACTAAATCCTTCCTTACTGCTCTAATGAGAAGCAGTTTGGAGAAGATAAAGTCCACGCAGAAAGTAAGAACCTTCTACTTTTGAATGCGTGGTGCCCTGGTGTTAGGTCAACTAGCTCTTTGATGGAAACGTCGGTATGCGAGGGCCATGGGTCGTGTAAAAACGCCTCGGATAAACTCAAGGAAGCAGCTTTGCAAACACACACAAAATAAACTTAACAATAAAATAAAATAAACATAAAAATAAACAATACGGTGGTCATTGCTTAAAGGCGTAGAGAATTAACGATGCTGTTGATGCTAGTATGGCACCAGTGGAACATAAAACAGTAGTCCACTACAGTAGCCGACCAGAACGGCACAGTAGCGACCGCACTGACACCCAGAATCCCCACCCAAACAATCAATCGACGGAACACTCGAATGGTCATATAACAATCCCATAATGGTAACCACATCGAGCCTCCGACGACCAAACCAAGTAGCAGCAACCCCGGCACAATGCCGCACTCTGTATATAAGTATGCCACACATCGAAGCCTTCATAAAAATATTATTAAATCATAATTAAAAACAAAAAAAAAATTAACGAACATAAAATTTCAAGTCGAGGCTTGAACTTAGAACGCTCATTCTGGACTCCGATCGCCGATGCACCATACTAAAGCCGCTTGATGTAGTTACGTGGAAATAAAACCCAGTCGATGTACACATTATAACACATTTTTATATCAAATAATTATTAATTAAATAAATAATTATACCAAAACCAACATTCAAACTTAAATTCATTTCCACGTTTAGCGAACGTCAAAGAGATTAGATACGCCAATCACTACGATGCAGGTATACAAAAATGCACCGCAATCGTAATCTCGTACAACATTCTTTAATAAAAAATGCACGACGAACAGAAAAACCAGAATATTACACATAATTAAAAAATAAAACACATTAAAAAGTCAAGGGAAAAATACGTCATAGAGCTTCTGGTGTTCAAATATTGGCCAATCGACTAACCGGTGGCTGTGAAGTAATGGCAAAATTAATTATGTGACTCACCATACTACCGGATAAAAATCCTTCCCAGAAATTGTGGGCCAGGGTGGTCCGATGATGACACATGGCACGGCAAAAAGAACCCATCGTCCTCCAATCTCGAATCAAACCCCCTACTGGGATGGAAAACAACATGTTCCATATAATATCCGGACTGTCGGAACGGAATTCCCAATAAACGTAACCATATTCACTTAATCGAAAGCACCCCAAATCAAACACTTCACAGCACCAAAAAATGTGACCTCCTCGTCCGACATTTTCCCAAAAGACCTCCCCAGCGCGCATCTCGACTTGCGTTCCGGAAACAGATAACAACCAATCTAGTAGTCTCCACCAATTTGATGTAGATGGCAGTGACCAACAAATTACTGTACAAGGTTGAGCATAACGGATGTAAGGTCAAAAATCCGTTATAATAATTGGGTTGTTTCTAATTGACTGATCTTTACGCAATTTATCAAGTAGCAATTGATGGTTAAAGTAATTCCAAAGTAAGCGAAACTTTCCAATTTTAGTAAGATTGTATTAACCAAATATTAATGTAAAATGCAGCCTCTCGTGAGACGCTATTCTCCGTGATGCGAGGGTGTATTCTACAGTTCCGTTCAGGCTTTGCAACGTACCAGATAATTTCCTGAAATTTAATGCCTACAACATAACTGCCAGTTTAGTTATTGAGCGATTAAATGTATGCTATTACAGTAACTCGCTGATGCTCACTATCAATTATCAAGAAGTTTCTACATTTCAGTAACGGAAAATTACTTCTGGAAAATTTTCTATTGTGTTAAAAATAGAGCTATCACTTCAGAACAAAAACGGGTTACCCAGATTAGTATAATGGATGATTTAACGTCAGGCCTTTTTAAAGAGTTTAAGGTGTCGTGGAATATGTTTGTGACCTCATAAGTCTGAAAGTATAACAGCCCCAGACTTCATATTTTCACTGAACGTTGCATAGAAATTCTGACAGTATTTTTTGGCCAACAAAAAAAACTTATGTCGGGTTTTTTTTTCTCAATTTGATTCCCACAAATTTGTATTTAGTTATTTTGTTTGCCGAACAAAACCACCAATTACAATTTTGAAACATTTACAATTTATTTGATGCTTTTTCTGTGCTTAATTACACAGGCCATAAATTACGTTACGTATTTTAGTTGCTTTAATGCGATATAAACTTTTTTATGCTGGTCTGTTTTGGAAAATAAGTTAATTAGTCAAATTTCTGCCATACCACAGTGTTAACAAACCTTTATATGAATTTATCTCAAGTAGATATTCTGTTAAATTAGCAATACACGGGCTGTTAAGACGTTAACGTCAAAAATGTCTGAAAATTTTCTTCAAGAGAACTTCGTTTGTAAGTAAACGAGTTCCGCACCACCCAACAAATTCTTCACTTAAATGCCTAGAAGCTTTAAATTTTTAGTAAAGAAAATATTCAACTTGTAACGAAACGAACACATCTCCATCAGTGATAATAGAGGAAGCTTAATTAGGAAGCTTTACATAACTTTTTATCTTCTGAATATTCGCTTTTATTTTACAGTGCCGCTCAAAATTTTCTCAAGGTTTCAAATAACCCATTTTCCTGACGATATACGTAGGAGTCGGGCGGGGAAAGTGTAATATGTCAAAATGTTATTTAATATTTTGATGGATAACTCGATATTTGTAAGAAAGATGTCTACATCGACTATAAATAACGCACATGATGGATGAATATATGTATGCCCCAAACGATATGTTAATAAGTGATACTTCTTTTCTTGAATCGAAAATTTGTTATTTTTTAATCACGAGAGTAAATTTTACTTGTATTACGTCCTCCATACTGGAAAAATTACGAAAACAAGAAGAAAGGGATCGTTTCTAACATCGTTCCAGTCAAATTATTATTTTAAAGAAATTTGATTATTTAAAATGTGCTATTGAAAAAGCAACCCTTAGAGCGTTGGACCAATTACTTGTGCCTATAAAGCGCCGCGAACCTGAAAGTTACGAAATTCTTTAACGGAAATAAAAACACCAGAGACAAGAAAAATTATTTTTTCATCAAATGGAAACAGGTGGTGCACAAGGTTTATTAATATTACTGTAAAATGCAACCTGGAAAATTAAAAAGGAAAGCAATCAACGTTTAGATTAAAAGGTTGTATTTTCAGCAGAAGAGTGCCAAATTACAACACAACTGCGGATGGAATTAGATTTCAGAAAACTAATGACTACTATAGAAATTTTCCAGAACGAAAGCTAGCCGATACTCCAAAATTGGCACTTCAAAATGAATCGATCACGCAGACGTAAAATAATTTTCTTTTATTTCAAAAAAGTTTACACAAAGTTTACGAAGTTGGCAGCCACTTTTTTGAATAAAAAAAATCCTTTTGCTAGTCACGTCGTTAAAATCGGCTGCAAACTTGCCGGGGGCCCGCGTTCGGGAAACTAGTTTTAAAAAATAGATAAACTGTAACTACAAAGGTTTTACCTTGGGTTATTTTTCCTGTTTCTTTTTGTAAATTTTGCATTTTACAGGTGTGTTTATGCTAGATTAAAAAAAGTTGATAATAATGTCTCTTTTAGTTTTTGTGAAAATATGACGTCTAAGCAAATTTTTTTGTCTATCGGTTTGCCCCTCCGTAGGTGATTTGAGTGAAACTTTTAGTTTGGTCGATCGTCACTAGATGGCTACGCAATTTTAAGTTTTGGAAAGTAATTTAGGATCAAAATCCAGCTTATTAAATTGCGAAAAGTAGAATTCAAAGTAGCTTATAAGCTAAAGTTCCTGTCTTAACAACAAAAAATTGTACTAATTTGAAAAGTTCATATTTGAAGTTATGAGTAGGCGGTAAGACTTATAAGTCCATTTTGCCTTTGTAAGTCTCTACAGACCGAGATATTAATTAATTAATAAAAACGCCAGAAGCCACTGTTTAAATTTTTAATTCTGTTAAATCAGTAAGTCGGTTTTGTAAATATTTGCAAGTCTTAACATTTTTTCTGAAAGTTTTTCGATAAATTAACTAATCAAAATATTAACCTACAGCCATTTTTTCGAATAAGTACACAATTTTTTTTAGGCCAATCGATAGAAATATGTTTCGTTTGTAAGTTCATTATTTTTCATTCTAAGTGTTTCTATAAAGAGAAATTGAATTTTTAATAACCCCGTTCAATTTTCAATATAAACCTAATCTTGAAAATTCCAGCAGCCACTTTTTCGATTTGTAAATATTTATTTATGCTAAACGTTATTAAATCTTTTTGTTTGCAAGTCTAGAAGTTCTGATATCTAATATTAAATAGACCGCAGGCTAGTTTTTAATTTTTCTAAATATTAATTCTAAATATCAACTTAATTTTGAAAACAGGAGGGGTGGGGGGCAGCACCTACTTTTAAATTTTTCAGGAAGGCGTCGGTGAAAATTAGTCTATATACAGTGAGCTCAACAAGTTTGGAACAAATTCGATAAAATATTCCAGGGAGATTTTCTCAGAAAATCCTCGGACACGTTAACAATATTTTTTTTAGTGCCATTGTTCTTTTTCATCTTGTTTTCTGTTTGAGCTGTGACGTCATCGTAATTATTTTAAATTGCAATCCTTATTCTGATCACGTCACAGCTCAAAAAAGCGCATTTAAGAAAATAATATTGAAATGTCGAAAGATTTTCTGAGAACATCTCTTTAAAAATTTTATAGAATTTATTCCAAACTTTACAAGCTCACTGTATGTAGTGGCGACTTTAGGGATAGACGGGAATCCATTTTACAAATTGTTCTACCACTCCACAGCTCAACTGTAAAATTTTGGACTTCTAGCTAGAAACAATTTGTTTATTCCATTTATAGACCAGTTGATAAGGGTTTTATTGTGGAAATAACGAAGTTAATAAATATAAAATGGCAAATACATACCACATGCTGTGAAGGCTGTAACTTGGTAACCGATCAATTAACAAGAAAACGTATAGGAGTCTTTTCTATAGACAATTAAATTTTATTTCATTTAATGTTTTTGTCATTTTGTTCTAACTCGAGATATTCACGAATATTTATAGGAATGTATTTTTTCATTTTTTAAATTAGCATTTGGCTGTAAATAATTCCAATAGTTGAAATTCCAATGAATATAAATTTGCAAACTCGAAACATAATAAAATCAGGTAACAAACAATCCGGACATATCTACTTGGCCGCATTCATTAAACACGAATTTAAAAAAAAATTTCTAAATTTGGTAATAAATAGCCAAAGACTTGCATTTTCTAACTGGCAAATCAGATTTTGAAAAACCTTTCCAGAAAATTATAAAAATTAAAAACTGAAAAGTGTTCCAACTAGTCTTGATTTCTCCATTATTTGATACGTTAAGTTTTGTATAACCGTATACCATTTAATTGTAATAATAAGCTGTTAACAATATAGAAATGTTCGCATTTCTTAATAATTAAAATCGCATTTAATTTTTTAACAGTTAATATTATACCTACATAAAAATTTTCCTTTTGATCGTCACAGAGTCCTTGCAACCATTCCATAATTTTTAAATGTTGTGATCATTACGGGAATAACCTAAAACAAAAACAAGGAATTAGGAAGCACACTGGCAATTAAACCATTTCCTATCTTATAATTTTAAAGTTTAATTCATTTTTTTTAGAAACTTACAAATTAATAATAAATACCACAATTATGAGAAATTCAAAAATATCTCTTTTCACGCAGTTCAAATAGAGCGATTTTAAAAACAGCGGAAGGGGGGAGAAACATTAACAACCTAAAGCTTCTCAGTACCAAAAGAATAAGAGAACATTTTAAAATAATGCATAAGGAAGATTACTACAGAATCCATGAATAATAAACATGTTTTACCTAGGGGTTATTCCATACTCCCCGGTTTCAAATCGCATTTTCTAAATATAGTTGTCTGCCTTGTATATTCCGTTTCATATGCAGAATGACAAAAATGCCCATAGATAATATTAGTAGGTAATATAATAAGTACAGTGTGCGCCATTTTTTACTTCGGTATGAGAATATTGAATAACCTTGAAAAAAAAAAACAAAACACTGAAAATTGAGTTGTTATCATTTAATTTGAACCTTTACAATTTATTTGGATCAATTTCCGAATACAACATCAATTAAGTGACCGCCCCTATTTTCATCATGGCATTTTCCATCACTTTTTCAAGCATTTCGGTCGGTATAGCAAGCATTTCGGCACGGATGTTGACTTTGAGGTCGTCCAGGTGTACACTTTGCTCTTCAAATATCCCCACAAAAAGAAGTCTGGAGGCGTTAAATCTGGAGATCTCGGTGGCCAGTCAATATCGCCATTTTTCGACATCAATCATCCGTTGATGTTGAAGAAATAAGGCCCAATGATGGTTTTGGCGCTAACGCCAGCCCAAACAGTCACTTTTTGGTCATGCAATGGTTGTTCATGGATCACGTGTGGATTTTCGTCACCTCAAATGCGACAATTTTGCTTATTAACGCCGCCAGACAGTATGAAATGAGCCTCATCGGTCATCAAAATTTGCTTCCAAAAATCAGGGTTGTTAGCCATTCGAGCGACTGTTTGGCCGTATTCCAAGCGACGTGAATGGTCAGTGGGCAATATTCTTTGTGTTAATTGCACCTTATACGGAAACAAGTGCAAATCGTCCTTCAAAATGCGTCGCAAAGTTATTCAATGTTTACATACCGAAGTAAAAGATGGCGCACCCCGTATATAAAATGCCTACCGGTAAACTACAATCCTACCGACCGGAGGATCTCCCCCCCAGGTACATGAAACCTTTACATTTACTACCCAGCTGCAGCTAAGATAAAAATTATTCCAACAAAAATGACACCCTTAATGCTCTCCGGTATCAAGGAGGGCAATATTTATGTAGGAATACCCCCAGTAGTACCCGAATGAATGAATAAAACAGAACGGGTAGTTTTGAAAAACAATATGTGTAGCTAAGGGGTATTCCAAACGTCCAGACTCTTCGGTTTCTTAAAATCCCAATTTACATTTTAGACATCGACAGACTTTCGGTTCAGGTGTCGCAATATTAGTTGTAAAAGTACACAAAAGTGGTAATATTTTCCATAGACCTCAAAAAAATGCTTGTATGTGTGTGTGTGGGTATGTATGTTCCGCATAGACGCCTAAACCCCGTAACTGTGGGCGTTGAAACTTTCACGAGATCTGGCGACATTCAAGAGTAAGTTTTTCGTCGTCTTTGAATTTAGTAATTCGTCACCATAAGACGGTCATCAGCAGTTAAACACTTCAGGTCACAGTCGTTGTCATAGTTACGATGCGATTTTGACGCTAAAAGATTAATTCAATGACATTGACATATTATAGTCAGTAGCGGCTCGAAAAATAGGGGGCACAACTTTGACTAACCTTAAAAATGACATTGACATATTATAGTCAGTAGCGTTGCACAATAAAGATTCAATGACTTTGACATATTATAGTCAGTCGCGGCTCGACAAATAGGGGGCACAACTTTGACTAACCTTAAAAATGACATTGACATATTATAGTCAGTAGCGTTGCACAATATTTTTAAAATTATCAAAAATCATTTTGCATATACAGGGTAAAACATAAATAGTGCGCGTTTTAGCAAGACGGGCCCCCTTTTCATAACCTAGAGAGTGACCCTGATAGTGTTGAATAGCCCCCATGGGCCCCCCGATAGTGTCAATGTGACGGCATTAACTACATAACCTAAAAATCATTTTGCACATACAGATTTAACTTTACATGAAGATGTAACTTTACGTGAAGATTATGTATGTATGTGTGTATGTATGTGTGTCTGTATGTATGTATGTATGTATGACAGATGACGGATGACAGATGACAGCTGACAGATGACAGCTGACAGATGACAGCTGACAGATGAGATGACAGATGACGGGTGACAGATGACAGCTGACAGATGAGATGACAGATGACGGATGACAGATGAGATGACAGATGACGGATGACAGCTGACAGATGAGATGACGGATGACAGATGAGATGACAGATGAGATGACAGATGAGATGAGATGACAGATGACGGATGACAGATGACGGATGACGGATGACAGATGACGGATGACAGATGACGGATGACAGATGAAGGCCGAACAACTTTGGCCTTCACGGATCTATTATTGTCCGCCCTGTGAGGCCGAAGGCCGAACAACTTTGGCCTTCACGGATCTATTATGGTCCGGTCTGTGAGGCCGAAGGCCGAACAACTATGGCCTTCACGGATCTATTATGGTCCGGTCTGTGAGGTCGAAGGCCGAACAACTGTGGCCTTCACGGATCTATTATGGTCCGGTCTGTGAGGCCGAAGGCCGAACAACTATGGCCTTCACGGATCTATTATGGTTTCACCCTGTGAGGCCGAAGGCCGAACAACTATGGCCTTCACCGATCTATTATGGTCTTCCCCCTGTGAGGAAGACTTTATATAGGTCGCAGAACTCGCCGGAATTGTGCAAGAAGACGCAAATCCACCTCTTCGTGGAAGATCCACCTCTTTGCGGAAGATTTAACTTTACCTGAAGATTAATTTGTTTTTAATTGGTTTTCTAAAGAAAAACTCGCCGGAATTGTGCAAGAAGACGCAGACCCACCTCTTCGTGGAAGATCCACCTCTTTGCGGAAGATTTAACTTTACCTGAAGATTAATTGAAAAGTGAAAATTGTGTAAAAACTTTGGACGTATGTAGCGCTCTTATTTACGCCAGAAATGGACGGGCAAACCGTTTTTGGGATTAGTTCCATCAAGACAAAAATTGAATTTAACATTGGAAGCATTTAATTACGACAAAAACTACGATTACATGAATCACGAGGATGTAGCAATAGGTGTTATGAACAAACTTTGCTTGCATTGTCGTGTTTCGAAGTTCGCTAAGGAATCACCAGGAATGTGTTGTTCGAACGGCAAAGTTGTTTTGCCACCGCTGATTGATCCACCTGAGCCGCTTCTAAGTTATCTTACTGGCACCACTGCAATTTCAAAACACTTCCTGCTAAACATTCGCAAGTACAACTCATGCTTTCAAATGACTTCATTCGGAGCAACAAACATTTTCTCCAACGTCGGTTACATGCCCACAGTCATTTTAAAGTTGAAATAATAAAAAAATTGTTCATAATGTGTTGGTTCTGTTTACTATACGTATGTCTAGCGCCGCAGGCGCTAGTAAATTAATAAGGGGTAATAAAATTTAAAATGTATTGCTTTAAAAGCTTATTTTGAATCACAAATTATGTAATAAACGAAATGCATCTATAAAATATAAGCAATGATGATATGTCATCATACGTCGCCGGCAGTCTCCAGGTTTTAATACACCTTGTTTTAAAAATAAGATTATTTGAAGTTAAAGGCATTGTTTTAAGAAATATGAATTTTTCAACCACTAGTGCAGATTTGTTCGTCAGTTTAATTTCAGAGCCCCTTTGTACTGTGCACCCGTCATAGTTTTGGGTTATTAGCAAGTACCTCCATTTTCATACACTAATGTGGTCGCATGTTTGATAAGATGGAGTGGTAATTATTTGATGATCTTCTTCGGTTCCTCCTTAGCCGGAGGAGTAGTGATCTGTTGTATACTCTTAACATAGTTCTGATTCCAACTCTTCGCACCACCTTGTGTCAGATTTATCTTCTGTGTTAGCCACCTTAGTATCAAATTATAGAGGGATGTCAGACATTTTTGGTGATACCACCACTTAATTTTCTGCATTACTATAAAAATTTGTTCTGGCAACCACATTTCTTTTTATATTTCAAGGTCGAATTGTTTTGCATTTACAAATAGCCAAATTTAGTCAAAAGTAGGCAACGTAATAGTTTTTAGTGAGGGTTGGGGGGTACCATCCCATAGTAATTTATATTCAATATTTACACAAGTATTCTCAATAAAATAACGCCAAATTTACAAATTAATTTTCGTGGTTCGAATTCTACGTTAACCTGAAGCTTTATTACTTGTAAGTAAAAATTGCAAACTTATGTAATTCGTTAGTATGGGTTTATCCCTAAATAAACTACTTGATCCGTAAATACCGCACAATAATAAAATTAAAGATCAGAGAGTTTCCTTCAGCCCTGGGTTCGGTATGTTTCCTGTCAGTTTAATCACAGAATACCTTCCTTCCAGACCCACAAACTTCTATGATTTTACTATTACATAATCAGTAATTTGAACTTCAACGGCCTTCATAATACGAGACTATTTTTTGAAAGAATTCCAATATTAAGCTTCAATCTCAATTTTTCAACTTTTCCACATCGATGAGTAATTCGAACCCACAACTCCCTGTTTGCTGTGGCTTACGTTCTCTATTTACCACTCGGCGAGGTTAGCAACTTAATTAAAAATCTGTGTATTTAAAATTCCATCAGCGACCAATCAAAATTTTTTTGAATTAAAAAAATATATAAGGGTATTGAAATGTAAACTACGAATTTGATTGCTTGATCAGCCGAAGACACTGATGCAAAGATCGAAGACCATTCTGATAAATGGGGGAATTTGAGTTTTGGATTTTGTATTCTATATTTTCGATATAAATATATTCCCTCTAGAAATATGACAAATTTCGATCTGAATTTTCCAATAATTGTTTAGTCTTGTTGCTATTTTCTCGAGCTCAGTTTAGAACTTCGCAACTCAACGAGGAAGGAATTGGAAATATTTTACGTTTCTCCTATCCCCACGACAGGATATTTGTCTCTCTACAATTTCAGGAGAAATTTGTTCAATTATTCTGGCCCTTACAGTGGAAGAGTTACATAATATAAGAAAGGTCAAAATTTCGACTAGAAGATTTTTATTTATATCCGTTATAATTTTCGCCGACTTTATTTTGGCTTTTCCGAACAGAAGTTATAAAGTATTTGTATAGGTATGTTTATCTAACCTTAAAGTATAACTTTCACCGATTAAAAGAAATTTATTTAGTTTTCAAGTCCGCACTATCCGAAGCAAGTAAATAGTTTTCTCATTTCGGTGTTTCCTTTGTACGATCATTGGTTTTAATTAAACGTTAAACAAATTCCACACGGATCGATGCAATTATTACAAATAGGAATTACACTTGGTAAGAGTCAGATTAGAAAATTTGGTTTTTGCCAGTGAAGAGATTCAGCCAAGCACAGAAAATAACGTGGCTTAAGTTGTACGCATAATTACATTAGTTTGCAAATTATTATCGTTAGGAAAATTGGCAAATCTCTTTCGTTGAGACGATAAAACTTTAAAATCAAACGTTTTGTAAAATCGGAATAAAAGGATAATATTTGCATAGCTAATTTTCCTGAATTTTATTTTGGGCTTTCGAAAGGAGGTCATTCTGTAAATAAATGCGATTGAAAGGGACTGAAAACCTTGATTACTTTCTACTTTGTGAGCTAGTATGAGAGTGTTACTCTTTGCTCTTTGTCTCGCTGTCATTTTGGATAGACCGTAATCCCATTTTCACGCTTAAAGAATGTTTCGTGAAGTCGACCAAGTCGAAAACACAAATGAGAACTTGATAAATAAAATTAAGTAAGAGTACATCAAATTAAAGGTTTATCGCCTAAGCTGCATGTTTATACAGGCCAAATTTTTCAAAATAAAAAATCGTAAAACTGCTTTTATAGCAAAAGAGACCATGGGCTATAATTGAGATGAATTACTAAAGCATTGCTTCAAACAGTACATTATTGGACTCTTGGGACACGTGAAATTTTACGTAAATGGAAGTTTGAAACTTTGAAGGAAACGTTAGGTGATCTATGAAGTCTTTCAATTCCCAAATCCTCGACATAAGAATTACCAGACGCGCTAAAACTAAAATCCTCTTAGAATAAAAATTCGACCCTCTTTTTTGAGCATAAATTGAATTGTCATTTCAAGTTAAAAGCTGAAAATTAGCAGAATTATTTTTTTCTTTGTTTCCAAATGATTAAAAATTAAAAGGCGCCACATCAAAGAAGTATAAAAATTTATTTTAATTTCGTTACGCAATTTTCGGGACACGCAACGTAATCGTAAAAATTCTGACACAATTAATTGCAGAAAAAGGAATCTCCAAATTGCAAATAAAAGTTTTACGATTGTCATATAAAAATTTGTAAGAAACAGAATTTTTGTATCTTTTGTGCCGAGGAAACTTCAATTTTAAGCCGGCGCGGTATCAAAATCCTAATGATGTTTGGCTAAGAGA
The DNA here is from genome assembly GCA_932274525.1 of Podabrus alpinus. Classification (NCBI taxonomy): domain Eukaryota; kingdom Metazoa; phylum Arthropoda; class Insecta; order Coleoptera; family Cantharidae; genus Podabrus; species Podabrus alpinus. The sequence continues at coordinate 92,630,558 of OW026454.1, read as the reverse complement.
GCGGCCAGTTCAAGCTGATGGTTTCGCTAATTTGGTATTTTAAAAAATTACGTTTTATTATAAATTGGTCTGATTGTTTGCATGTAAGAAAAATTTTTGAGATTCAAACTTAAAATTTGAAAAATCATCGGTTTGTACTATTAAGGGATTACAACAGAAAGGAGATCGGGGTTAGTTGGCTACAGGGGTAAGTTGGCGCAGTCTAATTATTGTGGAGGGCTGGTAACATAAAGAGTACCCTAATGCACCGTATATTGGCTCGACAAGATTCATATCGAGTTCAATTTGTTTCACAGGGTTTTTGAGATAATTAGTGCTATTCTGAACAAAATAACAAGCATTGCTATGTCCGTTTAAATTAAAATTAAATTGTAATTTAGATACAAGGTCGCATTATAGTCAATATTTGGGACGCTGTCGCATCTAAATTACAACTGTATCTTAATTTAAACGTAAGATTTCAATGCTTATCAAAATTGTTAACTAACAAGACTGTCGTGAATAGCACCGAGTTTTCACAAAAATGTGTAAAAATAAGCAAACGAATGATTGACTAATGATATCATCATCTCATTCGATAGGTCAATAATCTCAGACAAAGCGTATTTACGAGAAGATTATTACATAATTGTAGAAAATTATAGGAAATGTGAATCAGCCAACATCGCTTACTAATGATTACGTATTGGCTGCTAGTTTGTGTCATATTATTAGGCATTCCGTGGTTGTTAGCCATAAAGTGCGGATCGTTTTCTCTAATGTGTGATGTGCTAATTAAACAAGTTACTTACTAAACAATTTGTGTACTAATTAATGAGTGTTTTTTTCTATATAAAATTTACTAAAATTTGAATATTATTTGCAATTCAAAAATATTGTTGGCGATTTTATATTTCGGTTGGCACTATGTTTTCATAGTGGGAAGCGACAGCAGAGTCGAATGAAAGAGTCGATAAAACCATATCAATTGGACGCAGCAACGTTTTAAATAATTAAAATTAACAATTGGAAATTTATAAAAATTAAAAATCATTTCAATTAGCGCTACAAGTGCGGATTGAAATTGATTAACAGTAGCTAGCAATTGGCAAACCAAAACCGTGGTGCGCCTACGACATTCATACAAATTGAATCTATGGTAACCCTGAGATAATATTTATAAATGTCCAATAAAAAAGAACCAGAGGACTGCAAACCAGATGAGGTTGAAAATTTTCCATCGCCACCATTTTCAAGCACTAGAAGGGATACAGGCGAAATAATGGGTATGATTCCATTCATGGAGACTATAGAAAATTTAAACAAAAGCATGAAGGAAATGAACCAAAAATTTGACGAAAATAAACAAGAAATGAACTTAGGATGGAATGGAATCACAAGAAAAAAAAAATTACGCATGGATAATTTAGGTATAGCTATGAAATCTTTAAGAATGGAACCAAAGGAGAATTTGATAGAAAATTATACAAAGTCTCTTACAAAGCTTGAACCAAAGACAAAGAGGGTTGTATTGAAGAAATTAATAAAAAATTAACGAAACAATTAAAGAAAATCAAGAAAATTTAAAAAGTTGCAATGTAAATAAATTTAAAGAAGAGAACAACAATTAATAAATAATAATGGTACTTTAGGTAGATTGGGCGAAAAATTAAAACAAAAAGACAACATTATACTCAAATAAAAAATTTCGCATGTACGGTTGACGAAAAATTAAATGTATTGGATGTACAAGTACAACAGAAGTTCGAAGAAAATAATAATACCCAAGTGAAAGAGCTAATTAATCGACGGAAGAAAAACTAAAGATAAAAATCATATTAAAATCCTGAACTGGAAAGGGATGGAAATATTTAAAATTGAAAGGTTCACAGAAAAAGATGAATAAAATCGAATAAAATGAAACATGCATTTTTAAAAATGAAAAATTTGACACACAAAAGAAATTTGTAAACGAATTTAATGTGATAAAAACAGATAAAGAAATGAAAATTGATTCCACGAAGAGGAAATTATGTAAAATTGGAAACCCGAGAAACAACAAGAAAAAGTGCGAATTGAAAAATTTTATTTACAGGAAATATTTGAAGTTTTGATTGGAACGATGAGAACTGGAGGAATGGACAATTTGCTTTCCACATGGAGTCGAATTAATGGTACCATGAAAGTGACTGCCTATTTCTCATGGAAGCGGATTAGATGGATATGCACAAATGAGAAGAATGCAACAAGTATCAGCCATAGAAGCCCTCAACTATTGGAATTATTGGTTTGATTAAAAATTGATTTTGATAAAAAGTTTGACAGTTTGCAATGAACTATGAATAGATGATTTTGATAAACGATAAAATTAGTAAGAGAATGCGAGATTTTCAATTTCTTTTATAAATTTCTCGAAAAACCACGAATTTGCCGATATTTCGCAGATAAATCTTGAAGGATTTACATGTTTAAAACTGGAAGGGGTAACCATCGTGTTTTTTTAAAAAAATTTGAATATTATTTCCCTACCTGGGGCTGTCGGGTCCCATAGATATGAAAATGGAAATAGCTGATAAAAAATTGTAGAATTCAAAATATTATAGCGGCACAATTAGAATTCCTTTGCTTACACAGTGTCTTGTGGAATACCCCCAGCCGTATCTAAATTATTGTCAAAGAAATATTTACACCCTTCTGGCCCTCAGCATCAAACCATAAAAAGCAATGCCAAACGAATTGCGACAAAATGAAGGAAGAATGGTCCTCTGGATGCTCCTGAAAAGAATATGTGCTATGGTAACATCACATTTTTAGTGAAAAAAACGTATTACCATGAAGAATCTTAATATAGTAAAACCACAAAAGCTAGTGTAAGACTTAACTTAACCTAGTTTCTCTGTAATAACAAGAATAAGCTTCCGTTTGGGGACGGTCCGACCGACCAATAATATTTTATTCAAGAACGGTCCGACACCCGCATACACAGTTGTATCAATTGAAGACGTCACAACTCGGGACCGGGGAGACAAAACCAATTATTTTTATTTAAATTTTTTCCGGGGGTCCCTTGAAGTTGCTCCAAACGATTTACGTTTCTTCTCTACTCCTGCCAGGTTTTGTGTCCGATCAACGTGGAACTTGGAGGACGGAACCGGACGATTTGCAAGAACAGATTTTCGAATTTGTGTCCCATTTTCGTTTAAAGGAAGGGGCCTACAGATTTTATCTTCTTTCGTGTCTGGTTCCCTTATTTTTATACCCATTTTAATTTTTTTTGGACGAATTTCGATCCTCTCAAATTTAGATTTGCATTTAAGTAAGTACGACGCCGATTTTAATAAATTACATTTTCGCGACTATTTTGTAAGCTAGCTTGCGCGGTATCGAATGGATATGGCAAAAAAAAGCTAACGGTACAGCGCACAAAATTCGCATGAAATTAGTTTTATTGATTTTAGATTAAAAAACTCTAAATGAAATCTAACAGCTATTAAAAATGAATTAACATTTTTCCGAATTGTTTACAAGTACAAAACAGACACAACTGAGCATGCGACCGTTCCCGAATAAAATATTATTGGCCACATTTTTAATAATGTTGCTATGGTGATGTGATATTTTTATTTGACAGATTTAATTTTTGAGCTCCTCCGAAGCAATTTTGATAATTCTTTGAAAGTACCTTTTGGCATCTAAACGAGGTAACCAATTCATTCAAAATTGTGAATTTAAACTTTTGTGTCTGTCGTATCAAGAAGCCAGATGAAAATAAATTAAATCTCCTAAAGTGAAAGGAAGCTTTACTTGAAGTAATAGTGGCATAATTCATTATAACTTCAAAATGAAATGAAATTCGTCAACATTCAAAAACAACAAGTTTTCTACATTTTTTTGTTCTACGAATTTTCTCTAAAATCTACAGTTGAGATAAACATGCAATGAAAGTAAGTAGGGCGTTTCGAAATATTTCAACAAATTTCGCTGATGTACATAAGTAAAACATCAAAGGTTTTTTGTAAAGAATTGATGTTACTTTATTTTCAATTAACTAATATTTTGCTTTAAAGTGAACCTAAATCTAGATATTTAGAAATGTCTTTTTGCGCGAGGTTTTTCTAATATGTGCACCAAATCCGGGACTTCTAAACCGTGAAAATTAGTATTTTGCAGTAAATACTTGCATTAGATGAAATTCCAAGTATTCAAAAAAATCAGGTAACGAGCTATCCATACGGATCAAGTTTGGCGGAATTTTTTTGGCATTCGTTAAAGAACTGGTTTTAAACGAATAAACAAACATAATTGGCCTAGTCATTGTTTTCTAACCGGAAATTATATGAAAATTACATTATTTTAATTATTTCAAAATAAAGCAGCGAAGATTGTTGTTAAAGCTTTGGGTCGGTTAACGCTGAAGATCGGATAATCGGGACTCGACTGGATTACCTTGTTAAGATAATTATAAAACCTCTAAAATTTAACTGGTAGAACAAATTTTGAAAGAAAGTTTTCAACAAAATAATAAAAATTCAAAACTGAAGTGTTACAATTAACCCTGATCTTGCCATTTGTTTATATTATCAATATATTCCTAATACTAAACTGTGGTTGATACAGAAATGAACTTTGGTACGCACATCAAAACCTTGTAGTTCATTTTTGTCAGTGTAGCAGAAAACGCGTTTAATAAGAGTTAATATTATACTTACTTAAAAAGTTTCCTTGAAATCGTCAAAACAGGACCAAAAGAGTACTTGAAACCATTCCATAATTTTTAAATTTTATTACTATGGGGGGAATAACCTAAAACACAAACGAGCAATTAGAATCTCAAATCTAGGAAAAAACTGGCAATTAAACCGTTTCTTACCCCATAATTTAAAAGATTAATTTGAATTTATTTTTGCAAGTTACAAATTAATAATAAATGCGAAATTTTAACAAATTGAAAGAGAGAAATTAACTTACCTTTTATCAAAGGTTGGTGTGCTGATGTTTTCCGATATTGATTTGGGTTTTTCGAATAAATTAACTTCCGGTTTGCACTGTGAACAAAAAAGATATTTTAGAAAAGAACTTAATTAATAATACATCTAATATGGTAGGTGTGGGATTCGAACCCATGACTACTTGTTGGCAGAAGTTCTCGTTTTTACGGTTGTATCCTGTTCCCTCCTTGACAACCACATGTTGCGAAACCATTTATAATTTTTAAATTTTATGACTATTAGGGGAATTACCTAAAACACAAACGAGCAATTTGAATCTCAAATTATGAAAAAAATTAGAAATTATATTGTTTATCTTACCGTGTAATTATTAAAAAATTAATTTAATTTGATTATCAATTTAGAAATTAATAACAAACACCACAATTGAAATCACGAAAATTTGAGCCCTAATTATACGAAATTGAGAGGTAAAAATTAACTCACTCTTTGGTGAAGAGCGGCGTGGTTGATGGTTTCAGGAAATCCTCTAATAGTATCTTTTAATAAGATGGATCTAATATTGATTAGGTTCCCAGAATAAAATTTTCGACCAGTGACGTGCGTGAATGGAGATTACCAAGATTTCAAGTTATCCAAAATGTGAAATCTAGCCCAACCTTACATTAAAGGGTGGGGTGTAAACTGCCTCAATCCACCAGGCAGTTGAAAGAAAAAACTTTCAAGTCCACTTTCTTATCCAAACGATCAACACTGATATTTTTAAAAATCATTATTGAAATTACGGAATACCTGCATCTAGATCCAGCTTATGAACGATTAGAGCCGCTTTTTTGCTGTCAACAGGTGTGGATTGGAAATTGTTGATAGAAGATGTAGCTTCCATCTACATATTTATCGTAAAGGAAGGCAAAATTAAGTTATAAAGACGCGGCATTGCATTGGTCGATAAGACGAAATTCTCGCGTCAAGGAGAATCAGTTACTTCGAGAATTGAAAACTGCAACCTTGGTGCCTGAATCAAGTTCGTGATTGATTTAATAGATTAGTAATTTCAATAGAATCGTAATCGCCTAAAACACTCTCAAGCCCGGTTCTGATCGGGTTCAGGCCTACGGAACGAGTTGTGTGTTCCCTAGTTCACTCAAAACTTCAAGTGGGATGAGGGACTGGGTGATTAAAACAAAACTTTCAGTTTACATTACTCCAAAAAATAAATGAAGAAACTATGATAACTAAATTTGATTCTTTAACTTAAACAAATTATAAAATATTATCGGAGTCATCAATAAATTACGTTACGCTTAGAGGTGTGTGTGGGGGGGGTAGAATGAGGCATGATTTTGGCAATGGCGTGGCGAATTTGGCCGCAAAATGAACGTAAATATTGAGTTTTGTTACTTTTATTCAACTTTAAAAAAAAGAATGGTACTTACTCGAAGGAGATTTTACAAATTGTTTTCCAGCTACTAAGTAGATTTTAGGGGCAGTTTGCACCCACCCTTTTTGCGTAGGTTTTACATTTTGGGTTATTTACAATATAGCTCATCCATTCATGCGCGTCAGTGGTAGATTCGAGTTATCAATAATAATGTTTTTAACAAAATCTTTGTATGCAACAATCGAAGAGAAATGATAATATTCAAATGTTTCCCGACGATATCGATTTCCAGAGGGCTTTAACCCGAGGGAAATTGCACAAAATGACTGTCAAAGGACAATACGTCGAATATTTATCACTTCCCTCGGTCTGTTTGGGAAATTACAGCCCGGAGTCTCACTGTACCACTTCCTACTATCAAATAAAATTTGAACTAAATCAATTGGTTCAAACCGAGTTCATTAGTTAATTTTTATTTGGTGGTAGGAAGTGGTGCAGTGAGACTTCGGTCTTATTGGCAGGACAGTCACGAATCGCCACTGAATGTGACCAAATTATAATAGCGTTTCGAATTTTAATTGTGGTGTTCACATTAAATCAATAATAAATTAAACATTAAAAATAAAATAGTTAATTAAACAGGTAAAATATTTTTTTATTGTTTCATTGAAACTGCTGAAAATTTTTGTTAAAATAAAAATAAGTTTTACTCGCTTAATTAACTATTTCATTTTTGAAGTTTAATTTATTATTAATTCTCATCAATAGTTAAAAAATCAAATATTCAAATTAAATCGGCTTCATCAACAAAATGTAAAACATGTAAACACACATTTTACTTCTTGGTTGAAATGAACACTTATCAATATTTTCTTCTAATCACAAATAGTTGCACTGTTTGTTATCACACTATAAATAAATATAAAAAGATCGAACCGTTTGCGTCCAACGATGCCAACTTTCTCGTGATGGAACCTACCGTATCTGAAACAAAAGAAATCAAACATTAATTTTTGGCGCACACTGTAGACATTTAATTTTTTAAGTTCAAGTAACACAAAATTTAGGAATAGATGATATAATTACGCCGTTAAATTTAACTAAGGAATGGAAAACGTCTGTTAGAACTAACGGGCCAATAGAAATCACCCGTTAATATTAACGACTTGTTCCAAGGTTTTATGTAACCGGGTATTAGTGTATTAACAATATTTAAAAAGCACCCTGTAGGTATCAACATTATTAAATTGTCGGAAAAATGTATTCAGTTTTTTCTCTGTAAGTTACGCCACTGCTGCTAGGTACCACAAAATATTGGAAGCATCCTGTACATGTAGGTGTTATATTTTTAAAACCTTAGTCGACTTATATCGCTTCCTTTAGTACAGTAGTTTTTAAACTTATGTAGTTAAAGGATTCGTATCATGCAAAATTATTTGACATGGAACTGTGGGGGCGAGGGTCGTGTGACTTGTGTTTGGCTTCAGGGGGCCTTTAAAATGTAGCTGGCAGCACAAACAAAACGAAATAAAAAAACCATAATATCTAGCTTAGGTTTATAATATTTAGATATCAACCGAATTATTTTAGCATTTTTTATGTTAGGTACTGTTTTTTGAATTTCGATTGGTTTCGCTTCTTGAATAAATTTTTAACGAATAGCACCGTGTGTACCTAGTTTTGTTTAGTACCTAATATGTACGTAAGGGCGCCTCACGCATCATGATTTAACCCTGGTCTCTTTTGCTAGCCCGGCTCAAGAAAATTTTTTTACCATGGGCTAATGGAAAGAATTGCACCCACCACAACTGACACATTTCTCTGATACAAATTTTTTATGAGAGCGTACCAAAGAATAAGCATTATTTTCGGTAGCACCATAATTAGTATACAACTAATAATAAGTGTTCGAAAACACACGAAAGTTTTAATGGAAAATGTAAAATTTTTTAGTTCAATCACAGGTCGAAATTGTTGCTATTACAAAAACTGATTGGGGGTCGTCCATAAAGGACATCCGCTTTGTTTCTCCACTTTTCAACCCCCCTTGTCACAGTTGGTCACAATCTTCGAATCCCCCTCCCAGGACGTCCTATGGTAACAAATCAAAGACCCCCCCCCTTATTTGTCTAAAATCGGACTTGATCTTTTAAACTAAAAAACCTACTCATTAACTTTTTTAAATTTTTTTGGCTGTAGTAAAATTGAAATTAAACAAGCAAGAATTTAGGTGAACTTTATTTGACTATCCAAAAATGGAATTTTTACGCGGACGTCACATTTCTCTAACCCTCCTGGTTACTCTTGGTCACATTTTGTACACCCCCTCGCTCCTCTAGGCGTGGACGTCTTTTATGGACTTTTTTTTTTAAATTCCGAGTTTTAACGTTGGAGGTATTTCAAGTCACAGATGTCTTTGAATTTTTTCGGATTTCTACGGTTTTGCAGCTTTTGTGAGTGAAAAGTCTCGGAACTTTATAACTAATCGGTCAATAATAGTTTGATGTTGAAAAGAACAATTATTTGTATATTTTTTAGGCCGCACTGGACATTTTAAAGCTGATGACTAAAAAACTAACGAATAAAACGTGCATTACGCCATGACAAATTGAAGATGTTGCACATGCTTAAATAGAGAGTGTTCTTCGATCAGTGGTGGCTAGTGACTTGTTTCAATGGAAGGCTGAAAAGGAAAATCCTAAATATATATTTTTGTGTTACTTTGAAAATATTAATACTCTTCATTGTAAAATTAAATACTCAAATCAACAATAGAAAGTGAAAATAGAAACCGGGGGGGGGGGTCTGGTGATATAGAATGACCTCGGAATAGTTTATTGGAAAATGTAATATTTGTTCAATCATAGGTGGAAATTGGTTTTTTTTAATAGGAAGTTTTCACGCTAGAGTTACGGGTACTTCAAGTCACATTATCACCTTCTTAGTTCTTATCCGTGACTTTGAAATCCTTGAATTTTTTCGGATTTTAGCAGTTGTTAGTGAAAAGTTGAGGAAATTTACAACTTTTAGGTTTTTCAGGTTAAATGTGAGACCGAGTGTGGGGGGGGGACGTTAGTCGCTATCACTTCATCAATTTTTAAATTATCGTTCTATCGATGACATTATTAAATTTAAATTTAGTTATTTAAACTAGAAAATTATTATGGTTGAAACCTGCAGACCTTCTTATGTGTATTTAACGTTAATGTGCGGCCTGAATGCCGCACTTGAACATTTCAATGATGGTAACTAAAAAATTAAGGAATAAGACCTTTATTACGCAATGATAAATTTGAAGATGTTGCACATGTTCAGAGCGAATCTGGGTACAAAATTTGAAGATAAGGGAAATTCTAAGAATATATTTTTGTGTTACTTTAAAAATGTTGGTACCCTTCATTGTCAAAGTAAATATACAAATCAACAGTAGAAAGTGAAAATAGAAACCGCGGGAGGCATATAGAATAACCTCAGAATATCTTATTGGGAAATATTTTATTATTATATTATATTTATTTAAACTAGAAAATTATGGCGGTCGAAACTTGCAGAACTTGTAATGTGTAGTTAACATGGTTGTGCCACCTGAAGGCCGCACTGAATAGTTTCAATATGGTAACCAAAAAATTAACGAATAAGACGTGCATTATTATGCTAAGAAAAATTTAATAATGTAATGCACACAAGGATACAAAATTTAAAGAAACGGAAAATTCTAATAATACATTTTTGTGTTACTTTGAAAATATTAATACTGTTTATTGTCAAATTAAGTATTCAAATCAACAATATGAAGTGAAAATAGAAACTTTGGGGAGGGGGGGGAAGATCCTGGGGATATAATAGAATACCCCGGAATATCAACATGATGACCATCTCGATATCGATACGCTGGGGGGTATTTTTAATTTAAAAATTACAAATTTAATATTTAAATTGCACTTAAAACAATACAAAAAAATATTTCGACAGAATTAACTAAGAATAACAAAATGTGTACCTGGGGGGTATTCCATACCCCCAGACCCCCCGGTCTCAACAGCTGTCACCTGTATTGGTATTTACTTATTTATTATTATTTTTAGATATTTGTCGTTTCCGATTTTGAATAGGAGGGTACGCGCCTTTTAAAACAAGCCATTACTGCTTGTCACTAAACATAACATCAGAAAAACAAAGTACATATTTCACTATCGTTTTTTTCTTTAGATGCACGACATACTGTCGCCCTGACTAGGAAGCATTTGTTTTTCTTTAAATGAATTACTTGGAAGGGGGGTGACGAATAAACTAAACCCAAAAAGGTTTTCAAGGATTTATTACGTAATTACAAGAAAATTCGACGCTGTTGTTAGGTATTTGAACTTCAGTGCGGCCTTTAGGCTGCACAACCTGGACAATCACGAATCAGTACGGTCTTAAAACACCAGTTCTGTGTTTATTTTTTAGTTACAAACCTCAAAAAAGTGTCAGCGATTGTCATGGCATAACCAGGCTAATCACGCACTATTATAGTCCATCTGTTTGTTTAAAAATACAGAACTAAATTGTACTGGTGATTGGATAAAAATTATGGCTTAAGAGATGGCTCACGAATATTTTTCCTACAAGTTTCTGGCAACTTTATAAAATTTGTACAAGATAAATTGTTATTTGTCATACGAATACTTTTTAATGCAATTTTTCCAAGTGTCAAATAAGTTACATTTTATTTGCTGCTCATTCCCGTAAGGTATTTGAGGTTTCCCTGTTTCAAGGCGACCTCTACTGCGGACTAGACCCGGATGGACAAGTAGAAAAGGCAATGAATAAATAAATGACGAAATAATTTATAGAAAAATAATTCTGAATCCAACACGGAAATTTTTTCAAAATATAAATACTACAATACGGCATCAATATAACCGCCATCTAGAATGTGACTGCCTTGGCTGTTAAAAGATAAATTAACGGATCAATTTAGGAAGTGAAAACTTAATTCAGAATTTGTTATTGAATAGTAACGATATCACCTTGCGTGACACCCTGTCCTGGGAATTTTTTTATTACAGAGAAAATAACACATTTGTTTTTCCAATGGAGAGCGGGGGGGGGGGGCGTTAAATAAATATAATTCCGGAAATCTACAACCTTAACGGTTGTTAAACTAACCTGCCTACCAGTAGAGGCTTACGGTTTGCTAGAATTACTTTTTTCATTTTTTAGAGGAATGTTTTACATCCGGACCACCGTTTACAGTTCAAACGACGTCACAAATATTCAGTGCACGCTAGCACGGTGCATTAGCATTAAACAATATTATGCAAAGATGCTATTCTATTTAGGGAGGGCGGCTGCCCTTTGCCCTCCACGTTTCAGCCGCCACTGCCATCGACCGGTCGTTGAGTAATTTAAAAACATAAGAAAACATAAATTTTTTGCTGCGAACATTACAAGATTTTTTTGTGCCTCTAATTTCCGGTTTCAGAAAACGTTTAACTTTTTTAAATATTTGATTTTGTAATTATGGAAAATTAATAAGAAATTAAACTTGAAAAATAAAATAGTTCATTAAACGAGTAAGATATTTTTAAAATTTTTGCATACGGAAGCTATCATGTAAATATTTTACTCGTTTAATTAACTATTTTATTGTTTATTGTATTTTATTCTATTATGAAAACCTACTCGAACAAGCTGTAAAATTCAACAGATGATTTCTATTTACTTATTAGTACCAATAAACGTTTCGGACCTGCTCTTTTAATTTTTTTCAATGCTCTCTACGAATATTACTCCAAACACAAAAACTTAAAATAAGTAGGTCAACGTTATTGCGCATGGTGAAAATAAATTAGCACACATCTGATTTTAGTGGCAAAACAAAAATATTATTCGCATCGTAAAAATATCACCAAAAAAATTTAAAACCAAGTAAGCTGCTACCGTATGTATACAAGATGGTCGGCGATTCATCGTTTCGTAATATTTCTGGGAACCACTGGCTCATATTTAAGATAACGCAAGCGCGGGTAACACCAATCATCAAAGTAGAATTTAAAAATTTTGAAGGAAATTAATGTAATTCGTTTAATTTGAAAAATAATTGAATTAGTTACTACGCGTTAAATTTCAATTAATTTTTGTTTTAAAAGACGCTACTTGGCGTGCCAAGATGGCGACTACAGAAAATGCTATAAGTTTTTCCGCACATCGGACAAACCGCAGAAAATTTTTGCAAAATTTCAAAAGAACATGCATTAGCACAAAAACATTGACCATTAAAGCATAACAGGCCGTTCGAAACTGCTTTTAAATTTTTTGAAAAAAGGTGACTAAGAATTACTCACACAAGAAAATTGCCCCCTCAATTTCATATCCTGGGGTCTAGCTTGAATCTCCAACGACACTCCGTGGTTTCACTAAAACACCCACAATAACTCGACATTAAAATTTTCACAATTTTCCACTTAAAATTTAAAAAGAATCAGCCGATATCTGCATGACGCGTTCACTTCATATCAAAAGGCACAAGTGAGCTACTACAGCGCTACCAATATGTCAAATGTGCGAATTCTTCGAAATAGAACTGTTTATTAGTAGGTGAATAAATAAAAACTTAAGCACAACATTTTTTTAAAACGATTTAACAATTTTAGGAATTAAACTAGGAAGATCGGGAACCAAGTTATGCTCCTGGAATCATCCGGTTACAACAATGCAGAGACGATGAAGTTCCGGCTGTAACTACAGATGTCGCTAGGTCCAGCTAGGTATTTTTTGAAATTTTTAATATTTTTAACACGCACTTTTTGAATATTTATTGTACCACTTTGTCATTATTTTTCTAACTTCCGGAACGTTTATTGTTGTTATGTAGAAATTATAAAATTGTTGCTTTATTTTACCATTTCATACCAGCTGTTGCAGTGGTATGGAAAGTTTAATTAACATTCAATGGTGGGTTTGATATTAATGGGGAGGGGGTGTAGAAACTTCTTGTGGTATTTTTAAAATATTAATTTTCTTCATTGCCAAATTCAATATTCAAGTCCATAATATAAAATGAAAACTAAATACGGGGAGGGTCTTGGTGGGGGAGGGGGGTATTTTCCCAACTACTCCTAAATTATTTTAAAAAGAAAACTAAGCATGTGGTGATAGTCAGAAAAAGTAAAGCAGGATCATAAAATATTTTATATTATTTCATTGGTCGACTGCCATATTCTGGGGGTATACCAAACTCCCCAGCCCCCCGGTCTCTGGAGAAGCTAAAATTTTAGAAAATCACTTGCAGTGGGAATTCTGAGCTATTTCAATCGGAAGGCACCAAAAAATGTACTGGATTTTTATTTACTTAACATTATTATTTAGTGTGATAGTTTTTTGATAGTTGCTGGTTAGGGTTTTAGACGGGGGAGGGGACGTGTCCTGACGCCTTTGGAAGCCGGGGGGGGGTGTGGCACAACGCAGCATATCATAATAACCAAGAAACATAAATCAGTACCATAATATATTTTTTAATGTTTTGCTGCCTGACCTCCATCTGCTGGGGGGTATTCCCGCCAATACCTTCCGGACATGGCAATCGGTAATTTATTATAACTTAATTTGCAGTGGGGGGTCGTGGTATCTTTCAATGAGAAGATCGCAATATTTATCCGACTTCTTCTTGACTTAAAATTAGTATTTTGATGATTGTTTTTAGATAGTTGTGTTTTAATGTTTGAGAAGGGGGGTACGTGCACAGGCACCCCTTTACAACGTGGTGTCAGGGGTTACGGAATACCCTTTACCATATCATCACAGCCAAGAAAAGTAAAGTAGTATAATTTTTTATGCTCTACCAGCCGATTTTCATGTGCTAGGGGTATTACATACCCTCCAGACTCCCGGTCCCGGAAACCGCTAATTTATTACAACTTAATTTGAAATTGGGGGTCATGGTATGTTTTAATGAGAAGCTCACAAAATTTATCCTATATTTATTCACTAAAAATTAGTATTTTTATGATTATTTTTAGATAGTCGATTTTTAATGTTTAAGAAGGGGGGATTACGTGCCCCGGCGACCTTTTACAACGTGGGGTCAGGAGGTATGGAATTACCCTTCATCATATCATCATAGGCAAGAAAAGTAAAGTAGTATCATTTTTTATGCTCTACCATCAGCTGATTTTCATGTGCTAGGGGTATTCCATACCCCCCAGACTCCCGGTCCCGGAAACCGCTAATTTATTACAACTTAATTTGAAATTGGGGGTCATGGTATGTTTTAATGAGAAGCTCACAAAATTTATCCTATATTTATTCACTAAAAATTAGTATTTTTATGATTATTTTTAGATAGTCGATTTTTAATGTTTAAGAAGGGGGGATTACGTGCCCCGGCGACCTTTTACAACGTGGGGTCAGGAGGTATGGAATTACCCTTCATCATATCATCATAGGCAAGAAAAGTAAAGTAGTATCATTTTTTATGCTCTACCATCAGCTGATTTTCATGTGCTAGGGGTATTCCATACCCCCCAGACTCCCGGTCCCGGAAACCGCTAATTTATTACAACTTAATTTGAAATTGGGGGTCATGGTATGTTTTAATGAGAAGCTCACAAAATTTATCCTATATTTATTCACTAAAAATTAGTATTTTTATGATTATTTTTAGATAGTCGATTTTTAATGTTTAAGAAGGGGGGATTACGTGCCCCGGCGACCTTTTACAACGTGGGGTCAGGAGGTATGGAATTACCCTTCATCATATCATCATAGGCAAGAAAAGTAAAGTAGTATCATTTTTTATGCTCTACCATCAGCTGATTTTCATGTGCTAGGGGTATTCCATACCCCCCAGACTCCCGGTCCCGGAAACCGCTAATTTATTACAACTTAATTTGAAATGGGGGGTCATGATATGTTTTAATGAGAAGGTCACAAAATTTATTCTATATTTATTCACTAAAAATTATTATTTTTATGATTAATTTTAGATAGTTGTTGATTACGGTTTTAAATGTTTGGAGTGGGGGAGGGGGAGGCGCCTTTTTAAACATGGGGTCAGGAGGTATGGAATACCTTTCAGCATATCATCATGGTTAAGAAAAGTAAAGTAATATCATAAAACATTTTTTATGCTCTACCGGCTGATAGCCAAGTGTTGAGGAATTCCATACCCCCCCCCCAGGTCCCGGAAACCGCTAATTTATTATAAGTTATTTTGAAATGGCGGATCATGGTATGTTTTATTGAGAAGGTCACAAAATTTATCCTATGTTTATTCACCAAAAATTATAATTTTTGGATTAATTTTAAACGTAGGGTCATGGGGTATGGAATTCCGTTCAGCATATCATCATAGCCAAGAAAAGTAAAGCAGGATCATAAAATATTTTATCAGCTGATCGCCATATTATGCGTGATATTCCATACCCCCTCGACTCCCTGCTTTCTGTAGTGGTTAATTTCTTACAATTTAATTTGCAGTGGTGGCTCCTCCTGACTTCTTTCAAAGGAAGTCACAAAATTTATTGTATTTTTATTTATATAAAATTATTATTTTTCTGAATATATTTGGATAGTTGTTGGTTACGGTTTTAGATGGGGGGGGGATAAAAGCTATTCGTCGGTTTCTGATTTTCGTATCCACTTTTAGAAAGTTGAAATTGTGTTAATACCCCCAGTTGTAGCGATTTAAAGGTTTGGCAGTATGATGTACTACTTTTTAGTACATGGAATGTAAATTTTCTGATTGGTTACATGTAAACTTTGTTTGTTTTTCTAACCAATCAGGTCACTAGTCTTTTACTTTCCATATGAAGGGGCTAGTGGCGATACCATTTTTCTATCTAGCCATATTCTATATTTTTATCTTTATAATTCTTATATCTTTGATAAAGTAGAGTACTTACTCGAGAGCCATAAGGCGGGAGAACTACATATTCCTTTATTCCCATGTGATGTAATATACCACTATTGTCATAATATTGGAGTCCGGAATCTGTAAAGTTAATGTGAATCAGTCATCAGTGTATTAGATGCAGAATTTCAAAATTCAATCATATTTAAAGTTAAGGTGGGGAATTGACAAACATCGGGGAAATGGCCGCCAACGTCGCTACTGTCGAAAATATTTTAAATTTAATTCAGTTTCACACCTTTTGGAATAATCCATTTGTGGTATTCATTTCCAACAGATGTCGCACCAATATGTACATTAGTGACAAAGACAAAAATTATGTTCATAATAATTGAACATAATAGAGGAACTACCTCTATTATGTTCAATTAAAATATGCTCATATAAAATATTTTAACTAAAACTATGCAGGTAAATTCCGATCCGACCAGTCCGACTGAGTACAATGCCATCACCATGACACACCGTGAATTATTTTTCGCAAAAACTGCCTAAATTGGTAGTAATGATAAACGAAACTGTAGATTGATTATAACTATTATAAATAAACTTTTATCAATTTAATTTGATTATCTGTAAACTTCACGAGTGTCTTCGTGTTTCTAGAGAAAGACATTTTGGTTTGGAATTTTTTTTTTAGGTTACAGTTTTTATTTTTATGACTATATTTTAGGCACAATTTTAATAATTCAGCTCTAGAAACACAGATCATAGTTTTTTCTACAGGAACCTGATTTGCTAAATGTCATATATATGATATAGTTTTTCTTAGAATAGCGAAATTCAAAGGGTCTGTATAGCGTATATTTATACATTCATTCGCACCCTTAACAAATTTCAAACGAAGTTGTGCATCATTTTATCAATGCATTTTGCTTGAACTCAAGACCAAGAAATATGTTGAAATATTTCAACAAAACCCTTGGGGCCAGTCCTCTTACAACGTTTTTTTTAAATTCTGCTTTCAAATGGCTTTATCACCAAAACTATTGATTTTGGAGTGTTAATGGTTTATTGATTTTTTCTCTTCTTCTTAGTCGTATTGTTCGTTTTCGAACGTCGTGACCCATCTCTTTCTATGTATGTGATGTGCGTTCCAAGTGTTTTCACATACATAGAGGACCTACTTGTTTAACGTGGGCTCCGAACCACGGGAAGTGTAATACACTTCAGTTTGAGATGGGCGCTCTTGGCAAATTACCTCGGTGGTTTGCCATTGCTTTCCGAGGAGAGACGGCCAGAATAAAGTTCTTACCCTACCCGGATTCGATCCTAGCGTTTCGCATTAGCAGTAGACGCACTTAACTGCCAAAGCTGTGACCATCTCTGATTTTGATTTTTTAAAGAGCGTGAAATGATCTAAAAACTAGATTGTAACCATTTATGGTGTACAATCACAGGTTTCCGAGTTATGGATTAAATTAAGTAAAGAATGGGGTTGTCCCGTGTTGTCAAAAATATAATTTTTACCTATAAAAATCGATGGCCCATAGCAAAATACTATATATAATTACAAATATATAATTTTAAAACGCTATACTAATTAAATAAAGTGCCTTTTTTAAACGTATACGTTTGAAAAGTCGCCATTCTGTGACGTACCTAAAGGCCGTCCAATCACAATTCGCAATTAAAATTGCATTTACCACGATGCCACGTTTATATGTATGCGAAAATTACATCCTTGAGTGTACCCATGTGATGTGTTTAAAAATTGTTAAAAATCCGTAAATTTAAATACTTATTATAACCATGGCAACCATGCATACATAATACGCCATCTACGTTCACTATGAAAATATGCAATTTGTAAATAAATAAATGATGCTTGTTCAAAATTAATTTCTAATTGCTACCCATTTTGAAGTATAAAAATAATAATATATAGTTTCAATTCATTCTTTACATTTAAATACATTATTATTTAAACTTTTAAGGTTATAGTATACCAACTGATATTTAAAAATAATTAAATTTCAATAGTGGGAGTGTATTGGCTTCTAATTGGCTTACCTTTATGTACGTCATTATTTACCGCGTTTTAATTATTTAAAAATATTTCAATTTTTGAACTTCAATACGATCGTTAAAATTGCTAAAAAAAAATTTTTTTTACGCAAGAGGGGTTTAAAATCACTTAAATTTTCGATTTTAATGAAAAAAAAAATTTGAGGGATTAGCCCATTGTCAAAAATCAGAGATTTATTTTTTTTAAATTGTTACAAACCTTTTTTTCCGAGGGAGGGGGAATCTTCCGACTCGTGTGGGTGGTTGTGACGGATTTTTACCATCTAAACCTAACATAGGATTTGTTCTATAGGACCGATGGTGACTATTTTTTCCTTTTTGAAAACTTTAATTGCCTTTTGGTATAACTTCAAGTGTCATTTCACTCTTTCATTATAGGCTGATTATTTTCACTTTCACTATGCCGTGATCATATTCATTTCCAATTTGCATTGCTTATCTTCTTCGTCCCTTAAGATTTCAGTGGTTTAATGTTATGTAGTCACTGGTTTAGCGCTTTGCTACTTTCTTTCACTGTTTCTTGGTTGACATCGCGTCCACTTTCAATGTCATCATTAAAGTATTGACTTAGCCAAGGGATCAAATGGGGAACTCGTATTTATACACTTCTCTCGATTCTCTGCTCTCGCAGATTTCTCTGTCCATTTCTCTCCGAATTCAGATGGACTTTGGTCTCCTTTATTAACTGTTTCACGTTTGGTGGGTCTGTGCGGTGTCCATATTCCTCCATCCCCTTTTGACCAATATTGTGTTTATTTCTGTCAAAATGACGGTCTTCTTCTTTGTCTCGATAATGTCCTCTCCCTTTGCGGATTTTCTTCTTCCCTCTGCACCTTCTCTGGCTTGTGTTCCTTATAACCTGGTTGTGTAATATTTTTCTTTCTCGATTCAAGAGAAATGTTGCTACTTGCTACCTCTTTTTGTCCTTGGTCCATAGCTACCTGCTGACCAGCACATCCTGCTGACCACCCTGTGTCCCCCACTTCCGAAATTTCCCCAAAACAGGGGTTCTCATCAGTCCCTGGCCAACTACCCTTCTTGGCAACAGGTCCATCAGTTGTCACCGCTGTCTTCTGTGCCTGCCTGCCACCATCTTCTATCGTCATGGTCTGCAACCCAGCACTAACAACGGTAGCAACGCCTCACTTTGCATACGTCGGTGAAGCTTATCCTAATTTCAGGGGCCTCGTTGTGGTTTCCTCTTTCATCTCGTGTGTGGTAGCCATCGCCTTCTTAAGCTCTTAAAATGCTGATTTTTATTCCTCAATGTTTTCGCCAATAATGTCAATTTTCTTCTGAATGTTTTCTATCTTGTTATGTTAGTAACTATTTGATCCAGGATTTTACGCTAGCTCTTGATTTACGTCATCATCTTCTTGGCAAAACCAGTGAATTCTGGTGGTGGTTGAGTACTTCTTCGCGATGACCCTACGGCTCTTCCAACTTCTCGCTAAAGTTATTTTGGATTCTCAGTTTGACTCCATAGAAGTGCTACGGTTTGTCTTGTGTCTGAAAATCTCAATCATTTCCATAAACGCATCGTCGATGACTTTCTTCATGGAGTCGTGTCCGGCCGATGTTCTGCTTTTTTTCTTTTAATTTTGATGACGGTCGAGAGGGATCCACTCCAAGGTCACCTTCCCCGACTGGTACTGAATTTCTGGGTTTCTGCACCGTTATGTTTTCTACTTTGTGTCGCTAATGATGTTTTCATTCTGAATTGTGTAAAACGGATTGTTTTGTACACAAAAGTTGTAGATTGTTGAATTTTCTTTCAGAAAAGTTGCATACACGTTTTTCAATAAAAACGAGCAAAACGAATTCTTTTTAAATCTATAACTCGAAAGACGTTGATTTTAGATAAAAGAAGTTTATAATATAATTTGTAGATAATTTCACGGTACTTAAAAATGTACTAAGTTACTTTCGGCTCTATGGTCATTTGAAGGCCACATGAAGGGCTTAGTGTCTTCTATTATTGACTAAGAGCGTTGTATGGTTCACGGGAACAACCTGTATAGGTAACAATAAATAATTGATCAACAGGCTAACCTAAATTACTGAACAATTAAGGTTCATACAAGTAGAACATCCAGTTTATCGTATAATTTATTCGAAACGTACAAATCCCATGAAAATATAGTCGACCTCTCGTCAAACCATATTCATATTCATACGAAGTTCGCTACCCATCGCGATAACTTCTTAATCCGATATTCGCAAAATAGAGTTATAGAAAGTTTTTTTTAGTTGGCTGCAGGGGTTCAATTTTTTATTCGACACCACACTGTGTTGCTTCATTAGTAAATGAAGAAATATGTAATCAAGTTTTGTTTACAACCTTAAATTACCAATTCAAACATAAAGTCCTGTTCTCTTGTAATTTTACTATCGAAAATGTGGAATATTTGTGTGTTAAAAAGTAGGCGAGATATTTGAGGTAGTCAAATTATGAAAGTTCACTCCGTGCAGGATTATAAAACGCGTTACTTTATCAGTAGCCTAGGGTCACATTCAACCAAAAGGTTTTCATAAAACAGGAAGATTAATTATTACTTGAACTAAAAATCTTAAAAACAGCGATAATTTATAAACTTCATACTTTGTGTTTTATCGATACCATTAGAATTTAGGAAAAAAATGTTTAAGTATAAACTTCTTGAATGGAGAAGAAAAACCTATAAATCACTCAATATCCTTAAATTTGAAACCTGCCTATTTCGTGATTAATTTCTTAAAATTATTAAATTTCTAATTAGTCTTGGATAATTTTTCCAACACATCAAGGAAAATTCTTTGTTTCGTTGTTGATGAAAAATGTAAAAGTGAATGGCCTGAAGTTCGGGCAATCTGAAGTCTCAGGTTTTTCATTAAATCGTTTACTTTATTAAATAAGCAAATTAGCATATAAAACACTGGATTATTAAATTATAAAGTGTTCATAACACGAAGATGTTATCGGACACCCAACTGATATTAGTTGAGAAACAAAAAATGTCCCTCTTCATAATTTGCGTTTAGTACAACAAAAAAGTATGCTAATTTAACATTGCAGTGTAAATACGTGAATTATCTTTTAATTAATGAAATTTAAACGTTTATAAACCGCCAAAAGTTTAAATTTCATATTTAAATTTGCATTTATGCAAAATGTTCAAATTTGATTATTATTGTGCAAAAGAAATTAATTTAAAATACGTTTTTCTATATAGGGCACTCGTGATGTCATAAAGTTACTTGTTACTTTGAAGATTATATTAGATTTTCTGTAAACTAAAAAGAAATTTCTTATGAATTTATAATCGAGGAAATGCTCGTTGTTCCTCAAGTCACATAATAGAACGTAATTTTATTTCAAAATTATTAAATTTCTAATTAACTCATTTCAAAAGGTGAAAGTATTTAAATTTATAGGAATATTTTCCCACCCGAAAAATCTCGCCTGGCTCTCATTGTGGAGTTTTCTGCAAGTTGAAACCCTATAAATTTTTTCAAAACCATTTAATTTTAACATTAAAACTTCCTGTAGCAGGTTTTGTATTCTCGTACTAAAGAAAAGAATAAAAAGGATGGAAACCTCGAAACTTGAAGCTTTCTCTATGTTCGCTACATTTCAAGTTAAATTAGTTTTTCTGTGTAAACGCATTTTCAAAAATGTATTTTTGAACTAAAAATTTAGTACTATAACATTTTTGCGATACGCTGCGATCGCTTCGGGGCAATTCTCTTGGACGAAAATCTTGGCAGAGAAAATTAAACAAATTAATCAACAAAACAAATTGTACATAAAATAAGACAACCTTAATTTACATAAACTCTTCATTGTGTATTTAAAAATTATTATCTAACTTTTTGAATTTACTGTAGATGTACTTTTAGTTAAATGTAACGTATAATGTCCCTATAAATTTGCTTACAATACATTCACCTGGGTGTTATAAATTTACAGATTTTTAAATTAAATTATTTTAAATTCGGGGGTCTCTTTCGAAATTTATCGCTTCCTTGCTCCTCATTATGTACTCACAAATTTGCTTCAACCACATAATTAATACAGCGATTTTTAATTATGTATTTGTGAGCAAGCCTTCGTGTTGTACGTACCTACTTTTAATTAATTTATAATATTATAAAATCATCCCGTGCTTCCTGCCCGATTTAAAATTTAAATATCGGAAAATTAATTTTTTGATGTGATTTCACAATTTTTCTTCGATAAAATATCTTACGTATTTCTAAGACTTGAAAACCGCAATCTAATTTCGCGCGTTAAGTCTTTCAGCGTCGATACCCAAATTGAAATTACAACAATTTATGTTAATAATAAATTAGTAATTTAGAGTTGCGTGTAAAGGTAATTTAATTTTGAACCACCTGCGATGGAGAAATTTTGTTAACAGAGGCGGACGCCAATCAAGTTTTGGCTTGGAAAATTTTGTTATCACTTTTAGGCAGTATTGAACATAAAACTAGGTAATAATTCCAAAATTGTGCGTTGAAAATGAATTTAATTTAATTTTGAAAATTTTTATCTTTTCGTAAACTTTGTTATCTTTGACAAGAAATAGCGCAGAAATTGAGCTTTTTAGGGAAAAATATATTTAAGAATATTTTGTAGCATCCGAAATTGTCTGTCTAAAAACTTTGGAAAAATTTAAATCGGATTACTGTTGCTGAAGTTATCGTTATTAAAACGATCCGAGGATAGAATTCTAAAAATTTTGTTAACAGTGGCGGGCTCGCGCTAAAGTTCTGGTTTACAAATTTTTTCAATTATGTTTAGATACATTTTTCAAACTATTGAATATAAAATGGGCAATAATTCCAAAATTATGCATAGAAAATGAATTTTAATTTTTATAACTTCGTATTTATTTTTGACTAGAAATAATAGTGCAGAAATTGAGCATTTTAAGGAAAAATATATTTACAAATATTTTGTAGAATCCGAAATTATTTGTCCAAAAACTTTAGAAAATTTTAAATCGGATGACTTTTCTAGAAGTTATCGTTATTAAAGCGATCCGAGGAGAGAATTCTAAAATTTTGTTAACGGGATTGGACTCGCGCAAAAGTTCTGGTTTACACATTTTTTCAACGATGTTTAGATAGATTTTTCAAACTATCTAAATATATAAAAGAGAAGATCTGTTTGCTTGCGTGTTCGCTATACGTTCCTAGACCCTTGGACCGATCTCAACCAAATTTTGCACAGTTATTTTGTAGCTCCAGGCGCAACTATTCGTGCATAAATGGAGAAGAAATTCGCTCGGGGAGCAAAGTTATTCGCTTTTTTCGATAAATCAAATCACAAGTTTGACAAAAAATTTAATTTGTCAAATAATTAATCTGACGGACAGTCAGTGATTCAAAATGCTGTCAACAGATGGCGGGGATGGCGGCTTTAATTCGAAAAATGCAAACCACTAACAAAAAAAACACTAACAAATTAATCTGAAAATACTGTCAACAGATGGCGGGGATGGCGGCTTTAATTCGAAAAATGCCAACCACTAACAAAAAACCACTAACAAATTAATCTGAATGCCGCGAATAAGACCGGAGCACTTTATATAGGTCGCAGAACGTGGAAGATCCACCTCTTTGCGGAAGATTTAACTTTACATGAAGATGTAACTTTACGTGAAGATTATGTATGTATGTATGTATGTATCACAGATGACAGATGACGGATGATAGATGACAGATGACGGATGACAGATGACAGATGTCAGATGACAGATGAAAGATGACAGATGAAGGCCGAACAACTATGGCCTTCACGGATCTATTATGATCCGGTCTGTGAGGCCGAAGGCCGAACAACTTTGTCCTTCACGGATCTATTATGGTCCGGTCTGTGAGGCCGAAGGCCGAACAACTATGGCCTTCACGGATCTATTATGGTCCGGTCTGTGAGGCCGAAGGCCGAACAACTATGGCCTTCACGGATCTATTATGGTCCGCTCTGTGAGGCCGAAGGCCGAACAACTATGGCCTTCACGGATCTATTATGGTTCGGTCTGTGAGGCCGAAGGCCGAACAACTATGACCTTCACGGATCTATTATGGTCCGGTCTGTGAGGCCGAAGGCCGAACAACTATGGCCTTCACGGATCTATTATGGTCCGGTCTGTGAGGCCGAAGGTCGAACAACTTTGACCTTCACGGATCTATTATGGTCCGGTCTGTGAGGCCGAAGGCCGAACAACTATGGCCTTCACGGATCTATTATGGTCCGGTCTGTGAGGCCGAAGGCCGAACAACTATGGCCTTCACGGATCTATTATGGTCCGGTCTGTGAGGCCGAAGGCCGAACAACTATGGCCTTCACGGATCTATTATTGTCCGCCCTGTGAGGCCGAAGGCCGAACAACTTTGGCCTTCACGGATCTATTATGGTCCGGTCTGTGAGGCCGAAGGCCGAACAACTATGGCCTTCCCGGATCTATTATGGTCCTCCCCCTGTGAGGCCGTAGGCCGAACAACTATGGCCTACTCGGATCTATTCTGGGTCTAGATGGCTAAGGGCGGCGGATGCCGCCCGTGCCAGCTAGTTGAATATAAAACTAGGCAATAATTAATTCCAAAATTTTTAATTCCGCCACATGTCCACCTATATGGAAAAAGGTCCACATAGGGAACCTACTGTTTAATGTAGCGTCCGAATCACAGAAAGTATAACACTTTTGCTTCGTAATTTACAGCGCAGTACTCTGTCATTGCCTTCCGAGGGAAGACGGTGGAATAATATTTTTATTTTGTTCGGAATCGAACCAGGCTCTAAGCATAAGCAAGCAACACATTTAATTGCTTTAGTTATGACTGTCTCCGTAAAATTTTGGTAGGTTCTAAATCAAATAAATTTGTTTTCAATTTTTTTAATAGGAATTTAGATGGTGTAGGTTGTAGAGGATACTTTGAAGGCTATATTCAACCAGGTTGTTAGATAAAATTTTTCTTTGTTGAAATCTAGGTTATTTTTACCAATTTTAACCTGGAAGAAAACCAGAATCGTACCTATGAACTGATAATGGGGGGGGGGGGGTAAAAATCGCCAAAGTGTAAATTGAAATCATTTAAAAAACGCGCTGTTGTCAAGAGAATAATTTTATCAATACAGGGGGGGGAACTGCTTCCCCTATTATATGACCCTGAGAAACACCGTCAATGAAAAGTCAAACTTGTGACAGGATTTAAGTGAATACAAGAAGCAGAGTAGGACAACCCTGTCCACCAGGTGGCGTGAAAAAGCCATCTATTGAACTGAAAAGTGTGCAAAATATTTATTTCAATTTTTAACATGTAGCTGGCCCTCTATATATTTATATAATATCCTCTTTGCTTACGTACAAAATTCAAATTCTGTGATTGGTTAATTTTTTGTTAGCAATCTGAAAAGATGGACACATCTTAGGTAATTTTTAACTAAACTGTTTGGCCAAAAATAAAAGCTCTTTAAACCAAATTTTTAAAGTTGCACCTTCTGATTGTTATATTAGTGATAATTAGAGTCCGGATTTATATGCGGTAAAAAACATCAATATAAGTATTTTATATGCGGTTAAAATTAGTCGATATATTATGCGGTAATATTGCTGAAATTTTGATAATATGCGGTTAAATGAAAACAAAGGAATATAATGCAAAATCGAAATTTTTAGTATTGTTTAGTACATAAATAATATTTACATATCGTGGGCTTACTGCAAAAACTGACCAAGTCAAAATAAAAAGTTTCTAGATAAATGAAATTGAATGTTTAATATTTTGTGAAAAATCAGCTTTTTAAAAGTTTTAATTTTTGTTTTAGGAAAATAACACTTTAACAATACTTCTTATTAGGGCTTTTGCTAATTTTTAAATTTTTAAAAAATACTGAGCGAACTTAATCAACAAAGTTTTGGTCAGTAAGAATCCGACACTACCATCCCTGATGGGGTGGTGCCTATGAAAGTTTCCCCCTTCCCTGCAGGAAAAAAAAAAGACTCCTAGACCGTTTGACCGATCGGAACCAAATTTGACACAGTTATTATGTAGGTCCCTGCGCATGTTTTTGTATTGAAATAGTGCAAAAATTCGCAAAGGAAAGGAAAGTTGATTTTGAGTAGCCTGCCTTCCTTTAAGGAATCTCGATAATCCATTCATGCGCGTCCCTGTGGGACGCGCATGAATGGATTATCGAGATTCCTTAAAGGAAGGCAGGCTACTCAAAATCAACTTAAAAAACAATAATAAATGCTGTCAAGCTGTCAACCGATTTCATTTCATTTCATTTATTTCATCCACGGCTAAGCCTTTTTACAATAATCTTTCTTACAATAAACCTTTTTACAATAAAACCTTTACAATAATAACAACAACTACAACAAACACGTACAAGTTAACAAAAACAAAACCGACACAACACTAACTGAATGTGATAAAAAACCAGCACACACTATACAAAAATCAATATCAACAAAAATCAACAATATATAAAAATAAAAAAATAAATTATACCCCTGCAACTGCAGACAAGTCAACACCGAACACAGTCCTCCTAAATGATGCAAGGGAAGAGTTAAACACATCAGTGCCAAGAACATCACTCAAATAATTGGCCAAACGAGCCATCCTAGCCATGGGACAGTGCATCCCATAATTAGTTGGATGAAACTTAACTACAAAAGGCCACTTGGATCTGGTACATCTTGAGGTATCTCTGAAAACAAACAACTCACGCAGCGCATCACAGTTGATTTTGCCGCTGAACAACCCATGTACAAAACCAAGATCGATGACCCTGCATCTTACGGCCAGTGACTTAGTATTGCAGAAGCTCAAGTATATCTCGTCTGAAAAATCCTCCCTGGCACGTCCCAGTTTATAGTGGAGCGACTTAAAAAATTTGTGTTGCACACGCTCGAGTTGGTCAATATGAACCTGGTAGCTGGGTGACCAAACACTGCAAGCATATTCAAGCTTAGAACGAACCAACGAATAGTATAAAACTTTCACGGTTGTAGTCGAGAAGTGAGCCGACATGCGACGGATGAACCCCAAAGTGCGAAAAGCCGAATTGCAAATATGTAAGATGTGACTTCTAAACGACAATCCAGCATCCAATCGAACACCGAGATCATTAACTTCAGTAACACGCTGAATTGTTCTATCGTTCAGGGAATAATCGTATGTAGTGGTTGAGTGTTTCTTTGAGAAGGAAATCGAAAAACATTTCCGAAAATTCAGATGCAAGTTATTCAATTCACACCAGTCAGAAAGGTTATGAAGATCTTTTTGTAAAAGTAGACAATCTTCGACTGATCCAATAGCTTTAAAAAGCTTGAGATCATCAGCAAACAACAAATAAGATGAATCAAGAATAAACCTACCTATATCATTAATAAACAGCAAAAACAGAATAGGGCCACAGTGCGAACCCTGAGGAACGCCAGACGACACCACAACATCATATGATAGAAAGTTGTCAATTCTCACCCTTTGGGTTCTACCCATTAAATAACTGCTGAGCCAATCAACAACGCCAAGACCGAAACCAAGGGAAGACAACTTAGCCAGAAGCGCAGCATGGGAAACTCGATCGAACGCCTTAGAGAAGTCCGTATAAACAGCATCAACCTGCATACGCTTCTCGAAGGCCTCAAAGCAATAGGAGGTAAAGGATAATAGGTTAGATGAAGTAGAACGACCGGGAAAAAATCCATGTTGGTAATCAACAACGAGATTTTTACTTGCAGACAATAATTGTTCTGAAACCAATTTATCCAGCATTTTAGGAATAGTTGACTGGATAGAGATACCCCTATAATTGGAGATATCACTTCTGTCACCATTCTTGAAGATCGGTGTAATAAAGCTTTGCTTCCAAATTTGAGGGACACCACAGCCATCGAGGGAAACCCTGAATAAGTGGTAGATAGGATCGCATAACGAGTACATGCAATTTTTTATGAAATAAGAAGGAATCCCATCGGGACCCGAGCAAACGCTATCAGACAACTCACAAATGGCCTCAAATATACCAGCCTTCGAGATATCGATAGATTGGCAACCCATTAAGTTGCCAGCCGCATAGTGGTACGCTTTGGAGTCGCAGTCACCGTAAACAGTCGCAAAATAATCAGCAAAAAGATTGGCACATTGTTGGCCGGTGCTGGAGACCCTGTCATCCAAATACATATGAGCTGGAAAACCTTTAATATTTCTGCAATTGTCAACATGACGCCAAAATATTTTTGGATCAGAACGAATATCATGATCCAATTTGGACATATAATTTCGATAAAGTTCGGAGTGAAGAGCCCTTACCTCGTCACGAAGAGAACTAAAAGCCTCATAATCAACTGGATGCCCAGATCGTTTGAAATTTAGGTGTGCCCGCTTCTTGCTCCCGATCAAGCCAATCAATCTACTGGAGAACCAAACAGGATAGCCAGAAACTCGTACCCTCTTAAGAGGCACATGTGTGTCAATGACACTCAGCAGTGAGTCATAAAATTCCACCACAATGTCGTCGATATTATCCAAACCCCACAATCTAGACCAATCAATGTTAAAAAGGCATTCGTTAATCATGCAGTAATTGGCAGCTTTAAAATCGTAGATAAATTTATCCACGGGGAGAGCAGCCATCACTGAACTATCAATCGAGAACTCCAGCAAGTACGGTTCGTGGTGTATGGAAGAATTAGTTAGTTTGTCGCTAGCAAGTGAGATGGAAATGTCAAAGTTGGAGAGGACAAGATCCAACAGTACACCACGACTATTAGGAATCCGATTGACTTGAGATAATCCATGAAAGGCCATGCAGTTACCAACAGCCAAGGATTTGGCACAAATATTACTCGACGAGACAATTCCAGTTCCCTCGCGACACCATTCAGTCCTGGGAAGATTGAAGTCACCACAAATAGCAATTCTAGATTGAGGATATAAATCGAACACGTCGTCGACCATGCAACAAAACTCATTGTATGATGAAACATCAGCATCGGGTGGTAAATAAACAGCACCAATAATGGTACCGTCAACTCGAACAAATAAACCCTCAACGCATGCTGGAGCACCGACCACACCACAGGAGCCAAGACTGTCATGGATTGCAATAAGCACACCACCACCACCCGACTTACTGCTAGACAAGACAGAACGATCACAGCGAAAGACAGTAAAGTTGTGAAAATTTAGCTCACTAGACAAAATGCTATCATCGAGAAACGATCGAGAAACCGATCGGCAATTCAAATAGGCGTGCACGTGCTTTACGTTTCTATTTGACCAATCTTAACCAAATTTGGTGTAAAAGTTATTTACAACGCCATGAAAAACATAGGCTACTTTAGAACCTTGGAGTGAGGCCGAACAACCACGGTATACACGTATGGTTGCAATTTCCCCGAGGCCGAAGGCCGAACAACCACATCTGACACGGTCTAGATGGCTAAAGGCGGCCGGTAGGCCGACTGTGCCAGCTAGTTAATGATAATTATTCCAAATATTGGCTATATATGCGGTTATGTGCGATTATATGGATAATAATTTTATATGCGGTAAAAATCCAAAATATTAAATTATATGCGAAATAAAACTTCGTATTTTGCTTCATTTCGTAGAAAAAGGTATAGATACTAAAAATTAGCTTTCTGTGATAGAGCAAATAAAACATGTAAAAACATATAAATCCGGACTCTAGTGATAATGGTTCCGACCTTCGTTAAAGAGCGTGAAATTATCTACAAACTATATTGTAACCATTTATTGTCGAAAATGAATGGCTTTCGACTTATGGATCAAGTTAAGTGAAGAAATGTTTAAAAAAATACCAAGTTTATTGCAAGTTTTTTAAATTGATGCCGTTTGCTGATAGAAAATTTAATGGGCTACATTTTTAGGCTAATAAACATTTTTGAAAACCAATCCATTTAATAAAAACATGATATAATTCAATCATTGTGATTGATTCCTTAATTTATTACCAAAAAATCAGTTATAGAGCCAGTTCTCAAAATTACTGTTGCCGTTTCATCATTGCAAAGATAAACAAAAATTAGGATCGCTTAAAGTTTTAAATAAACATGAAAACATAAATTCTACCCCTAAAACGTAACCAAGTCGAACTAAAGTTTTCCTCTTAGGAATTCGACACTATTACGAATCCGCTCCTGTTACCCAATTATTTTGGAGCGCCTGATCTCATGATGAAACGAAATTTTATAAAAATATATCACCATACCCCCTTTAAGATAACATAACTGTATTTTTTTAGTACCAGCGAACAAAGATCATTCTTAACCGCTAATGGGCTGTATATAATTTGCATAAAGACTTTATTTCAAAAAAATACACCACGAGAGCTTAGATTAAAAATTGATTGCCGCATAAGCAAGCACATTGTGGAAGCGGTTTGCAGGTGATAACCTCTTTAAAAGAAACATTTTGACCGTTTTTTAAATCCGATTACTTCAGATTTTTTTAAACCCTCCAAAATATCCCCCAAACTAAACTAATTAGCAAAATTTGTTTATGTACTTCATGGCAAACACACATTAAGAGAAAATCACCGAGTTTATTCATCGACGTAAATTATTTTTCAGAATGGATGCTGTTTATTGGGACGGTAGGACACAAATTATCTTCCAAATAATGGAAAATCATTATTTGCGGTTAAACATGTATATGTATGTATGTTTACCCAAAGTTACAGAGATTTGTGAAGTCGATAGCAAATTCAATAAGGGAGCGCTCTGAGCAGCATTTCTATGATACATCCAGTGGCCTGAGATGAAAGTTACGGAGTTTCAACCCCATAAATAGTTTATTCATTGACTTTAAGTTTCTTGGAGCTAGTAAATATTTAAAGGACGCGATTAGTTTTCCCTAATTAATCAATCCGTCAAAGTCGAGGAAAAACTCATGTGGAGCTTTAGGTTTTCCAATGCACCAGATGAGAGCAAACAATCACAATTTTCATAAATGCATTAAAACATTTGTTTCAATTTATTATTTGCATAATAGGAAAGTACACATTTGTACCGATGGAGACTAACAATGGCTGAGTTAAATCAACATTAATTATCATGGGTTTAATAATTTATTGAAACAATAAGGTTTTGTTTGAAAATCGAAAGTACATACGAAAATTGATCGTGAAATGTATCGGTTAGAATTTCCTTTGCATAATGGCAGATAAACAAATAAAATGAAATTTTACATAAAAAATGCGAAAAGTTCCTGAAAGTCTGAATTTAACCGCCAAGTAATCAATACGCATCAAGTTAGAAAAGAAGGAACTGACAGATATATTAAGTGGGGTTGTAAAAACTGGAAACTTAAAAATTTCCACAATAGAAATTTTTTAATAAAATCTTTTTTATATAAGAAAATTAAATAATCTGAAATCGTACTAGCAAATTGTATATCTTTGAAAACTAGCGAACGTCCGTCCGTTAAGCGGTTATTATTTTTTTTTTTGTATAATAACGCTATCCCTTTTCCTTGGGGTGTTTGGAAGGTTAGATTAGCAAACATGTCATCCGAGTAGCTGACGTGTCCTTGCATAACAGTTGTTCCGGCCACTAGCACAATCATAGGCAACTTGGTTACAACCCAAAGCCAATAAGGAAGCTTGAATAACCTCGATAATCCTCGGGTCAACATTTTGATCAAAAACACAAATGTTGTAAATCAAACATAGGTAAAGAAAATATTGTTGCTCAAGTTAAACAGAGTTTTTAATTCTGGTTGCTTCAAACTGACAAAGCGAGCAAAAATTTAATTTACAATTAAAACTTTGTCAATGGAAAAGTTAGATCGAGTTAAATTTATATAAAAAGATGGAAGAAAAGTTTAAACTAAAATACAGAAATTAAGATAAACGGTTTTGTCACCTAAATGCAACTGTAGAATTTAAATTATCGAACAATCAGACTTTGTAATAATTAAATTGTTTAAGAATAATTCCGTTGTTCGTATATTGGAATGACATAAATTGGACACAACTTTATTGAAAAAATTATAGCAATACTCAATGGAGAGGATTTATAAGGTCCTAAATCAACTTGATGAACCCTCGACAAAATCAAGTATCTCAAAAATTAATTGACCATATACTAAGAGACCTTTCATACGATCCAATATTCCACTAATTGGCCTTTGTTTATCTCGCAATAAACTGAAATAAATTTAATAAGTCATTGGGTTTTTAAAAATAAAGGAAAATTGACCTAAAAATATGTTTGCTTCCAGGCTTTTGTTGTAAAATCGAAAAATATCATCAACATCTGACGTATATTGCTCGGAGCATTTAATTGCAATATGTTTCCTATTAATTTGGATTATTTTTTTGAGATACCGGCAAAATCAAAACTTAGATTTTCATTTGCAGTGATGTCGAAATCATAAAGGGATGCAAAATAATACACGCAACGATTGGAGGAGGTATCCTGGTTTAGAACACAATTTTTTAAGGATTTAAAAAAAGCTGTACCTATAAAACTTTTACAACTACAAAATCGATAATAGAAAGCAATTATAATAATTTTTATTAGTGCTACAAGCGATGGGAGTTTCAAATCATCAAAAATTCTCGTATTCACTGTTCCAGACTTTCTGACTCTTCTGTTCAGCTGAAATCAATTATCCAATTTTTTTGTACTCGCTATGAGTGTAGCTATGGTTCGATCTAACGTAATTGTTTAAAAACAAAAAATGTTGAAATTAATAACAGCTAAAGTAGCACATCGTGATTAATAAATCGTTTTTTGCCTTCCGCGAGTCGAATAAAATGGATATTTTTAAAATGTTGAGATAATTCTATTTCCGATCATAGAGATAGATGTATAAAGTATGTCTGTAAAAGAGCAAATCAATCAATGTAGTAGTTTCTGAGAAAAGCTTGGGACAAGATTGAAAAATGTTGTTTCGAGAAAAACGCATGTAAAGTTCATAATTCTCTATAAATTCTGTAATTTCTGATTAAATATACGTAAAGATAAAATCAGGATATCCTCTAAAATGAGCTTTAGAATTGGATGTAATACAAAACGTTGACATTATTGAAGTATTCCTTTAATGAAGTTATGACTTTAGAAATTAGGTCACCGTTAACACCTTGGCAATTTCATATACTATCATGCAGTTTGAAATGTAGTTTGTTCTAAAAGTTCGCTTAAATGGAATAATTACTATTAAACCTAATAATAAACTATGCGTATTATTAAGCTGGTCCTTAGTTTGGCTATATTCGAATTGTAATTCTCCCATAAGCCTCTAAAATATTTCCAACTAAATGAAAAAAAGGTAAAAATTTCTAGTTCCTATCTTAATTCTAAATATCTCCCCAAAGTCTTTCAATTTTCCCATTTGAATAAAATAATAAAAAAATTTCCTATCTCAATATTGCTTCAAAAAATCTGCAACTTTTCTGTTTGGCCACTTTTCAACTCTAGGACACCTGGAAAGCTGACACCTCTGATTGGTTCATTTAATTATTACCAACTATTTGGTTATTTAGTTTCTAACATGCATATAAATTTTTATAGCATTTTCTAGTTTTACAGGTCTTATAATGTTCGTTAATATCAGATAGGCAAACCTTATTAGAGCTTTCAAAAGGTTCAAAAGGTGTTTCCAAAATTTCCCGAAGGTTTTCTAATTTAATACTGTAAATACGAAACCATTATTAATGATTAAATGACGATTGGGGGGGGGGGGGGTAAAGATAAGACTGTCAAACGGTTACGTTTATCTGTGTTGAATCGAAAAAATTTTCCAAAAATCCCTCGTCCACCCTTCCACGGACCAAAAACATAAATTATTGAAAATGTAACAACCCTTTTTTTTTGTTTAAAAATATCCAGGATTCAAAAACCTCTTTGAACGTTTGTAGTACAGATCTAGGGATTCCCCAGCCGGACATATTATTTTCCAGGACCATCCAAGGTTTATCATTCTTTGTTGATTCTGGCGCAATTTGTGCTTTGCATCATTTTTGAGATTTCTTTTCTTAATCACTCGAAATTATGCTTTTACAATTTATTCCACACCCCCCAGACAAGCTGCTTGAAACGTAATCCTTTCTCCCCGTTCCTAATGAGGGAACGGCCCAGAGAAGAAAACGACTCACGCAGAAAGTAAAACCTTCTACTTTTATTTGCGTGGGGCCCTGATGGTAGGTATAAGCTAACTCGTTGTAGCGGTGAACGAGGGTAGTGAGTTCCACTCCGTGCAATGCTGAAAACAAAATGAGGGTACGCTTTCGTCGAAATAAAACAATAGTTAATTGACAAGTTTTAATGTAGCTAAAGCTACAAAGACAAAACATACGTGGTTGTGACGTGCTTAAAATTGAAGGCACGTTAATTCTATTGACAAACGTCACGTCAAAGATGGTACACAAACTGGGGAAACCAGAAGGGCAATCCCGCCAACGCAAAAGTTGGCTTCAATGAACACAAAATAATATACCACCATAAACAAACAAGAAAGTAAAAGATACTTTACCAAGAGCTCAGGCAAGTTTACAAACTTAAAGGTGACAGACGGCTTCTTGAATGGATATGTGGTTTCGAGTATTGACACAATAGACTCCCCTCTAAGATTCAAGAACGTAAACCACCGACGTGATGACTCGAACCGCAGGTTTTGGCAGGATGGAACGATACTGGACTGACGCCCCTCAGTAATATGTGATGGAATGGTACACTTATACAATCCAGTGATATAACAATGATGATTGTCCAAAAAAATAATCAATCATCCAAATGACAACAAGTGTTGATTGTCAAAATATTCACCAAACGCTTTTCACCAAATAACTGTTGGTAATACTGAGTGTTTATCGCACGAAGGAAAAATGTGGTCGAACGATATAAAAAAATTATATATCCAACACGGTTGAATTGGCTGACTAAATATCGGATACGCTCAATTTTCACTAAATCCGTTATTACGGTGAAAATACCAACACGCACGATAATTGAACTAACCGGCGATCGAAAATCGAACAAAAATAATCGATTCATCACTCGATCACAAAAATGTCGACCTTTCCGTTTTGCTCGTCAAACCAGAATTAAAAATTCTCTAATGCGCATCTGATAACTTCTTGTCATATCAAGTTCGTTGTAAAAGGCTGTAGAAAGGTGGCGTTTGATGTATGAATAAATTTAAATAAATTTAAATTAGTAGCGAAATGAAAAAAATTTTGTTACACGCTCTTGAACGCCATGATCCACAGGACTTTCTGTACCATTATTAGAAATCTCCGATTATCCGGGTCTTGGTTATCGCGTGGATGAACACTATAATATTTAGGGCGTATTTTTAATGGGCATTCTACACCGTTAATTAATTATTTTGAAAAAAAGTCTAGACGAACTAACGCTATATACGGCAATTTTTATCTGATCTCTATAATGAGAAAACTTTGCAAGTTGGAAGAACTTGTGCATTGATTGGATGAAAATTATAATGATTTTACGTCCTTTAAAAGGACACCAACCTGTCTTTTTCTTAAAAAATAAAAATTTTAATTACAATTTTCAACACCAATAGTGACGGATGTAATAATACAGGGTGTTACATCATGGACCGAGGTATACTAATTTTTCTCTCTTCTTCTTCGCTTTCCTCTTGTCAGAGGAGTTGTGATCATTATTCACTCGCTCAGTTCGCTCCCCCACATCCAACTCGCACTATCTCACGCCATCTCTCTCTGTTGCGTGCCTCTCTCGTGGTTTTATTATAATATAAGACACTTTTTAAGCAAAATTTTTAATGAAAACTTTTATCTGAATTCAAATCCTTCTACACTGTAAAAAATGCAAGTAAATATATACATTAAACAAGTGTAAATTGACATTCAAAATTATGTAAAAATACATATTGTGTAATATTCCATTAATAATAGTGTGAAATTACATTTGTCTGTATTTTTTTTTGTATAATGTGATTTTTACCTTAGAATTTAAAAAAGAAAAAGTGTAAACTACACAAAAAAATGTAAATTTACCAGTTTTTGGCATCACAAATGTTAAACTACATTGGGCTATTGTACATTTACGTCACCGAAATATGTAAGTGCATGTAATTATACCTTAAAAAAACGTGTAATTTTTAATAATAAATTAGAACTGGTAATATCAAACCATAACATTTGTAATTTTTACATTCCAAATTGTGTAAAATCCATATTGTGGAATATCCATTAATAATAGTGTGAAATTACGGTTTCTCTGTAATTTTCTGTAACGTATTTTGGAAGCGGATGATGCATAAACAATTTTACACAATGCACATGCAATTTACACGCTTAAAATATCCAATGTAATATTACAATGATAATCATGGGCGTGAAAAGTGACCTGTGATTATCATTGTAATTTTACATAAACATTTTTTGCAGTGTAGCTTTAAATTTTGAATTTTTAGCGTAAACGGTTTCACATTATGTAAAACAGCATGAAATTATCTACAAACTAGATTCTAATCTTTTATTGTATATAATCAACGGCTTTCGAGTTACTAATCAAATTAATTAAAGAAATATTAAAAAACGCGAAGTTTTATTTCTTTTTTTTGAAACTCGTGTATTTTCTAAGCAAAAAATTGTAAAAAAATTGAACCTACTTTGCGAATAGCAAATTTAACTGGCTACATAATTTTATAATAATAAATATTCTCCTTGTGCAAGGTTTGGATATTTGGAAATTTTGGGTGTAGGTATCTCCTTGCAAGAAATGAAACTTAAACGTCTTTGTGTCTACCGGTTTCGGATTACATTACAAACCCATCTTCAGGACACAGTGTCAAATCGAAAGATTATTATAATATTGTTATTATAATATTTTTATTAGAGGGGACTTGTGAATATTTAAAAATTGTCCAAATTAAGTCACGGTAATATTTTTTAACTAAACGTTTTACAATGAAATTTACGTTACTTTTCGGATAGCAAATTTAACGGACTACAACTTTAATTCAGCATACTTTTTTGTGCACATAACATTTGCAGTTATTTTCCATGGTAATATTACATTTTTTAGTATTGTTGCTATGATATCGTCACATTTTTACATCATATTATCACCAAAGAAAATCCCTATACCTACTATACAATTATTGTAAAAACCAAAATAAAGCCTGTTTTATCGATTAAATTTACATGGTAAATAATTCTATGTAAAGTTGTAAACTTACATTGTAAATCTATGTAAAGTTATAAAATTACAAATATTTGCGATGTAAATTTACATGATGAAACGGGGTTTTATTTTGATTTTTAACAGTGGATAAAATAATTGAGAGAATACATTTTAAAGCAACGATGACAAAAATTCCTGTGGAATTCCCGAGTGTATTATACTTCTCGTGGTTCGAGTCCACGTTAAACAGTACGACGGAACTTTGTATAAAGTCGCCTCTTTGTTCGGAACATTACCATGGGGGGGGGGGGGGGAGCAATGCCCCTTCGGGGTCTATTTTAATGAAAAGAGACTTGAAAATTCGTCTGAAGACTATGCTTACTATGATAACATGATTTTATCAAGGGTTGCCAGCAGGCATTTTTTGACACAATTCTGTTCTCTATTTTTATTTTAAGTTTATAAACACTTACCTAATTGAATTAAATAAGATTCAAATTACTAACATTTGTACTGATTCAATTTATAACAAGAAACCTTTCCACTTCATAAAAAAATTATATTTTACTAATAATAATTTCAAACAATTCTGTTGTTCTCTATTTCTATTTTAAGTTAATAAACACTTACCTAATTGAGTTAATAAATAAGATTCAAATTACCAACATTTGTACAGATTCAATTTATAAGAAGAAACTTTTTTACTTCATAAAAAATTTATATTTTTCTAATAATAATTTAAGTTCATCTACTAGTGTTTTTATAGCCAATTAAATCAGTCTAACGAGAATAGAAGGAAATTCGAAACAAATTTGGCTATGGTTACTCATCTGTACAAATATTAGTAATTTGAATCTTATTTGATTCAATTAGGTAAGTGTTTATAAACTTAAAATAAAAATAGAGAACAGAATTGTGTCAAAAAATGCCTGCTGGCAACCCTTGATAAAATTAAAAAATTAAAGTTAAATTTATTAACTTGGTAATAATTTTTTAAAAGAATAATAATTTTACTATTATATTTTCAACAAGTTTTTCTTTTATACGTATACACTCAGATTGTTCTTTTTTTCAATTGGATTAACTCGTAATAAGTTTGATTTTTAAACAGATTGTTCGAAGTTGAGATCAAGAAGAGTGTAAGTATTTCTTTTACAATAACTCCCAGACCATGTTCAGCGATGCGGTGTCTGGTCTATTTCATTTTTTCTCTGCATGGACCCTTTGAAAGGGGGGGGGGGTAAAAATAATTCAAACCTTACCAAGTCACATGAGAAGAACTCATTTGTAGCAGGGTGACCACACTAACTTTGATTTCTCGGGGACGGTCCCCTAACTTTGGCAACTCGAAATAAATTGAAAATTTCCTATAGCAAAGAGGAAGGTTTATAAAGTATACTGTAAAAATTTCACTTGCGAATGTATTATCAAAATTTCGAGAAAAATCAATTTGAAAAGTACGGGAAATTAGCATCGAGTATGCGGCAGACCCCGGTCGATGTGCATCGTTCGCCCGTGGTCCCTTGAAAATGCGTAAAATTTTTTCGCTCCAATTTGAATTTTTCTTTGAAATTCGGATAGATGGGGGTGTGATTAGTGGATATTAGTAATAAATATAATCAAAAAAATGGAAAATAACCCGTGTATTCCCAAAAAAGTGAAAAAATTAAAATTTTTTTCCTTCGAATTTTGGGGTGTGCATTCGATAAGGAGGGTAATCCATCGTCAAAACCTACCCTTACGGGGCGCCGCTGCGCTCCGCTCTGCACCCCTCCAGGGCGGTTTTGACTCTGGTTACTAGGCTAAACATACGAGAAGCGCCACCCATCAAGAAAACTGGGATAAATGAAACCGGGATGTGAGAGAACCTCGAAATAGTTTTAAAAAGTATAGTTGCGGTATGGGGCAGTAAACTATTACGTTTCACCCCCAAAAAATCGCGTAAAAACAAAAAATAATCGATGTTACATGTACGAGAGTCGAGCTGCATCTGTCGGTGCGAAATATTCTAAGTGTTAGGGTCATTCATTACGCACGGACCGACCACAGAATGAGCGACGCGCGGGAATCTCGTTAATCTTACCACTGAATCTCGTTAAATTTGCTAACTTCAAATTCGATTTACTCAAAATTTTGCTAATACATTCGCAGGTTTAAATTATATCAGTATACTATATAAACCTTCCTCTTTGCAATAGGAAATTTTCAATTTATTTGGAGTTGCCAAAGATAGGGGACCGTACCCGATTTCTCTTTTTTGCAGTATTGCACGCAGGCGTTTTTGTACCTCCTGGTTTTTCTGGTTTATTTATTATTACTCATTTTGTCATTCTAAACCAAGAGGTCGGGGTAATATTGGCACCCACTTTCGGATAATTCATTATAAGTTTGGGAAAGATAAACAGTTTTGTTGGAAATTTATTTAGACGTTTAGAGCAGCTTTAATAGTACAATATCACTACAGAAAACTACACTAACGCCATCTATTTTTCATAATTTTATCGTTCTGCTCTTCTGATTACAAAGAGATTTAAAAATATATACGTGATCCTACCAAGTTAACACACAACGTTTTTGTTGACAGGAAAAGTCGATCCCCAATTCATCCACTTGAGTAAACGAATTCAATCTTAATTCTAATGTATTATATGGATGTCGTACATATCGAAATTCCCGATTAAAAAATTTACAATAAATTTGGTTTTCATTTCTTGTATGTATTCGCATTCACAGCATCAATATTATTACTTCGGTAAACTTGTATTCTATAAGTCAATAGCGTATATTACTTCGTCAATTTGCCGTTGCTTTAAGCCGGGTTTAGATTGCAATTCCAAATATTTTCGGGATGTGATTATCCCGAACATTCCACTTCTCGTAACTTTCAATCGGATTTCATCTTGACTTGCACGATTTCGGATTAATGCAGTGGTGGTCACATTTTCTAATAGTCACCAGGGTCTTGCAGAACCCCGATAGGTTCTAAAAATAGGACGATAGTGCGCCAGGGTTCGAATTCAGATCGAGGAAGAATAAAATTTATCGAGATAATGTTCTTTTTTTACTTCATAAAATTAGCAGATAGAAAAATGTATTTCAATATGTCAAACGTTTAAAATTCAAATATACCTCGACTGTTGGAGTGATCATAATGTAGTTAGGAAACTTGTATAAGAACAAATAGGTTTTCAGTGACATTCCAATAAAATCACATATTTTCGGCGGCTTGAATGTGTCGATAAGTATAAAAAAGCGAAGTTAATTTGGGTTAAGTAATTTTAAAAACGGATAACCCTAAGAAATTCCTCGCCGCATCAAATCACATTCAAGTAACAAATAAAATAGTGTTGGAATGCTTTAGAATCGACACATGAAAACCAATTCTGATGGGAATTGCATTGCCCGACTTAGGAAAGAGACAAAGCATCTCGATGATTGTGATATTTTTCTTTTATAAAGAAAAAGTAAAAAATTCG
Source organism: Podabrus alpinus (assembly GCA_932274525.1). Classification (NCBI taxonomy): domain Eukaryota; kingdom Metazoa; phylum Arthropoda; class Insecta; order Coleoptera; family Cantharidae; genus Podabrus; species Podabrus alpinus. The sequence goes on along the minus strand of OW026454.1, from coordinate 92,589,705 downwards.
ATTTTTGTTCATAACTTTGCGTTCACTTTGAAACCCAAAAAAATGATTATAAAAATATAAGCAAAATATTTTATGTATTTCAGTTATTTCGATATTATAATTCTGTCGAATTCCCTACTAGGTAACCACCAAAGTGATAAAAAGTGCTATTAATCTTCTTTTTCTGTCGATCGTTCACTTTGAAAGCAAATTAAAATTTTTTGTTTGACTGCGCAAACAAGGAGTTTTGTTGGATGCTTTGACGCTAAGTTGAAAAATACGAATTAAGGATGTTTTTCACAGTTAACATGGCCATTTATTTCAATAAAACTTGTGTCTCTTTATCTACCACTAAACCATAAATTTATATTGTTTTTTTAATAGGTTCCCTTAAGATGGCACTGTCAATTGTCGGTTTGTATTGTTTCTAGTTTTTACTAGTGATGTGACGACTCGAGTATTTTAACTCGTTAACTCGAGTAAAGCATAACTCGAGTCAACTCGAGTTATTTTTTGTGCAACTCGAGTTTTAGGATGCGAACTTTAAACATTAAATATTGCTTATTAAACGTCAGCGAATCGAATATAATTCGTGCGTGGTGAACGAAAAGTTTATTCGAGTCATGTTAAAGCTTAACGCAACTCGTAACGTAAGCATATTATATAATATTATTACCGGCGAATACTGTTCCTTCTATTATTCTGTAATTTCGCCGAGTCACCTGACTCGAGTAAAAACTCGAGTTGAAAATATTCCGAATACGAGTTACTCGAGTACAAAAAGTATTCGACTCGTCACATCGCTAGTTTTTACGCCACCTATTTGGATATTACTTTCCCATTTACGTAGTAAAGGAAAGTATTGTTATCGAGTTAAAAAAATTTTGAGTTAGCATTTTTCCCATGGTCTATGAGCCCATACGAATTGTTTAAGACCAATTTTGGAATGATGTCCGGATGTGTGTGTGATGTATGAAGTGTGATGTGTGGTTATTCTATCGTCAACGTTTTCAGATAAACGCGTGCACCAATTGAGTTGAAATTTTATACACTAGTTTGAAGTAACTGTCTAAAGCGCTGAATAGATTTTGGTTGAAAACCGTCCATTTTTAACCCCTTTTTTAGGGGAATGAAAATTGTTAAAGAGCATTGCCGTTTCCCGGTGGAACATATGAGATTGAAACTCATATCAATCGAAAGAGATTATTTTTCCGCATCTTATGATACCCCACACTTGATATTTCCCTCTTAAATTATTGTTAAAATGCAAAAATACAATAAGCGCTGTTAAAAAAATATAGTTTGCCTTGGATAATTTTGATCCAAGTTTTTATCCAAATTTTGTATAAACACATAAATTTGAGCAAATCACTCACTCACTCATTCATAATTTAGTGCGTATAGCTACGAGGGTCGTGGAGAGTTGAATTTTGCAAACCCGTGTGGTTTTACGAGGATTGAACGGGAAAATTTTCCCGTTTTTCATGGGACGTAACGGAGGGGGTGAAATGGCGCTTCAAAGTGGTCACAAAATTTCGGCATTCACTTTGGAGAGTTGAAATTTTTCAGGAAGCTCCGGGCGGTGGGCGAGGGGGCGAAACAATTTTTTCTTTTTCGAAATTTTTTTCCAGCGCTTGGCAAGAGGGCTCCTCGCGGTTTTTCGTATTTTTGTATTTAATACTTCCAGAGTTTTCGTCCGATCGACCTGAAATTTGCTCGAGGGGTGGGGGCGGCGAAAACGGACAATCGGTATGGCCAAATTTTCCAATTTTTGTCCCGCTACCGTTTAAGGGGGGGGGGTTAAAATTGAATAGTTTTTTGCGCCTGGCTCGCTTATTTTCAGATCAAAGTTTCGATTTTTTGGTCTCATTTGGATCCTCTCGAATTTAGATTTGCATTTTTGCAAAAAAATGCCTAGGTCACAGATCGCTTTCGAGCTCTAAGCGAGACGACGATTTTAATTACATATTTTTGCCGTTTTTTGCGTTACGCCGCGCCGGGCGGCGTCGAACGAATCGCGAAAAATAATACACCGTCGTCGAGCCGACTGTATGCCCGACAAAATTTGTAGATATACTTTTTCTCGAAAAATGAACTGGTTTCGAGTAATCGTGATATACAAATTAAAAACGGCAAATTTAAAAAATTATGGTTTGCCTTAGTTTAATTTTGATCTGTCCAAGTGATTTGTATTGTTTATTACTATAATTTAATATTTTAACTAATTTACTTGTATAAACATATTATGTAATTAATATCAAACGAATTTTTTAATTAGTACTTCTAAAAAATTAATTCTTACGTCATTACGCCCATAGTTAAAATTTGATTGCACATAAACGGCACGGCATTCCGCAAATTTCTAATTTTTTTTGGAAAATGACAATTTTAAAAATTTTTCAATGCAAACATGTTATATTATTGTTAAAATGAAAATATAAAATAAGTGCTTTTAAAAAATATGAGTTACCATGTTAAATTATAAATTAAATTTCGTAACTTTGATATCTCAAGTAATTTGTGTATTTTATCGAGCTAAAAATTTTTTTGAGTTAACATCTGTTTTATTAATATTTAATATAAAATGAAGTGGAATCTACTAAATGGGAAAGTAATGTGTTGTCACATCAGATTTTTTTTTGTTATGTTTGCCTGAAGATAATCTAATTTTATTTGGCTTAAACATCCAGTTAAAATTCGTTCATTTTAACGTTTCACTTATTTTTGTAAAATTTCTATGATTTGCAAATGCGTGCTAAATCCACCCTCTTGTTCAAATTTAATTTGAATAAAATTCCGATATTAGTCGTGTCTAAGTTGAGCACTTCAACGAATAGGAAAAATAGCAAATTTTGTTTCCGCCTTATCTGAAAACACTCCGACATGCATACGAAATTTGTGAATCTTGTAAAAGTAATTAGCGGAGTTAACTATATGTAAATTTATCAGCAATTAATGCGGGTGGTAATAAAGCGTCATTCATTATTTCCGTCACAATTACCAGTACATGCAATTACAAATTACCGTCAAATGTCAAGAGATGTCGCAAATTACCGCACAAGATAAAGAATGCAATTTATAGTATTACCAGTGTTATATTATGCAGTTTAGTATGTAAATTAATTAAATTGCAATTATCCGAGTTAACCAAATCTCGACAAGTAAAATTCCATCCACTTTTTTCATTAAAAATAAATTTCAAACAAAAATGAACCGTGAAATATAATCCTGCTACACCAAACTTTTTTCGCTTTGCTGAAAACAAAGCTTAAGCATTTGAATATCCGATTATCCAAAAAAAAAGGTCATTCTTTTGTCTCTGATTATGTATTTTTTATCTCGTAAACAATTTTGTATTATAAAAAATGAGCAAGTGTGTTGTTGTGTTCACAAAAGCAGCGAGGCGACGAGTAAATTGAACATTTACTCGCTTATTGTTACCTTGAATTACTCAACAGGTAACCCAATTACTTATTATTTTACGCTGTTTACGGACGAACTTGTTTATTTTTGGGATAATCCCACACCAAGGAATTACCAGTCCGTACTTTTTACTTGCAGGTTTAAAGGGTCATTTAATAAGAGGTGCCATTTTGAATTGGGTGGCATTTCTGCTCTATAGATTTGACAGCTCTCATATTTGACATACGATACGAATGTGATTTGATCATGGAACGTTACACGATTGACAAACGTATAGTTATTGTGAAAACACATTAGGGGCCGTCCATTAATTACGTAAGGATGATTTTTGTAATTTTGGACCCCCCCCCCACATCTTACGTAAGGATTATTTAAAAGAAAATTAATTTTGACCCCCCTCTCCACCCCTAATATTTATAAAATATGAATAATAATCTATATATAAATGGATGTATGTGTGTATGTATGTTCCCTATAGACTCCTAAACCGTTTGACCGATCGGAACCAAATTTGGCACAGTTATTATGTAGGTTCCTGCGCATGTTTTTGTATTGAAATAGTGCAAAAATTCGCAAAGGAAAGGAAAGTTGATTTTGAGTAGCCTGCCTTCCTTTAAGGAATCTCGATAACCCATTCATGCGCGTCCCGATGGGACGCGCATGAATGGATTATCGAGATTCCTTAAAGGAAGGCAGGCTACTCAAAATCAACTTAAAAAACAATAATGAATGCTGTCAATCTGTCAACCGATCGACAATGCAAATACGCGTGCACGTGCTTTACGTTTCTATTTGACCAATCTTAACCAAATTTGGTCTAGAAGTTATTTACAACGCTACGAAAAACATAGGCTACTTTAGTACCTTGGAGTGAGGCCGAACAACCACGGTCTACACGTATGCCTGCGATACCCTTGAGTGAGGCCGAAAGCCGAACAACCACATCCGACACGGTCTAGATGGCTAAAGGCGGCCGGTAGGCCGACTGTGCCAGCTAGTATATTATACTATTATGCCACTATGTTTAATGATTGTTAAGGCGCTGATACACATGCTACTTACTGGCACGAAAATCATGCTATTATGACGTAATTGTCGTAAAATTACGTCTATTATGACGTAAATGTCGTAAAATTACGTCATAATAGCATGCTTTTCGTGCCAGTAAGTAGCATGTGTATCAGCGCCTTTAAGTACTATATATTTCAATATATTTGATTTTTTATCAAATATTATATTTGATTTTTAAATTTAATTTAAAAAAATATTTTAAGAAACTTACGTAAGGAATACGTCGGACCCCTCCCCCCCTACGTAAGGGTCCGTAAGATATGCAATACCCCCCTCCCTCCCAAAACCCTTACGTAATTAATGGATGACCCCTTACCTAAATGGTGAACATTTTGGGCAGAAAAAGTGCACCTTCTATTAGCGGAATTGTAAATTTAATAATACAATTGAGAAAACTGTAAATAATGTAAGAACACTTGTTCATCGGTGTGGTGGTCGTTGAGCTATAAATATCGCTACAGTGAAGGAAAGCGTTAGAGAAGAGCCCAGAACCTCAATTTATCACCGTTTACAGCAATTATAAACCTTCTTTACAGCATTCTGCAACGAATTTTAAAAAAGATCTTCGATTATTCCCTTACAAGATTGGAAGCTATGCGCAGTGGAAACTATTGCCAATTGGACGTTGGAACAAACAAAATTGTAGCGGAAAAATTCAAACCGTTACAATACCCCCCAGGGTTTGGCATAAAATACTGGCAGTGACACCTAAACTATAGAAAAAAATTTGCAACGTTTTTGGTTATAAGCCAAAATTTGAAACTTATACCTTTTTGGTATTTTGGAGTTTGTTAAAGCGTCTATTTTCGCGCAGGTTTTCCAATATTGCGACCAAATCCAGATAATAAAAGAAAATAAAATTTATTTCAGTTTTCCCTTAATTACTTCAGCAATAGCCCAGTCCAAATACTTTATCCACTGGTCTACTAAAGATTCATCAGCAATTTGTCCGCAATTGACCGACTAGATCTTGCAATTTGACGGCAGTAGAATTTTTTCTTTTCGGCTATTTGAAGGGAAAAGTCGATGTCCACAAAGCTCAAACGATTTCAGATCCCAAGAACAATATTCGATGTGAAATTACAAACATCGATCGGCATTTAGGCAAAAACGTAACGGAAAATTTTGCCAAAAGAATGCTTGTGCAAAAAGATGTAACGAATTTTTGTCTCCAAATTCGTTCCCAATATTCATTTAATTGGCACTTCTCGCTCCATCTAACGGTCGAACTGGGAAGAGAGATTGGGATAAAAAAAAGCATTGGAATCGGCGCAATAAGAGACTCTGGTCAGGGCTGTCGAGCCGAATGGTTGTGTTTTTCGAGTGCATCGATGAAGTGATAGTGGAACCAAGTTTGATTTGGAAGATCAATCACCCACGGTAGTTTGGGGATCCAGTTGGTTTTCGCTGCAATCGATTCTCGAGCACCGAGGCTCCTTCCGTTCCGGAATTTTTGGGGTTTTAACGCAGATTTCGGGGGTGCAGACCTGATCAGGAGTCGCAGGTATTTCGTATCATTTCTCTTTTGTGTTATGGTATTAATTATTATTTTTTTAATTGTTTTAATATTTTTGGTTTTTTCTTTGCCTTGCATTTTTGATTGGAACGTTTTTGGCCGAAATTATCGTTAAGTAGCAGGTTTTGCTTTTCTGTTCGACGTGATTAGAGGTTATCTAATCTGACGTCGCAGACGTGGATTTTAATGCCAATGTTTGAATTTTATATTTTGAAAACTAATTAATTATTTATTATATTATTATGTTTTATTTAATTGAGTTTGAACTGTGCATTATTTTCTCTAGGTAACAACGAGCAGCGTTTGGCCAAATGCATTGGCATAAGAATTCCTACGCATTCGATATAGGTTCAAATCTTGTATTTGAAATTCTATGTTGGACATTTTTTTTATGTTTATTTTTGGTTATATGTTTTTTTTAAGAAGGCAGCGATGGGGGCCAACGTACAGGGTGTTGCATTTCATCGGTGTCGATTCCGCTTGATTTTATTGTTGGAAGTTCGATTGTGGTTCCACCGTTTGTGGGATTTTTTTAATGACCACTCGAACGTTCCGTTGATTAATTTTGGGGAGTGGTTCTTGGTGGTAATGTCTTTGCCACTGTACTGGTTCTGGTCGGCTAACGCAATTTCCATCCGACATCGCTTATGTCATAGCCTTCCAGCAACGAACATCTAATTGCTGATTATTTTTGTTGTGTTAGCAAAGCTGTTTCCTTGATTTTCTTCGGGGCGTTCATTTGACACGACCCACGGCCTTGCCGCCGCTATATCGAGCTGGCTTATACCTACCATCAGGGCCCCACGCAAATAAAAGTAGAATTTATTTTCTGCGTGGACATTATCTGTTCGAGCTACCTTCTCATTAGAGATAGTGAGGACAGATTTTGTTTCAAAGAATGCAAATTTAATGCTTTTTTTTTAACAAATCAAAATGACACCTCTTATTGAATCACCCTGTAGAACAATCAAACTGTTACGTATTATATCAATTTCACGCATATACATACCTATACATAGATGCGAATCCGGAAATCGCTAGTATTTTGAGCAAATGTTAGTTTTTTGTCAAATTAATTAATTGATGTATGGGAATTTTATATAAAAGGGTCAAGCTGGGATGCATCAGTTTGGATGAAATCGATGAGGCGGCAAATATGTGTGTTTAATTGGTAATTATTGCAGTTATTTAGCAATTAATTTACCACACGCGATATTTTAGCAAAGGATTTTCCAATATTAAAAATTATCACATAATTTAAATAGTTTAAAAATAAAACACGATGGAATTTGCTATTGCAATTTCATGACACCTGAAAATAAATTGCATTGTCAGAATTTCCATATACACAAAATTTACGTGTGTTTCTTTTTGTATATAATATATTCGTTTAGATTCTTCTATTATCGACTATTCGAATTACATAGTTTTGATGGGAAAGCTTTGTCTTCTCGTATTCACAAAATGCAAGCCTTAACTTAAGAATTTTAACGTCAATCCCGAATCAATCAACCTGAATACCATTTGACTTGGTTATTTATGTATACGGAACTTCAGATCCAGAGGTTGTAAAGATACAAACAAAATAGTGATAGAGAATTATTGGAACCGATCAATTTGTGTTTTGAAGCAAAATTCAAACCACCGAAGTAATCCAAATATCTGATAATATTCTGTTGGGTCTTCAAATAATACAATTTAAACTCTTTCGAATAAAATTATATAACATTGTAATATGTATACCTATACAAACAAACATTTCCAGAATCAGGCATCCTTTTGTGTAGGTAAATATTACGTCGATGCCGGTAATATTTTTCGACTTATGAGGTAACGTATAGACAAACAAAGAAAATCGATTACACCTTAAAAGCATGCATATACCCTTCCTCTTTCAACCAGGATTGAAAAATTGGAAAATATTGCTGTTGTAGTGCTGAATGTAAATTACGAAGTTTCTTGTACAACACAACTTTATAGAACTGCTACAACATTTTTCACGCCGTCACTGATCTTTTCACAAAAATTAAATTAAAACTTTATTTTAACAGATCGGTGTTGTTTGTTCTTTTTAAAATATCTTTAAAGCTAAATAAGATAGGGTAACAAACTATATTTACCTTTTTTGCAAAGCTTCAAATTATCTCCAATAATGTTTTGAAGTCAGTCATTTAGCTTGCACGTGCCGTCAAACTCCAAAACTCGGGTCTCGAATTCCCAGTTGGCTCGCAAGCAGATCTGAAACTGGAAAATAATTTTCATTAACTTCGTTGTTCGGCAAACTCCAATTGACACCATCAGATGTCAATCAAAATTTATCTTAAATCTAAAATATTTTGTAATATGAACTCTCAACTCATTAACCCTAATCGAATTTCTAAGAGGTTTTATGTACATGCTTACTACGTACGATATTTAACATCAAGTAATTGTTTTTTTCTTTTAAAATCAGACGGATCTTTTAGAAGTACAACAACCGAAGTGAATAAGAGCCCTTCGAATCGGAATTCTTCTAATAATGGTCAATTGGGCTAATTTTCAACCCTCAAGGGTTGATTCTTTGAAAACCACTCTAAAGTCAATTTCACTTTCTCCAATAATAAATTTTTTATTAAAAACTTTTACTTTATGTATAAGACGCAAAACTTTTGGAAGTTTCAAGTTCAAGCACGTCTAACGGCAAGTTATATGGTAAATTAAGCTCCTCGACGGGCTTCAAATTTTAAGTTCCTGGTACAGAAATAGCTCCGTAAATATAGCTAGAGATTTAATATGACTTTCGACCTAATTCTGGTTGTTTGGGTTAGCGAATTTAACCTGATAATGTCACTAACGTTGTTCAGCAACTAAAACTTTAACTAATATTCATGTATTTTGTATTTTCACTCGAAGTGAAAAGATCGGCTCTAAGTGACAAAAAAGTTTAACTAACAATTAGTTTTCTGGAACATTAACTGGAAGAGAACTTTGTTCCATAAATAAACAAAAAAATAAAGTTACGGCGATTCGTTTATTTAGAACTAGGACTAATTGTGCGGCCTAAAGGCCGCACTGAAGGAGGACGACAGTTCAACGGATTAATTTCGCGTTACAAACACACATAAATTCAGGCTATTTATTTCGATAATGAAGCTAAAAGTAAGCTGTTTACTGTACATTTATTTTGTTACCTTTATTTATCACAAATTATTATAACAATAATAATAGCAGTATAACAGCAGTATAACAATAATTAAAGTCAAAACAGGATTCAGTGGCGGAGCTAAATTTTCTTAGATGCTAGGCTGACGTAGCCAAGAAAATATTTAGTATATTAGGGCAAAAAGAGAAACAATTATTTTAAGAAAGGGTAGTGGCCAACTTATTTTTAACCTGCCTGAATAATAATTTATTGGTAATGGATTTCAATTAGGTCTGTCGACTAGGTTTTCAAAAAGGGCTATTACGGAGATAATTAGGGACAACCTGGAATAAATTTTATAATCACTATTTGAACTTCTAAAAAGACATACCAATAAAGACTTTAGATTTGGTCGCGATTTTGGAAAAACTGAAGAAAAATTGATGAGAATAACAATGTAAAATTTTCTTTTATAATTTAGGTGTAGCCCCCCTCCCCTAGTCACTAAAGCTATGGTCTATCAATAGCTGTAGGCAACTGGTTGTAAATCTATGTTGAATTGTCTTTTCAAATTCAATATTAAAATTTTTGGTACTTTCTGTACTATTTCAGTAGATCCGATCTTCCGAGGTACATTTCCGGGACCTCGGACCCCCCCCCAACGCTAATTTTTGTGCAAAATTGGTGACAATGGATAGAGAATCGTTTGAGCTTCAATAAGTTTCCATAAAAATTTTATACAAGAATACGTGATGGGGGGCTACCATTTCTACCCCTCACCGCCCGAAAGTTTTCGCGATGTGTGCGGTACAAACGATTTTTAGGGAAGCCCACTGGAGCTCGAACGAAGCTCACAACGTTTACCACCAATTTCATTAAAAAAATTCGCGATGGTGAGGGCGAATGTCCTTGATCTCCCACGTTAATCGATTCGAACCTCTGAAAACAATCTTCTATGGTATTCGAGGCAATAATATAAATAAACCGATGAAAATATACCTCATAGAAAATTTTGTTTTAATAATCGAAATTTATCACTCTTGTGTGTATTTGTAACGCTAAATTTATTCATGGATCCGTTCTAGAGTGCGGCCTTTGGGCCTCACAACCAAGAAAATCACTAATCACCGCGACGTTTATATCGTACGACCAAGGAAGTCACGTTCTAGTGATGGAATAATTGAAACTCGACTTTTCTATACCAGAAATATTCCACACTATAACCGATTAATAATATTATCATCAGTTTGTGTCTGTTTTGCATATTACCAGGCCAGGACTAATAAGCAGTGGTGTAGAGTACTCTGAAAATCAAAAAAGTGCGATGATATATTTCTCAAAAACATTTGGATTATTAGAGGGGGATGGGGTAGAAGATTTCATATTTGGCTTAGTAATTTAAAAAACGATGTTTAAAAAAATTGCAGCGATACTTTTCCAGATAAGTTAAAAAATATTATCGCTAAATTGCAAAGGTTCAACAGGTAGATATTCAACACTACCATATTATGCTTTGTAAATTTCACAAAAAGAAATATGTTCATCCATTATTTCTCCATTAACTTCATTCTGATAAAATACTTTTAAATGTTAAAGTTACTTAATAGTGTTGATTGAAGCAAAGTCATATTTAATGATATAATATAAATTTATAACATAAAATACCTTTTATTTGTCGTTGATATGGCGCTCCGTGTGGCCTTCAGGCCGCACAATCGAAGCAATTACGTTTTAGCATAATATTATTATTACTGTATACTTAATTTTTTATTTGCGTTGGTTTTAGAACTTGGAAATTGCCAGGGATCAGGTGCTGGGCGTCTCTGCAGCACTATCGAAATTAATTAATTACTCAGGATTAATTTTCAGTATATAAAAATAATTATAATAGAGCTATAATAATTTGTACTATCCAGTTTTATGCATAATTTAATTTCCCTTAAATTTTAACTAGTAAATTTTTGATATACGATACACCTAAAACGACTAAATTGTGTATTTACCAAGACCCATTAAAAATAGTGAAAAATGACTAACTTTAAAAGCTCGCAGCTAAGGCCCTATTAGAGCTATAAAGTTGTTCTATACGAAGATTTACAGAGCGTTTAGTTTAGTTTTACTTATCGGTAGACCAATTATGTGTCAAAAAAACATTTCTGAGATGTTGAGCTCACGTTGATTGTTTATTCCCGGCTAGTCCCGAATTATTTTTGCCTTGGTACGGATTCCACGTTAAACTGAAGGTTAACGTTTAGTGTAGTCAATAAGTAACAAGTACGGAATAGTAATTCTTCTAAACTATAATTATTAAAGGGAAAGTTTTGGTTTTCATGTTCGTGTGTAGAAGGAATGCCGCTACTGCTAAATTGAAATAATTTAAGAGGAATAAAAATTTGTTTTCGATAGAAAATATTTTGCGTGTCGTAAATTGAGTGTAAAAGGGGAAAATTTAGCACCCGATGAATTTCTTTCAAAATAAATTACATAAATTTTCTTTAGTAAATAACACCCACTACGTTTTCCTTATTACAACTGCAATACCTTCCATCTAGGAAACGAAGCCTATAAGACCCATACGTAATGGAACTTTTTGCTTAGTATTCAACACAGAATACCGGCATATACTGTAGGTACATATAGATTACACAAAATGAGTAGATCCTTCAGGACGCTACCTTAAAGAAGAACGAAATAATACAAAAAATCTGCAATCTAAATAAAAAAAAGCACACGGGGCGAAGTGTTATATCTACTAAATTAATTTTACGCAAAATTAAATTATTGCAAAAGCGTTAAGTACATAAAAACCCTCTCAAAAATCTCATACATTATTAAAATTTAAGAGCTCACAATTTTCACAGAAATTTATTCGCCAATTTTATGTTGCTGCGAAATTGATATTTTAATCGATTTTCACTTAATTTTAAGCAACCGAAACTTGATTTCTCGAAAATATGCTTATTATTAACCGTACGTACCTACACGGAATGAAGCAATGGACATATTTGTAACTTGGATTTAAATTTGATACCCACAATAAGAGTTTTCAAATCGTTCTTACAAAACGATTTCTAAAGCAGAAAGCACTTTGTGTCAAACACAACACACAAGTTTTCAGGTTGAACGTAGCGAATTGAAAAGGAAAGTAAATCGTTTCAGCTTTCGTTATACATAAATGCAGTTCTCATCATACATAAATGTATTTAGCAGGAAAATGAATAATGTAATCTTCGTACATCAAATTTTTCTTCTTAATTTTCTTACTTCAGAGCGTCGCGTCGTCTTCGCTCTGAGCTCAGAACTCCTCCTGCTATCAAAATTGTTATTACTAATCGACATTTCATTGTTCTCGCATCAGGAGAAAGGCAAACAAAATTAAATTTAATTTAAACTTTTTAAATTAAAGACTCTGCGCCGCGTTTATTCAATGAAGGAATTCGTAAGGTTTAAAAAGGAGACTAATTGTTGCTTCAAAGACAGTAAATAAGGCGGATTTGAACGAAAGTGTTTTTTGAGTTGGGAAAATGCGATTTAAGAATTTAAAAAAAAGTGTTTGCTTTTCTTTAATTATGGTTAAGAAAGGTCGAACGATAATAATTACATTCGCAAACCCCCCATCGTTTGTTTGTATACAGAGGAAGTCGTTTTTTAGACTTGCAAGTTACATATGGATGTGTTTCCGTAGCGATAAAATAAAATTTCGGGTTCCCCTCGTATTTTTCTTAACCAATTGAGTGAGATAATTCTTGAGAAGTTCCAACGTAATTGCGTTCACTTTAAACACTTTTACGTTTTTCATAAAATTTAATTTTATTAGACGCTATCTATAATTATTTTGTAAGAATGGTCTCAAGGAATCACTTACTAACTAAAGTGGAAATGAAAGTCCTTTTATAAGCACTCCCTTAATTTTTTTTCCTTTAGAAATTGTCACCTTATTCCGCGCATCGGGCGCATCTTTAGATTTTGCGTTTATGATCTATTAAACTTATATTTTAAATTTCGAATCGATCCGTTGAAAATTACTCTTTGAGAAAACATTTTTAGGTCGGGTTGTAAAATAAAAGATTGAAACATTCGCTTAACTAATAAATTTACGTTTTGCAAATGTATAATAGTCTTAAGAATTGTAGAGGTAGGAAAGTATGTTCATAATATTTTTATTCGCGTCCCATAAACCATACGGTAGATGATATAGCTTTAATAACGTTGACGTAGCATACATCGTAGATTCACACCGTCGGCAAGAAAATCATGGTTCCATAACGTTTCGAACTTAACGTCAATGCATGTAAATGCATTACTATAAATTTTGGGTGGGATCGAAAGACACTTTTATACGATCCATAATCACGTGCCGTCTGTCACTACAAGGACACACACGTGCATGTTTGGATTCGTGAGAATCAATGCCTTTTGTTTTGCTATCTCGACCATGTGCAGATAAGCAACCAAATGTGCTCGGGTTTAACATAGGAAAGATACAAATTTCGCAATCTAGAAAGCAAGCAAAAACGCGACAAAAACTTATTTTGTTCGAGTTGCAGACAAGCAAAAAATTGTTATTCAGGCCTCATGTGGTAAAATATCCCCAACACTTTAGGTGGAAATAAAGACAAAAGCGTGCCATCGCACCGTGATTGATATCCAATTAGATCACGTCTCCCTTCTTTCTAAATTTATAGGACCCAATTACAAGAATCCAAATCAATCAGTAAGTGGGAAAAATCCCAGATCAGAGTAGGGAGAATGCATAAATTGAGCTGCAAATTGCATATTCGAGGAGATTCACTTGGAATCTGATACTACCTTTTTCGTATCTTAGCGCTTCCAAAAGCGGAATTAAAATATCGAGGTCTCACATTTTTTTGAGGTCTTTAAATAAATACAAGTCATTGGTGCTAAAAATTAGTGAGTGTCCACTGCAGGTATTATCGAACATTCATACCGTCTATCGTTAATAAACAATTAATATTTATCGAACATTCATATCGTCTATTGTGATTAAACAATTAATATTTATCGAACATTCATGCCGTCTATCGTTAATAAACAATTAATATTTATCGAACATTCATATCGTCTATTGTGGTTAAACAATTAATATTGATCGAACATTCATATCGCCTATTGTTGTTAAACAATTAATATTTTATCGGACAACAATACGTCAATTGTTGTTAAACAATTAATATTTTATCGGACAACAATACGTCAATTGTTGTTAAACAATTAATATTTTATCGGACAACAATACGTTAATTGTTGTTAAACAATTAATCAATTATCGGACTTTTTGTTATACCATCTGTTTATCACGTTTCATCACGACGAGGTATTGCTTGCCGCTCTTAAGGCAATTACGTAGCATTGCTTTTATCGAATAATACAAAACAGGTGCTGCACTTCGAACACATGTGCGCATTCCAATCGTTGTTTTTATCAAACACCATATTGACATTTTTTTTAATTAGACAGTACCGGCTTGAATTAATTGTCATTTCGCGAATAACGAACTTAAGTGAAGTATATTAATTTAATTGTATACGAAGGAAATTCGCGTAATATAGTGCGTGAACCACCCCGTTACTTCACCACCTTTCGATTTAAAGAGGTTTTGGAAGCTGGTTACTCCGCTGACCTTCTGGTATGGTTTGAGACATCGCTTTCAGCTCTATTCTGCAGACGAATCTCACTCCCGAAGGACTCGTCATCGACTTTACCTAGAGGTCGAACATCAACCACCCACATTAAGTAAGAAACCTTTTTATATTTTTAAGATTGTGATGTTAATTGGTCCTATGGACCATTATTTGTGTTTATGAACGTTCAGTTCAACCCCGGAAGTCGATATCGCAACCATTTTGTATACCTTTTATTTAACTTAATATTATTATCTATTATTAACGTAACTTTTGCCAAGCCATTCGAGCGTTCCGAATGTAACCAAGCAATTTAACGTAACGTTTCAAGTTTAGTATTGTAGCTAAAGTTTGTTTGTCCCGTTGTTGGGAATTTTGATAATCAATTGCGTTGATTAAGTTTCATGATCAATTTTATGAATCATAGTTTTAGACATCATCAAGTTGCGCTTAAGTAACTATTTATTTTGGTGGAGTGCTGTATTCAATACGCCCCCCCTTTCATGCAAATTAACCTTTTGTATTTTTGTAAGAGTGATTGTTTTACGAATATTAGTTTCGCAACGGAAACCACACGGAAAGGTTCCGTCAACTGTACATATTTATTTTTATACAAGACATGTAAATTTGATAGTATCTTGTGTAAACTTTGTCAACTCCCCCCTGATATTATTTTATTTAATACATTTTTATTATTTCCCAACTTTGTGTGTTATTATTATTGTTGTGTTAATGTTTATTTAGCTATTTTCACCAACGGAAAGTTCGCCTCCTGTAAAGGTAAGGTCATTGAGCGAGGTTTTTCCGGAGTGAGGGTTCGCTGTAAGATCATCAAGTTGTCGCGTACCAGCTTGGAAGGTGTGATAACCAGTCCCCTTCAAAGAGATTCATTTCTTCGTATGCGTGGCGCCCATTTAAACTCCCTCGTGTATATTAACCCCACCGATTTTGACTTAACTCCCCCCCCGTGTAAATTATTCACACCGATTTTGACAATCTTTAGAATCGCGATCGAGGATTGCCCGGTCGTCGATAGGAAACACACGCTTTGCGACGTGCCGTCACACGACCCTTTCATTCCTTCCACCAACCCACCCCTTCGCGACTTTGAGCTAGCCAACCTTTTATTACCTGTTGGAAAGGTGTCGTGGATGCAGAACGTGGTGTAACAGGATAATAATTTGGCGCGGCCAACGTTGGGCTATCGATAAAGCCTTTTTGGCATGTTATGGTATCGAATTTCCTTTTGTTGTAAATCGAGTAAATTCCGAATTAATTTTTGTAAGTTGAAAAAAATAATTTAGCGTTCAACTAGGCGGCTGTCAAGAAAGCCCTTTTGGCACATTACGTCAAATTTTGTAAATCACGAAGTTTTGAATTAAGATTTCAATTTTAAAAGTAGTACCGACGCGCATGAATGGACTAACGAGATTCCATAACGCCCCCCTATTTAAATTTAAAAGTGAAAATTATCGCGATTTTAAGATCAAATATTGTATTTCCGTTTACCATTAGTTGTTCAGAGAACAAGTGGAGTCGTGTTCCGCGAATTCTTTTTTGTATTTAATTGAATTTATTCATTTCGATTAATAATGGCATTCAGGATTGTACCGGACAAATTGCGTAAAGACGAAGTCCAGTACGAATTAAAAATTAGAGGTTTACCTTTTCACGGTTCATTAAGAGAATTACGCGATGAATTAGTATCAGCCCTTATGAAAGAGGAACAGGGTGAAAAATACATTCTATTATGGTATCCGTTTTCCTTTGCGGAAGATTTAGCAGCTTTAAAAGAAGGCGTGTTAATTATTAAAAAGTTACTTGGTCGCTTAGAAGTTTCGCGTGATCAGAAACCCAATCTAGAAATGAACATAGAGACGAAACTAACGCATTATTTTAATCGGTTATTTAAATCAAAACCCGTATTAATAAAAGATAAAGACTCCAAACTTAGGATTTTAGATCAATTGGAGGAATTTAGGTCAACTTATGGCTTACTATTAGCAGACTCCCGGACGGAGAGAGATTTTAGGTCCAATACCGTGGAGGAAATTACAAAAGAACCCCCTGTTGATCGCGGTACCGTCGAAGCGGCGAATTCGAATAGAAATTTCGAAATATCAACCCCGATCGTGAAGTTTCACTTACGAATTTCAGGTCAGGTCGAAAACGTCTCTATACTGACAAAAGAAAATATGTCAGTAAGAGAAATTGAAAATTTATCCCGGGACGAGTCCGAAAATTTTAGCGGACCGCGTAATGACGAGCAAAGTAATGGTGAATTCGGGTGTAAGAGCCGTATTCATAATAAGACAAATAATAACACCCTTTTGTGTTGGAATTGTGGTGGCACAGGACATTTAGCGTTGCGTTGTACCGTTCCGCAGAAACGTATATATTGCTATCGTTGTGGGAGAAAAGATGAGACCACAAAAACTTGTCCCCATTGTAACCCCAGACAGAGTAGGACCAAGAAAAAAATCGTTGCAGGGCATAATGCTCCAATTAAGAGAAACTAAAGCCCCGATTTTAATATTAAGATTTTTGTGTGTGTTTGTTTTTCGTGTGAATGTATGAATGAATTTTTTTTAGTGCGTGTGTGTCGTTGCGAATGTATCTAGTCCTTAGTCGTTATTGTTAAATTTTTTCTCGTTGTATTGTAAAATGTCATCATAACATCTTACCTTGCTTTTTGTACTTTTAAGGAAATGTCGCCATAACATTTCGCTTTGTTTTTATTGCGTGTTTGTTAGGTTGAATCGAGGAGGTCAGGTCCGGTGCGGACCACCGCTGACTGTAGACCGAAACAACTTACATTTTTTTTACCGGTTTATAATGCCGTTTTGGCGTGTACAACCCTTTTTGTCCCGTGCATGACGTAAAACTGCGAACACCCTTACCGCCCTAACGTGGCGATGATATCGCAACCCTTAAATTTTGTTGAAAACTCTTACTTGTCACTCAACTTAGTTTAAAGTTTTTTTCGTTTCACCATTTTTTTTGTGTGTGAATCCTTACCGTCTATATCGGACGTTGAAAGTCTACCCTGTATTTCGCAACCCTTTCTGTAGAACGAAAACCACCCTAACGCACAATCCCTTAGCAATGCAACCCTCCCTCACATCGGAAATTTTAGTAACAAATTTTTATTAGCCTTCAGCATTTAACGATGAAAGATTTTGATCTGCGTCTTCTACGCACCTTTACGCATTATCATTGCGTACCATTTATAGCGAACCTTGTTTTTTATTTCCATCTTTAGCAAATAGCGATAGAAAGTTTTTTTTGTTGTGCCTAGCACACATGGTTACATTTAGATCGTGTATATTTAAGTACGCATGTTATTTACGCACTCGGTTCCATACGTATTTTATGCTAGTAACACCGTACACTTATTACGCATTTTTTTTTGTTTTGTTTTCATTTGTCTCGAACAAGACACAAAGCGTTTCGTACGCATTCTTACGCTTGACTACGGGTCACGCACTTACGCATTTACGCACTTCATTAGATTACGCATTTATTTTTTTAAATATTCTGAATTTTTGTATGGACATTTAACGTAAAGTTTTTCTAAAATTTTTTTTTGAATTTAGTTTCAAGGTTCAATCTTCGACATTAGTTTTGTGGGTGTAGTTTTGAAATTTTACGCACACATTTAGTGGAATAGTAAAAGTTTTTTTTTGAATTTCATTTGCAGACGTATTTCCGAATTTTGAGTTTGATCTAGAGCAGTTTAAATTATTGTTAACTTCAAGTTTTTTAAAGTAAACATTTTGAATTTCATGTTACCATTTAAATTAAAGTTTTTTTTGAATTTAACGTCAAGTTTTTGTTAATTAAAGTAAACATTTTTAAATTTAATAGTGATACTTAAATTAAATTTTTTTTTAGTTTGACGTCAAGTTTTTTCGTGAATTAAGATAAACATTTTGAATTTAATATCGGCCTTTGGAGCCAAGTTTTTTCAGTTTAACGAAAAGTTTTTTCGAATTGAGGGGAATTTTTTTTTGAAATTAATGGAATGTTGTTTTGAATTTAATCAAAAGTTTTTCAAACTTGACTAATAGTTTTTCAAATTAGATTGAAAGTTTTCAAATTCAGTTGAAAGTTTTTTTGAATTTAAGTTAAAGTTTTTTAAAGTTTTTTGAAGTTTAACGCATAGTTTTTGAATCCCAGTCCATTGAGACATTTTTCTTTAAGTTAGTGGTAGGGTAACATCTAGTTATCATTTCGGGTTGAGGTCAATGTGTCACTGTCGCTTCATACACACTGATCCTGTCTTATTGTCAATCGCACGACGTTAACTTGCCCCCACCATCCCTCACCGTTCTTTCCTGGTATCGAGTACCGTTTAAAATAGATTTGTTTTTCGTTTTTTTTTCTCGTTTTCGTTTTTGAGATTAAAAATTAAGATCAGGGCTGAGAATGCAATTGCATTAGACATTGCCTCATGCCGTGTTGTATTGTTTGGACTTGTGTCCAATTTCGGACAAATCATTTGTCGCAACACACCCTTTAGGGGAAGTTTTTTTAACACACCCTGGAAGGAAAATTTTACCGAATTTTATTTTTTGTAGTAAGGTTGTCATAGTTAATAGTTGTTTAGAGTGACCCACTTCTCATCGAGCTATCGAATTATCATGCTGGACATGGTTCCACTGCTAGATAAACATTTTTTTTGGACGTCGATCCACATATGGACGACGATCCAAACCCCAGGGTTATAAAGTAATTTCGTGGGCTTAGTCCATTCCCCGGTGAATTATCGTCCCATTTTTTTTGGCGGATGAAAATCTGCCCCAAAGGAACCTTCTTAGTAAGGGAATTTCGTACAGAAGTAAGGGGTTATAACTCGAAGCAACACTCTGGGAAATTTACCTTTTGTTAGGGAATAATAGATTGACTACAACTATGCTACACGGTCATAACACCTGCCGGTCTAAGGAAGAACAAACCCATTAGGGGTGAACTTGTAAATTTGATCCGTTCATCCCAGAGGCATATATTTTGACGCCTCCCAACTTTTACCACGTTTTCGGGTCCAACCCAAGCTAGAGTTCAGCGTTTCTGTTTGTGATTGTGGGTCTCACGGCAAGCGAACGATCCCGTGACTTCGCGAACCGCCCTCTCTTGCAACGGTCACAGCGGCTTTAGATTTGTTTGAGACTTGGGACGTGGAACATTTTTTTTGTCTCGCGCTTTTAGTATGTAAGGATTAGTTTAGATTTCGGTTTAGGTAGCATTAAGTTCAGTTTAGATTTCGGTTTAGTTAATTTTAGGTATCGGTTTAGTTAGCGTTAAGTTTGGGTATTTTTAAGATAGTTTTAAGTCATTAAGGTTAAGGGAGATATTTGTTATGTCCCTATCGTACGACAGAAAACTACGTGTCCCCCAAAGTATAAACGGGTCATTTTTCTTTTTGCTTCTTTGTTTCTCTCGCATGTCATTTTGTAATCTCGAATTTTTTTTTTGAATTTTCAGTCAACCATTTCAGAAATTATTGTTTATGGATTTAGAGGGTACGCTTAGCGAGCCATTGGCCTAATCACCCAATCAATCGCTCAGTTGAATCAAGTAGAGACTAGGATTACATTGAATTGATTACCCAATGTTATCATTAGTCATGCGTTAATTTCATAGTTACGTTTTGACCTTTTGGAGAAAAATTATTTCTCACATTCGTCAGTTTTATACAGTAGAGTCACTTCATATATTTTTGAGCAAACATTTAGGTGCAACCCGGACGGTTGTCACCATTTCGAATTTCAGTCAGTTTTCGTATATCTTTTTTTTGTTGTTAAATTTTTTTTTCGTGTATAACGATAACTTTAGTCCCGTTTGAAATAATCAACCCCCCCGCCTACCGAATTAGATAGGACCGGCTTTGTAAATTTGATCCAGCCGTCGTTCAACTTCTAAACCCCCCCCTTATGTTACATGTTATGATCCTTTGTGGCCTTGTACCCTAGTGGATACGTTCCACTGGTACAACGTCCCCGTCTTGCACTAACACTACCTGTGTAAGACAACATTTAGAGTGAAGTTTTCTCCGGTGCCGATCACCGCAGGACTTCTCAATAAATGACGATGTTTTTTTGCACATCAAAACTCACCACTAGCGTTGGTAGAGTCAACCTTAGTTGTGCTAGCTTCATTTTTTTTTGTGAGGCGATAGATTGTGTAGGTCCACGGTTAGGCCCCACGATTTTTTTTGTATTCAATGAAAGCTCCCGTTTACGTCAGTGTGGTTCAAGGACGTTCCCTTCGACTACACTGATGGAAGCAAACCATCCCGACCCGTACCGTCAACTATGCCCCACGAATATTTTTTTATTCAGTGGAAACCATCTCAATTTTTTTTTCTCGCCCCCCCATCATTACCTCTTCTCTCTCTTCCGATCATCTCGTCCGGATCGAAGTCATGAGGAAGGTTAGTGATCTCTCAAACGGCTTTGTAAATTTGATCAAGCCAAGCGCAAGTTTTTTTCTCTGTTTCACCAACGATAACTGATAAAACAGACAGTCCCCATCTACTGAAGTGCATCAAACGGCTTTTGTAAATATGATCCAGCCAAGCACGCGTTTTTTTTACTCTGTTTTTTCAACGATATTGAAAAAGGCAGACAGTCCCCATCGACTGAACATTTAAGAGAAGGCTTTGTAAATATGATACGCCGATGAAGTGT
The DNA here is from genome assembly GCA_932274525.1 of Podabrus alpinus. Classification (NCBI taxonomy): domain Eukaryota; kingdom Metazoa; phylum Arthropoda; class Insecta; order Coleoptera; family Cantharidae; genus Podabrus; species Podabrus alpinus. Next base: position 92,568,264 of record OW026454.1, on the reverse strand, counting down.
TACCTTAGCTCAGGTCTACCTTGATCTAGAGTCCGGTGTCTTCACAGACATTTGTGGGTCGCACGGCCAGCGAATGATCGCGTGATTTCGCGAACCGCCCTCTCATGTAGGAGTCACTACGACGCACGGATTGATTAAGCCTAGGGTTAGGTGAACCTTCTCTCTTTTTTTCCCGGCATACACGTATAGTCTAGTCACTAGTTGAGTAGCTATTTCAATACTACAAGTGTTGATGGTTCATTGTAGGACAATTTTTGTTTCGGTTGAGGTTGCGCGCGTCCCAGTTGAAGAGTAGTTAGGGATAACAACTCTTGACGTAAGGGGAGTGTCACCTTATTCCGCGCATCGGGCGCATCTTTAGATTTTGCGTTTATGATCTATTAAACTTATATTTTAAATTTCGAATCGATCCGTTGAAAATTACTCTTTGAGAAAACATTTTTAGGTCGGGTTGTAAAATAAAAGATTGAAACATTCGCTTAACTAATAAATTTACGTTTTGCAAATGTATAATAGTCTTAAGAATTGTAGAGGTAGGAAAGTATGTTCATAATATTTTTATTCGCGTCCCATAAACCATACGGTAGATGATATAGCTTTAATAACGTTGACGTAGCATACATCGTAGATTCACACCGTCGGCAAGAAAATCATGGTTCCATAACGTTTCGAACTTAACGTCAATGCATGTAAATGCATTACTATAAATTTTGGGTGGGATCGAAAGACACTTTTATACGATCCATAATCACGTGCCGTCTGTCACTACAAGGACACACACGTGCATGTTTGGATTCGTGAGAATCAATGCCTTTTGTTTTGCTATCTCGACCATGTGCAGATAAGCAACCAAATGTGCTCGGGTTTAACATAGGAAAGATACAAATTTCGCAATCTAGAAAGCAAGCAAAAACGCGACAAAAACTTATTTTGTTCGAGTTGCAGACAAGCAAAAAATTGTTATTCAGGCCTCATGTGGTAAAATATCCCCAACACTTTAGGTGGAAATAAAGACAAAAGCGTGCCATCGCACCGTGATTGATATCCAATTAGATCACGTCTCCCTTCTTTCTAAATTTATAGGACCCAATTACAAGAATCCAAATCAATCAGTAAGTGGGAAAAATCCCAGATCAGAGTAGGGAGAATGCATAAATTGAGCTGCAAATTGCATATTCGAGGAGATTCACTTGGAATCTGATACTACCTTTTTCGTATCTTAGCGCTTCCAAAAGCGGAATTAAAATATCGAGGTCTCACATTTTTTTGAGGTCTTTAAATAAATACAAGTCATTGGTGCTAAAAATTAGTGAGTGTCCACTGCAGGTATTATCGAACATTCATACCGTCTATCGTTAATAAACAATTAATATTTATCGAACATTCATATCGTCTATTGTGATTAAACAATTAATATTTATCGAACATTCATGCCGTCTATCGTTAATAAACAATTAATATTTATCGAACATTCATATCGTCTATTGTGGTTAAACAATTAATATTGATCGAACATTCATATCGCCTATTGTTGTTAAACAATTAATATTTTATCGGACAACAATACGTCAATTGTTGTTAAACAATTAATATTTTATCGGACAACAATACGTCAATTGTTGTTAAACAATTAATATTTTATCGGACAACAATACGTTAATTGTTGTTAAACAATTAATCAATTATCGGACTTTTTGTTATACCATCTGTTTATCACGTTTCATCACGACGAGGTATTGCTTGCCGCTCTTAAGGCAATTACGTAGCATTGCTTTTATCGAATAATACAAAACAGGTGCTGCACTTCGAACACATGTGCGCATTCCAATCGTTGTTTTTATCAAACACCATATTGACATTTTTTTTAATTAGACAGTACCGGCTTGAATTAATTGTCATTTCGCGAATAACGAACTTAAGTGAAGTATATTAATTTAATTGTATACGAAGGAAATTCGCGTAATATAGTGCGTGAACCACCCCGTTACTTCACCACCTTTCGATTTAAAGAGGTTTTGGAAGCTGGTTACTCCGCTGACCTTCTGGTATGGTTTGAGACATCGCTTTCAGCTCTATTCTGCAGACGAATCTCACTCCCGAAGGACTCGTCATCGACTTTACCTAGAGGTCGAACATCAACCACCCACATTAAGTAAGAAACCTTTTTATATTTTTAAGATTGTGATGTTAATTGGTCCTATGGACCATTATTTGTGTTTATGAACGTTCAGTTCAACCCCGGAAGTCGATATCGCAACCATTTTGTATACCTTTTATTTAACTTAATATTATTATCTATTATTAACGTAACTTTTGCCAAGCCATTCGAGCGTTCCGAATGTAACCAAGCAATTTAACGTAACGTTTCAAGTTTAGTATTGTAGCTAAAGTTTGTTTGTCCCGTTGTTGGGAATTTTGATAATCAATTGCGTTGATTAAGTTTCATGATCAATTTTATGAATCATAGTTTTAGACATCATCAAGTTGCGCTTAAGTAACTATTTATTTTGGTGGAGTGCTGTATTCAATACGCCCCCCCTTTCATGCAAATTAACCTTTTGTATTTTTGTAAGAGTGATTGTTTTACGAATATTAGTTTCGCAACGGAAACCACACGGAAAGGTTCCGTCAACTGTACATATTTATTTTTATACAAGACATGTAAATTTGATAGTATCTTGTGTAAACTTTGTCAACTCCCCCCTGATATTATTTTATTTAATACATTTTTATTATTTCCCAACTTTGTGTGTTATTATTATTGTTGTGTTAATGTTTATTTAGCTATTTTCACCAACGGAAAGTTCGCCTCCTGTAAAGGTAAGGTCATTGAGCGAGGTTTTTCCGGAGTGAGGGTTCGCTGTAAGATCATCAAGTTGTCGCGTACCAGCTTGGAAGGTGTGATAACCAGTCCCCTTCAAAGAGATTCATTTCTTCGTATGCGTGGCGCCCATTTAAACTCCCTCGTGTATATTAACCCCACCGATTTTGACTTAACTCCCCCCCCGTGTAAATTATTCACACCGATTTTGACAATCTTTAGAATCGCGATCGAGGATTGCCCGGTCGTCGATAGGAAACACACGCTTTGCGACGTGCCGTCACACGACCCTTTCATTCCTTCCACCAACCCACCCCTTCGCGACTTTGAGCTAGCCAACCTTTTATTACCTGTTGGAAAGGTGTCGTGGATGCAGAACGTGGTGTAACAAAATTACTTCCAAGGGAAATTTTCTAAGAGATTTTCTAAAATGTATTTTGCTGATTTACTAATTTTTTTAAGCCTGGCGAGATCCGATTTTTTTAATTTTGTTGTTATTTTGTAGTACATGTTTGTTTAATAAATTAGTGCAGGAGTTTTGAACTGAGCAAAAAAGAAATTAATTACTTTCCTCCTAAAGAAATTTATCAAGACAAGAGAAACCAGAATCAATAGTGAAAGCCAGTCGGGATAACGCTAATTACATCCGAATAACAATGCAATTTAAATAGATTTCGGATAATTATTTATACAAAATACATTATTTGTGTTAGTGATTGTAATTTTCGTGTAATTTCATTCGGAGAAAACTCTCGAGGTAACAAAAACATTACAGGTTTTGTCGAACTGGGTTCAAGACTAAATTGCTTTTCTCTATAAAATTTGTTTTCGTGTGAATTTCGAAAAAAATTAATTATTTCGTTGCGTGTCCGTATAGGTTCGAGAATAACCCCCTGGTGATTATTATGTGAAACGAATGGAAAGCGTATAAAATTGTATCTAACTTATAAATTTTTGGATTTATCCATAACTTATGGATTTTGCCACCATATTGGAAAACCCACGCAAAAAGACACTTTTATGAAAAATCGTGAATATCTCGGTGTGGGTTCAGTTTGGAGCAAAATATTACGTAATTAAAATCAAAGTAAACTAAATTCTCAATAAAATACTTCTTGTACTTTTTCTTGTTGATCAATCGGTTGCAGAGTTACAGCCATCAGGGCGCACGGTATTTATTTGATATTCTATGTATTTTAAATAGTTATTTGCGTATAAGCAACAGAAAGGCTTAACAATAAGTGGAAAATAGACTGGTGTAATTGTACCCCCCTGGAAGTGCATGGATCTCTCCCAGAGAACGAGGAACCTTCAGCAAATTTTTTTCATCACAGTGTGATTGTGGAACAGAGCATCAGACCATCAACCACGTAGTACAAGATTGTGGCCTGATAGCCCATCGTGGAAGCCCCCTCTTAACTTTTATCGGGCAACCCCCACGTCGATTGTAGGGGCTAACCATAACACATCGTTAAGGTTAAGTGACATTGTTTAGACACAAATAAAATTGGGGGGGGGGGAGCTAAATCCCCTTCCAGAGCTTACTTTCATTGAAAGAGACTTAAAGATATATCTTTAATAATCTCTAATAATTTAAAATAATTTTTAATCTTATATATAAAAATGCTTGTATGTGTGTGGGTATGTGTGTGTGTGTGTTCCGCATAGACACCTAAATCCCGTAACTGTGGGCGTTGAAACTTTCACGAGATCTGGCGAGGATCAAGAGTAAACTTTTCGTCGTCTTTGATTTTAGTAATTCGCCACCATAAGACGGTCATCTGCAGTTAAACGCTTCAGGTCAACGTCGTTATCATAGTTACGATGCGATTTTGACACTAAAAGTTTAATTAAATGACATTGACATAAATGATGTAAAGGGTGAACCATAAATAGTGCGCGTTTTAGCAAGGCACTCTAAAAGTTTAATTCTAAAATTCTGACATTGACGTAAATCATGTAAAGGGTAAACCATAAATAGTGCGCGTTTTAGCAAGGCACTCCTTTCCTTCGACATTATTAAAAGATAGTGTCAAAGTGACGGAAAGTGAAGTGAAAAACATACGAGTAATACTAATAAAGTAAAGTAGAAAAATAATACACATATACTACAACAGTGTACTACCCGAAATAAATTTAACACCTAAGATTATGTTACCCAATAATTAAGACACAATAACGTCAGGGAAAGCCAATTGTTTTATACCCCTACTCCAAAGTCCAAATCAAATTCTTCTTTGTTTCTAATGAAATTCACATATCGGTGGTCTTTAGACACGCCCTCTTTAAAAGTGGAATTTTTTTTTCACATTTACCCCCACTACAATAGTTTTTATTAAAGTCTGCAATAAATTCCTATATTTGGTATATGAATAGGTAACATAAAACAATTTTATAAAAATATAATTTTCTCCCCCTCCACAAAATTTTCGACTAAAGACACTCAGAAATTTAAAAAAATATATATCTGATTCCCACTAATCGTCTAAAAGAATAATACGAAAAAAAATTTTTAAAATTACCAGCACAAAAAAAGTTTCTTTTGGACCTTCATCGATCATCACCAAAATTGATATCTCGTTCCCCCTAAGCATCTAAATGCTAAATACGAAAACAAAAATTTTAAATTATCCGCACAAAAAAAATTGGTATATACGTTTCCTTAAATTTTTCCACAAAGGAAGAATAATTTTTGGAAACTTTTTACATCGAAAATTCTTAAAACTGCTCGCCAAACGACATGTCGTCTTTAAACATTCAATTTTCGAAAAAAAAAATTCAATTTGGGATTTCAAGGCGCATTGGAAAATTATTTGAAAATTTACTTCTTCGTTTTACAGCTTTTCGGTGCGCGATAGGAAAAAAAGTTATAGATGCAATATTGTGGGGTATCGGGAATTGCTTTAGATGCCGAAGAAAAATTAAAAATCGATCGGTAAATAAGGACGGCAGAGCCGCTTGAAAAATTTTCAAAATTCTGACGTAAATGCCGTCGTGGCGCCACGATTATGAAAAAATTTTTATTTTTAGAAACGGTTTCGGGTGGCATTTTACGAGCGCCAATTTTTCGATAGTTATATTTTTTTTGGTGCGACATCAATTAAGGTGGCAAATGACAGAAACGTAAAATTTCAAAAAGTTCCATTTCAAAACGGGCTAATTTTGCATATAAATATTTGCAGTCCATTTTAAGCAAAACGAGATGGTTTTTCGAAAAATGTTATAGAGCACTTTCCGTTTGGATTGGGGAATATAGCCGGTGGGTGAAAAAAAATTTTAATTTTCCAAAATTTACAAAAAAATTTTTAAACGTCCCCACATAATGTGCCGAAGAAAGTGTTAGATTAACGTTCAATTTTTAACGGGCATACTTCATACTCGCGACAAAATATTGTGATAATTTTTTAAAATTTTACATCGCATCCCGAGTTAATTTGAAGCCCTCGAGTTTGTAATTTTGTCAAGTTTTTGAAAAGGTGGTCTACGTTTCCTTAAATTTTTCCACAAAGGAAGAATAATTTTTGGAAACTTTTTACATCGAAAAATCTTAAAACTGCTCGCCAAACGACATGTCGTCTTTAAAGATTCTATTTTCGAAAAGAAAAATTTCAATTTGGGATTTCAAGGCGATAGCATTAGAATATTATTTGAAAATTTACTTCTTCGTTTTCGTAGTTCATAGTTACGATGCGATTTTGACACTAAAAGTTTAATTAAATGACATTGACATATAGTCAGTAGCGGTTCGACAAATAGGGAAACACAACTTTGACATAAGAATGTTAACCTTAAAAATGACATTGACATATACTCAGTGGCGTAGCACAATATTTTTAAAATTAGCAAAAATCAAGTTACAAAGTGACAAATTAATTAATTTATGACATTTGTATTACTGATTAATTTCAAATTAATACAAAACAACGTAAATATTTGTCGATCACGTTTGTCTTCTACCAAGGGTGTATTTTCATAAAAGTGTGCAAACCGCTCTAGGAAGGGGTAAGAAAACATTTATATTCCTTTATATTTCACATTTGTGTAAAACTGGATGTATGTATGTATGGAGGCACCACTACATGCAAAAAAAACCACATATGTCTGCCGACTCTTGAATTTAGTTGTACATCCATACGCAAAACATGATGCTCATTTTAGGTAAATAGTTAAATTCTTTGAGTGCCAATGTCATTATTTTAAGATTAATATTCTTATGTCAAAGTCAGTTAATTCCAGGCAGGACATCGTCTGCCGGGTCAGCTAGTATAATCTATATATATAAAAATGCATGTATGTGTGTATGTATGTTCCCTATAGACTCCTAAACCGTTTGACCGATCGGAACCAAATTTGGCACAGTTATTATGTGGGTCCCTGCGCATATTTTTGTATTGAAATAGTGCAAAAATTCGCAAAGGAAAGGAAAGTTGATTTTGAGTAGCCTGCCTTCCTTTAAGGAATCTCGATAATCCATTCATGCGCGTCCCCATGGGACGCGCATGAATGGATTGTCGAGATTCCTTAAAGGAAGGCAGGCTACTCAAAATCAACTTAAAAAACAATAATAAATGCTGTCGAGCTGTCAAACTGTCAACCGATCGACAATGCAAATACGCGTGCCCGTGCTTTACGTTTCTATTTGACCAATCTTAACCAAATTTGGTGTAGAAGTTATTTACAACGCTACGAAAACCATAGGCTACTTTAGTACCTTGGAGTGAGGCCGAAGGCCGAACAACCACATCCGACACGGTCTAGATGGCTAAAGGCGGCCGACTGTGCCAGCTAGTATTTAATAATTCTACACAGAGAAAAAAAATCTTTTGATGTCAAGTATTTTTTACTTCAAATTGAAGTACAAATTCGTTTCGCATCAATTTGATGTCAATTTTACAACAAATGAAGTAAATTTGACAACAATTCAAGTAATATTTATTTCAAATTGTTGCGAGACGAATTCCTACTTCAATTCTTTTCTCAGTGTAGTCTAGGAGTTTATAACGGTTTATAAGTTGCAAACAAACAAATATTCATTTTTATATAAGAGATTTACAATATGATAAAATGGTTAAAGCACGTTATTACCCACCCTGAAATTGAAAATTTCGTATAGAGATTCGGAAAGCTGACGGTTTATATAGTATAATAAAAAAAAATTTTGCGGAATATTCATAAGTTTTTGAATAAATCGACTTTGAAGGTCGAAAATTTACCCATTCAGTGACGCGCATAAGGAATCTGACTTCATTCTTCATACCCTAACGCTTCAGAGTCGAATTCGGACCTAAAAATGCTCAAAATGAATGGAAAGCGTATAAAATTGTATCTAACTTATAAATTTTCGGATTTATCCACTTATGGATTTTGCCACCATATTGGAAAACCCACTCAAAAAGACACTTTTATGAAAAATCGTGAATATCTCGGTGTGGGTTCAGTTTGGAGCAAAATATTACGTAATTAAAATCAAAGTAAACTAAATTCTCAATAAAATACTTCTTGTACTTTTTCTTGTTGATCAATCGGTTGCAGAGTTACAGCCATCAGGGCGCACGGTATTTATTTGATATTCTATGTATTTTAAATAGTTATTTGCGTATAAGCAACAGAAAGGCTTAACAATAAGTGGAAAATAGACTGGTGTAATTGTATCCCCCCTGGAAGTGCATGGATCTCTCCCAGAGAACGAGGAACCTTCAGCTAAATTTTTTCATCACAGTGTGATTGTGGAACAGAGCATCAGACCATCAACCACATAGTACAAGATTGTGGCCTGATAGCCCATCGTGGAAGCCCCCTCTTAACTTTTATCGGGCAACCCCCACATCGATTGTGGGGGGTAACCATAACACATCGTTAAGGTTAAGTGACATTGTTTAGACACAAATAAAATTGGGGGGGGGGAGCTAAATCCCCTTCCAAAGCTTACTTTCATTGAAAGAGACTTAAAGATATATCTGAAGGCCCTTGCTATGGATTTGCTATACGATAACGTAAATAATTTGACGGGGAAATACCCTCCAAGTTACGCATAAATTATGGCCCTCAGTATCGGATGATAAAAAGAAGACATCTTTAAAAAAATGCAAAGGGAAAATTGCAACAGAATCGACGAACTCCGCAAAGCCCACATACATAAGTGATTTTATGCTAATGACTCCAATAACTCGGAAATTGTTTTAAGGGGTCCGGCTCGCTTAACGCGATAGGATCGGAGCAGTTCTACTGTATTTTGCAAAGTACTGTAAACAAAAATTTTCCACGTTTGCAGTTTTTAAACTTTCCATTGGTTATCCTGAAAATATTCTGCTCTATTTAAAGTTAAAATTGAAAGAAAACTCGAGAGTTTCAATTAGAATGTGAGACTTCTTCAGAGCGCTTTCTTCGAAGTACTTTGATACTAAAGTAAAAATTGCAGTTGCTTTCGTTCCGCTCAGCTTGGTTTCTGGTGTCCGCTTCGTTTGCAGCAAAGTTTTTAATGAACTTTAAATTTAATATAAGAAAAGTTATAAATAATTTATAAAACTATAATTAATTTAATGCAAATGTAAACTTAAACTTTTTTAAGTTATAATGAAATATGAAAGTTGTATGAAAAGTTTCGGCGTCCTTTAAGCTATTTTGAGCCTTTTCAGCATCGTTAACTTCTTTTAATCCGTTTCTAGTCTTTTGTTGCGCATTTTTAAGTCTTTACCGACTCTTTGTTTAAAAGTTTAGTGCTGTTTCACCGCCTAAGAGATATCGGATATGCCAAGACAAGAATTCTCAATTCGGATTTTTATTATTGTTTGCCCTTTGGCTACTCTCATATTCATTCCCAATCTGACTTAGTTTTTAAAGATTAAACATATCCATCCATATAGCCGATATTGGATTTCGAAATAATAACTTTTATTCCAATATTTAAACTTCGGCTCTAAATCTTTTGATTTTCAATAAACACGCTTTATTGAGTTTAGTTCAAATATTTGAATTTTCAAATATTTTTTTGTTACCACAGAATTTGCATTTTTATCGGTAGATTCGCTTAATAAATCAGATTTCTTTTACGGTTCATTTTATTGTCGTGGGCCCTGTCCGGACACTTGTGGAACATCTTCGGAACGTGCACCGAACCACTACCTCATTTTTTTTCAGTAAATAGTAAAATAACCCGAACTTTTCTGATAAATCACGTGCATTATTTTATCACATTTTCTTGAAGTATAAAAATATTACTGAGCTCTCTAAAAAAATGTCACAAATATGGCGATATATCAAATAGGATGTACGGTAATTTTGTTTATATGAATAAATTTGTAAAGATTTTGAGGTTTAAAGTTGTAAATATAAGCCCGGATCAAAAATGCGCTTACAAAAAGCTGGTTTGATGTTTTTGTTTCAAAAAACAAATTTTTAATTAAAATCCAAGAAATTACGGTTTTGCAATTCCTCGAGATTTTAAAGTAATTAACGATGTGATTGCACAAAAACTTGCCATACCAATTCCATTTCGTCAATTTACTAATGGAACTGAAACGTGTAACTTCAACCGTAACTTGGAAAGCTTAAAATACGCAATAAATTTTCAGCAATTTTTAAAAAATTGATCCTTTTTTATGCTTCGAAAGAAACAATTTTTCTTTCACACTTTAATTACATTAATAGGACGAGTTTTCTTTATAATTTGCTAACCTAAAGCTTTGGAAAATTTTTACAATTTTTCTGAATTTCGCGATCTTGTTCTGCTCAATTACGTCGTTTACTTAGGCCTACCGAATATTTTTGTATAGACAGATTTTTTTTGGTCCTAAACAGAGGTGAGCAGGAAATATAGACGGCTTTATTTAAAATTTTTGATCTATGGTGTTGAAATTATCTTGAAATTTAACCCGATTCTACTTACTAAGCGGAAAATTTTAATTTGTTTTTCATGCTTAAAGGGCAGAATGTTGTTTAATCTTTTACTAATCTAAAATTTTAAGAGGCCTTGTTTATAATATGAGAAGAACAAGAAAGGTGCTTTTAATAAGGACAACTTCTACAAAAGTTAACTTATTTTAATTTTTCCGAGAATTTTCCACAGATAATTGCTGAAGCGATAAAGTGTCTCTGATTATATTTTCCTTAATATGCTCAGTTTCAGTGTTATTTGCCAGTCAAGGATAAAAAATTTGTGAAAATTGTAAAAACGTAATTTAATTAAAAATGGGAATTTGGTGCACAATTTTCGAGTTATCGTCTCTTTTCATTGTTCCGAGGGGTTGTTCACTTCAATAATCTTGTGTACAAAATATAAATAATTTATTACTAATCTCAAATAATCTCCCATAATCTATATATATAATAATCTCAAATAATCTCCCATAATCTATATATATAAAAATGGATGTGTGTATGTATGTATGTTCCCTATAGACTCCTAAACCGTTTGACCGATCGGAACCAAATTTGGCACAGTTATTATGTAGGTTCCTGCGCATGTTTTTGTATTGAAATAGTGCAAAAATTCGCAAAGGAAAGGAAAGTTGATTTTGAGTAGCCTGCCTTCCTTTAAGGAATCTCGATAATCCATTCATGAGCGTCCCTGTGGGACGCGCATGAATGGATTATCGAGATTCCTTAAAGGAAGGCAGGCTACTCAAAATCAACTTAAAAAACAATAATGAATGCTGTCAAACTGTCAACCGATCGACAATGCAAATACGCGTGCACGTGCTTTACGTTTCTATTTGATCAATCTTAACCAAATTTGGTGTAGACAACGCTACGAAAAACATAGGCTACTTTAGTACCTTGGAGTGAGGCCGAAGGCCGAATAACCACATCCGACACGGTCTAGATGGCTAAAGGCGGCCGACTGTGCCAGCTAGTATTTAATAATTCTACACAGAGAAAAGAAATCTTTTGATGTCAAGTATTTTTTTACTTCAAATTGAAGTACAAATTCGTTTCGCATCAATTTGATGTCAATTTTACAACAAATGAAGTAAATTTGACAACAATTCAAGTAATATTTATTTCAAATTGTTGCGAGACGAATTCCTACTTCAATTCTTTTCTCAGTGTAGAGTCTAGGAGTTTATAACGGTTTATAAGTTCCAAACAAACAAATATTCATTTTTATATAAGAGATTTACAATATGATAAAATGGTTAAAGCACGTTATTACCCACCCTGAAATTGAAAATTTCGGATAGAGATTCGGAAAGCTGACATAGTATAATAAAAAAAAAATTTTGCGGAATATTCATAAGTTTTTGAATAAATCTACTTTGAAGGTCGAAAATTTACCCATTCAGTGACGCGCATAAGGAATCTCACTTCATTCTGTTGACGGTGCGCGCACAAAGATATACCCTAACGCTTCAGAGTCATTCTTGCATCATCCCGATGAACCCACTCATTATCCCCATTGCGATATTCAACGTCCCTCCATAATTGATTTTGCAGTAACAAAAAATTTAATAGTTAATTCAATTTCATCCCTAAATAATTTAAGTTCAGATCATCTCCCAGTAGAAATAATAGTTGGTTCCTTAAAAGTTCCCCTTCACCCTCCTAAACCGTTAAAGGTCACAAACTGGAAAAATTTCAGTGCAGATGTACAAAACATACCACTAGTTCATAACATTGTTACGAACGATGACATTGACGAAGCTGTAGCCGGCTTCACCGACTGCATAAACAATATTTACAATTCCAACACCACTGACGTCCCTCCCCCTAAACGCAAACTCATCCTTCCACAAGAAATCCTCGACAAAATTTCAAGAAAAAATAAGTTACGTAAAATTTTCCAACGCTACAGATACCCTGCCCTAAAAGCCCAAATTAATAGCCTTACAAAAGACATCAATCACGCCATCAGCGAAATCAAAATTTCAAATTGGAATAAAACATTAAAATCAATCATTCCGCAAAACCTTCGAAAAGCTTGGGCAATTTCGAAGGCGTTAAAAAACAAGACAGATGACGTTTCTTTTCCCACACTCCAAACCCCTCAAGGTCCTGTCACCACCAAACAAGACAAAGCAAACGCCATTGCGACGGTATATTTGTCTCATCATAATCTCACCGCACACCCATCTGATCCCGTCACAATTTCTGATGTCCAACAATCCAAAGATTCCCTCAATAATATCACAATCCCCACTCCCGATGAAGACTTAACTTCCCCTAAGGAAATTAAGCAAATTGTTAAAAAACTTAAAAATCGAGCTCCTGGTTATGACAATATATCTGCTCTCCTAATTAAAAAATTTCCTAAAAAACCAATCCTACAAATTTATTACATCCTAAACGCCTGCATTAAAAACCAATACTTCCCCTCCGCCTGGAAAAAAGCAGTCGTTATTCCCATCCCTAAACCAAAAAAGCCAAAATCCGATCCTGCCAGCTACCGTCCTATTAGTTTACTTCCTACATTATCAAAAATCCTCGAAAAAATCATCCTTTTCCGCCTTCAGCAACATGACGAAATTCATGATACAATAATTCCGGAGCAGTTTGGTTTTCGAGCAAACCACAGCACGGTCACTCAGCTAGCTTTGCTCGTTGATCAAATTACCCTTAATTATAACATGAAAACCACTACCACGACGGTCACCCTCGACATCGAGAAAGCGTTTGACACCATTTGGCACGACGCCCTGCTTCACAAACTTTATATCCGAAATTACCCCATGCATCTAATTAAAATTATCTCCAGCTTTCTCGAAAACCGCTCCTTCCGAGTCCGAGTAATGGACGCCCTCTCCATTTCCTTACCTATTCCAGCTGGAGTACCGCAAGGCTCCATCCTAGCCCCAACCCTTTTTAATTACTACATCAATGATATCCCAAAATCCACACGGACAAAATTATCCCTGTACGCTGACGACACCGCCATCACCTCCGAATCCCGTAAAAAGGATAAATCCATTGACTACCTCCAACGACACGTTCCCGATCTCGAAAATTTTTATGCCACTTGGCGATTAAAAATTAACGAACCCAAATCCACCCTCACCGCTTTTTCCAGACAAAGAGACCAAATTACGGACATCACGCACACCCCTACGGTTAAATACCTAGGGGTGACCCTTGACCAACGACTTACATTCAGAACGCATTTAAAACTCACTGCACGGAAAGCGCAAGCAGCAATGCATGCACTTTTCCCATTACTTTCATATAAAAACGGACTTGACCCTAAAATCAGACTGACCTTGTACAAACAATTAATCAGACCAATTTTATTATACGCCTCTCCAGTATGGAGCAGGACAGCCCCGACGAACATAAAAATCATTCAAACAATACAAAACAAGTGTCTCCGAGTCATTTCCGGAGCTCCACGCTACACACCCATACATGATTTACACACTTCACATCAAATTCAAACACTAACAGAAGTCATACACAACACAGCCACAAAATTTTTCACATACACGGTAAGGCAAAACCCACACACATCACACCTTGGTACACAAACACAAGACACCTTGCCCTTCAGGATCAAACACAAACTTTTACACCATGTCATTTTAAACAATCAGTAATAGGAAAGTAATTGTCAGTAGTTTAATTAAAATTCATTTTTTATTTTCATTTTATTTTTAAAATTTCAGTAACTTAATTCTTTTTTGGCTTTTTTTTTATCACGGCGCGGGGTTTTTGCACTCTTTTTTACCTCGAGATATCAAATCAATTAACCTTCACATTTAATAATTTTCAACTTAATTCGATTAATCCTCTAGGGGATAGGTACGATTTAACAATTCAAGTTTTAATAAATATGTATTTGTGTAATAGTTTGTTATTGTAATTTGTTATTTGTTATTATAGTAATTAAAATTATTATTGTAAATGTGCATGTAAAGTTTTTAATGTCAATAGAGTTCTTTTTGGTTTTGGTTTTTGGTTTTGGAATTCGGACCTAAAAATGCTCAAAATGTCCCAAAATTACACCAATTTCTTTTAAATTTGATTGTGGGCGTGACCTACACTTTTCCCTCAATAAAAGGGTTGTTTATGATATTTTCGATAATTTATTTTGCTAAATCGACTATCAAACCTTCAGCTTTCTGAATCTCTATGGAAAATTTTCAATTTCAGGGTTGGCAATAACGTGCTATCCTGTGATAAAATAAAACAAATAATAATACATGGAATAAGATTAGTCAAGTTAAATTTTTGTAGCGTATGAACATTAGTTGAAACACTATAAAACATACTAAAATATATTTACAGATAAAGTTAAAACAATAGAAAATTATTATATTAAAATTATTATTATTTATACCGAAATCACTATATTTATGTACACCCTGTATATTTATTTATAACACTATTAATTTAGCAGCAGAAAAGCGCAGTAGCGCCATTTGTTATTCAAATTTTTTACTCTTAAAATGATTATATAATCATAAATAATACCAAGTAATCATAAATAATACCAAGTAATCATAAATAATCATCGATAATCTCGGGTAATCCTAGATAATCACAAATAATCTTAATAATTATTAATAATCACAATAATCAGTAATAATCTTAAGTAATCACGATAATTTATTAATAATCTCAATAATATTTTACATAATATAATCTGTGTACATCAAAAATCTAAGTGAACAACCCCTCGCATTGTTCTGTACGCAGGCTGCCGGAAAAGTTTCTGGAAACGATATGATTTGGTAAATGACTTTATTGCTTTTCGAAGTATTCACCTTTGATATGAATACACTTTTGCATACGTTGGAACCAATTTGCAAAACATTTTTGTCACTCTGAAGTTGACACCTCAGCAAGCAGTGTTTGAAATGTTTCAACAGCTGCTTCAGGCGACGATAAACGCTCACCGCGCATTTTATTTTTAATATTTGGGAACCAAACGAAGTCATTAGGTGACAAATCAGATGAATACGGCAAGAGTCATTAAATCAACATTTTTACTGGATAAGGAGTCAACGGTTTGATGCGTTGAGTGAGAGTTTGCATTGTCATGATGCAGAATAATTCGCAGATTTTGATTGTTTCTTCTAATTTTCTCAATGACTTTCGGCAAACAAATTGTATGTCAATGCCTAAGGATGCTTGAATCTCTGGGTATGTCGCATTCAGCTTCATTTCACGTACAGCATTAACATTAATGGCATCAACAGACTTTGCTGGACGACCTGCACGAAATTCTTTACTGCATGAGAGGTCCACGCTGCTTCATTTCCGAATGCCAAAAAGATTTTATTGCGGTCGGAATTTGACAAATTTTTGCATAATAGTTATAATCTGTAAGAAAATTTGTATACACTAGAATTTCAACTATCGAAAATATTTATTGCACGATATTAATTTTTTACTGTCAGCGGTCCCGGATTTGGACGGAAACAACGCGAAAAAGACATTTTTATAAATATTCCTGAATATCTAGGTTTGGGTTCACTTTAAAGCAAACTATTAAGTGATTGAAAATAAAGTAAATTGAATTCTCCACAGAAAATGATATACATATTTTTTTTCGTAAATCGATCGGTTACAGAGTTACGAGATAGCCCTCAAAAATATTTTTATTGTATTTACTTTAGCCTTTTAATCGACATAAAATAACAACCGTACTAAAATTTACCTTAGTATAGGTATGACAATTCTTCTGGAATCACCAATTTTTTTGTAATTTTTTTCATGTCCCTCTTCGATTTTGCTCAAATTTGGAATACTTCCAAGTTTAGCCAAATAAATGGACTTGTATTTTTTGTTTGGCTCTAAAGAGGCCCGTTTATATTGTACAACCATCCAAAATAATTCAAATTTGATTGTAGAACTGCGATAAATTATTTCGGATCAAATTTTCATTTTTGAGTGCCCCTCCTCCAAAAAGGGGTAATTTAAAATTCTCAAAAAAATATTTTATTTTTATTATACTTTTGGATATTTGCATTCCAAATTGTAGATTGGGCACACTTTTGGTTTAGTTAAAATATGTAAATATTTATTCAAGTGTTTGATTGAATTGCCTCTATGCAACAGCACAATCTTGCTTTTAAATTGCATTATCAGAACCAATAAAATTGAAATAATCTAAACAATATTTTGATATAATTGGTTTTCGTAAACTTCAATCTTGGAAGACAAGTGAACGATTTTCAATACAATGCTAAGACAACGTCAGAGATCTTAGCTCCCCCCCCTTCAAATTCCTAAAATTCCTAATCGAAAATAAAATACTTCGTTCATATTTTAACCATCAGATTTTCGTTGTCCCCGTGCAAAAATCTCGCAGCCAGTTTTCCATCCAAAACAAAAAAATTCTAGTTAACTTGGGCGATTTAAATAATTCACGAAATAACTGAAGGTAGAACCGGTAAACTCATTCACGAGATCTAAAAAAATCAGATCCATACAACCAGTGTTTAATTCGCCCTTGCAGCAAATTTCTGCGATCATCAGAAATGGAGCTCAAAGTTTTATGAAAATATATTGCCCGCATATTTGATAAAATTGCGAAGCAGACGGCCATCTTAAGTATAAAATTTTGTTAAGCAGCAAGAGCAAGCATAAAGTAAATATTTTTTAAATAGCTTAATTAAGATTCAAGTCAGAACTGGGTTTAATATAAACATAATTAAATTTAGAACGTGCTTCGAAAATTAAAGCAGTTAAATAAAATTTAGAAAATGCAGAATAAATAATAAAACAAATTGAAGCAAATACTTCGCAATCATTGCTAGTAGAAAGTAGGTACAAAAAGTTTATCTTCGTCATTTATTGTATTGATAGAATTTTAAAATACGTCAAAAAGTTTTCGAAATAAATTTTCGCGTTTAAATTAAACTTTGGTTCAAGTTTTTCACGATTTGTAAATTTCCTGAGACATTAAGGATTTAAAATTACATATTTTAGTGCCAAAGATATAATTTTCTTCGTGGAATAAAATTTTCAAGTTTTGTTGAACCAGATTGGACGAATTGAATATCAAAACTTTTATTATTTGAGGATGATGATGGAGGATCTAATAAACCGTATTTATAAATAATTAATATTACGAAAATTTACTATTACGGTTCTGTCTCGTGGCTATTTGAAAAAATTGGGTCATTTAATTCGAAATATGATCCTATTTCCAGAAAATTGGTTTAAAATATTCAAATAGGAAAACTTAACTATTTTTGATACAGCCAATATTATGTGCACTCATCTGAAGGAAAACCGTTCGTGCAAGATATTATTGGTGAAATTTACTAGATTTTATTAAAAATTTAAACTTCTTTTAGATATTTGTGTCTGGTATGTTTACAAAGACTACACACACATTTTCAGAAAATTTTCAATGCATGACTCGCTTTTATTAATATTTCAGAATTATTTTAATAAATTTTGGGTGTTGTAAGGTTGAGCTTTTTAAAATAATTTAATAAAACAGACGGGTAGTTTTTACAATCTTCGTATACTCCTGTTTATGTTTTATTTATTTTTCAATATAACGTCAGTACCGGAATTCCTTCGAGAACTCAAGAGTAGCAGCAATGATGTTAAAAGCATGAAATTGGATTAATTAATTTTGATGTCTCCCAACCACTCAAAGAGAATATTAAGCTGCATTTACAACCATGCATTTGCGGAATATTTCAATTTAAATTATTACTAGCAGTGGTGTAACTAGAACATAAATCCAGAGGGGGAGGGCGTGAAATCTAAAAAAGAAGTTATTTAGTAAAAATACATTCTCCTTCTCAGTCCTTTTACCCTAATGAGGGTTTGGTGATCCATCTCGTTCTATCTCTTTTTATGCATATGATGTGCGTTCAAATTGTTTTCACAAACATAGAGGACCTACTTGTTTAACGTGGGCTCCGAACCACGGGAAGTGTATTACACTTCATTTCGAGATGGATTTTCTTGGCATATTACCTCGGTGGTTTGCCATTGCCTGCCGAGGAGAGACGGTCAGAATAAAGTTCTTACCCTGCCCGGATTCGATCCGAGCGTTTCGTATTAGCAGTAGACGCACTTAACTACCAAGCTATGACCGCCGTCGGTCATATTACCAACTTAATATTTTATTTTCTTTTGCCTTTTTCAAGTTCCACCCCTCGGAGTACGCTACTGATTATTAGCATCTTAGTACGAGGTTGCTGTTTAACTTTCTGGCCTAATAATGAAAATGCGAATATTTATCATCAAAAATGATTTTATTGTTTTTCAAAGTATTCTCCAGCAAGATTTATACACTTTTGCATGCGCTCAAACCAATAGGGAAGATGCATAAATTTTTTTTATAGCGTAGTTGGATCAAAAATAACTAAATATACTAATTAATGCTATTTAATTTATTTATTTTCGTTTTGATAATAATTTAAAAAATATTTAAAAATCCGTCAATTTGAATTGAACGAAACGACCGCGCAATTTGCCACAGAACGTGTGACGTCACAGTTTAATTTTACATTCATTTATATTATTTTTCTGTGGTTTTGTGCTTTGAAAGTTGAAGTTTGTTAGTGTCAAAAGCTGTTATTTATCATAATTAAATCAATTAAAAACAAGAAAGTTAAAAAAGTACTTTACACGAGTATTGTAAACATGAAAGTGAGGTTATTGTTATTGTGCCGGTGACTTCGTTGCGTTTAAGGTCACATGTTTTATTTTAAATTATTATTGAATTTTAAAATGGATTATTTATAACAATATACAATAAATAGAAGTTATTTTTGCTGATTTGATATTTACTATATAGGATTAATCGGAAAATACTGTTTTAACTAAAATTTTTTTTTCATGCATGTTCCCCATTGTCGAAGCACTTTTTCCACTCCGATTGAGACACCTCCAAAACATGGTTTTTGAACGCTTCAACAGCATCTTCTGGCGACGAAAATCGTTGACCACGCATTTTTCTCTTGATGTTCGGGAATAAAAAGAAGTCATTGGGTGCCAAGTCAGGGCTGTACGGCGGATGACCCATCAATTCGACGTTTTGGGCGGTCAAAAAGGCGCTGGTTTGAGCTGATGTGTGAGAGCTCGCATTGTCATGGTGCACAATGATCCGTCTTCTCTTGTTCGTTTTTCGAATTTCTCCGAAGACTTCAGGCAAACAAATTGTGGTGTACAACTCAGAATTGACCGTCCTACGTTGCTCAAGCGGAACAGTCGCCACATGACCAGTTTTACCAAAGAAACAGGCTACCATTTGCTTCGAAGTGCTTCTTGCACGAACAACTTTCGTTGGATTTGGCTCGTCTTCAAAGACCCACACGGTCGATTGCTGTTTTGTTTCGGGCTCATAAGCATAGATCCATGATTCGTCACCTGTGACGATCTTATAAACGTCTTTTGAAACACCGCGATTGTATTTTTTTAAATTTTCTTTGCACCAATCCACACGACACTTTTTTTGAGCCACTGTCAAATTATGCGGGATCCAACGAGAACAAACCTTTTTTACGGCCAGGTGTCCATGCAATATCGAATGTATGCTGGTGGAAGAAATGCCCAAGGATGCCTCTCTATCTCACGATATGTCACATGACGATCTTGCTTTATCAGTTCACGGACGGCATCAATGTTCTCTGGCACAACGACTGTTTTGGACGACCTTCACGACCTTCATCTTCGAGCGAGCGTCGGCCACGATTGAATTCATTAAACCAGTTTTTCACAGTGCTATAGGATGGTGCTTCATCGCCATACAAAGATTTAAGTTCATCGATGCACTCTTGTCGTGATAATCCACGTCGAAAGTTGTGAAAAATGATTGCACGAAAATGTTCACGAGTTAATTCCATTTTTTTGCCAAATTGATTTTTTCAAGTCACTATAAACAACAGAAATGATGGCCGTACGTCAAAACGTTCTGAGTACGTTTATGCTACAACATGTCAAACTTTACAATGCAAATGTCAAATTGCACCTAGCAACGCTTAGTGTTCCCTAGGCCAGAAAGTTAAACAGCAACCCTCGTATTTAGTTTATTAGTAGTAGTTTAGTAGTTGTAGTTTACACTCACAGTTTAACCCACTTTAAATATTTAAATTTAAACTACTTTTGAAATAACAGTTACGAATTATGCTCTACTTGTTTCCTTAGGTTTATTTTAGTTGTATATCTTTTGTATAAGACATAACATTCTGGTACATTAATATTTAAAGCATACATCATAAAATATATCAAAACTAAGAATCTTAACATAACAAAGCATAAGAAATATTTAACAATAGCAATGGAAATATGTATAATGTTATAAAAGTTTAACAAAGCAATAAATTAAACAATAAAAACAATTAAACAGTCGGTTTTTTTAACCAATCGCAGCCATGCGGTGTTAATGCCCTTATTTTCGGGATTTCCAGGGTTTTTCTCTTCTGCTCATATATCACCCTCTATACACAGATGTTATAGGCATCTTCCAAGCCTTTTATTGCTAAGGTAACGGATTTTGGGTATGAGGGAAGCAAATCAAACTAACTTATCAACTGCAAACCGACGTTTCGGACGTTTTTTCACAACAGCTACTTCCGTTATGATGGTGAGTTCTATGAACAGTTGGTGAGATCAGCTATGGGAAATATTTGCTCCCCGATTTTCTCGAGTTTTGTCATGAACGACCTGTTGTGTAACTTTTTTGGTTCGATTTCTTTCCGAATACCATTTTTGCTCCTGTACGTTGACGATATTTTAACAGCAATTCCAAAAAGTGAAGTGAATGGATGTATTGACATCCTGAATGACTACGACGAGAGGTTGACATTCACATATGAATTAGAATCAGAGGAGGCTTTGCCATTTTTGGACCTCCTTGTTAAGAGAGGAATTGATGGATCCCTCAGCACCGATGTATACCGGAAACCCTCGTCGACAGAGAGACTTTTGAACTTTAGCTCTTCTCACCCTTTGAAACAAAAAATGAGCGTCATCAATACTTTAAAACATCAAATAAATAATTGCGTATTGCCGGAAAGTGTGGGAGGAAGGCTACACGATCTAAAGAGACAACTTTTGAAAAACGGTTATCCGGGGAGGTTGTTGGACAACGCCTTGTTTAGAAAGTGTGCAACTTCTTCAAGAGTAAGTACATCACAAGTTGATTTAGAAGAAGAAGAAGTAAAATTCAGTAAAATTACATACCACCCATTATTAGCGGAAAAATTGAAACATATTTTCAAGGAGTGCACTATCAAAGACAACGTGCATTTGGCTTTCCACAACCCCTTTACTATCGGCCGGATTCTCTTCTCCAAAACGAAGGACAAAGCGCCGGTTTTGGAGATGGCGAATGTCGTATACCAGGTTGATTGCACTGAGTGCAATCAAAAATACATAGGGCAGACCTCCCAATGTCTATCCAAAAGAGCCCACCAACACCGATATGATATCCTACTTGGTAAGGCTAAGACAGGTTTGGCACAACATGCTATATATATAACCACCACACTTTCAAGGACGAGGAGATAAGGGTCTTGGTTTCAGAGAAGAACTACAGCAGGCGCATGTTTATAGAAGCTTCCTACATATCTACCACTGAGGATTGTGTCAACGTACATCAGAGTGACTATAAGAGTGTTAATAACGGTTATGTGAGTTTGCTCCAATACTTCAAACAAAAAACTAATAAATTATAGAGTTAGTGATGTATCCAAGGGCGAGTGGACGTTTTTTGTTGTTTGTTTTTTGAGGTTTCCTAAGAAAGAATTTTTTATAATCTTATATTTAGTTTGAGAATATCCGACATTCACTACGAAATATTTGTTTGCAAGATCGATTAGAGCGTTATTTATAGAAACTTGTTTTCGCGGGGCTATCTCATTGGTCGATGTGTTTTTTGTCGGTTATCGCTCCATGTGGACAACTGATAGGTATAGGTGTGAGAATTTGTGAAGTTTTGCAAATTTTATTTATTGACTAATATTGTTAAGGTTTTTTTTTTTAGCTCGACGCAGGGAGGAGAAATCTCGTGCGAGACACCCACTTAATCGAAGTGGATAGTGTCAGACTTCACTGACTAAAACTCCCCCCTGCCAAGCACCCGGGTTTCGCCGTCAGGCATTTCTTCCGGGATGCTCGGTCCGAGATGTCGGGATCTTCGACATCTCCCGCCCTGGATGTTCGGGCAGATGCGTTGGGTCTGCAGTATCGTGTGCAGACCCGCCATTTTCGTTCGGGCCTCCAAGTTCTTCTCCTCATGTATGGCTTCCTGGTTGCTCAGTCAGCTTTCGCATGCCTCTCTTCTACCTGTCCGAGTTTTTCTCCTCGTTGGTTGGCCTCCTGGTTTGACGGTCGGGTAGGGGGCATTGCGATGGAATTCGATGTTACGTGTGCTCTTTCGCATGCCACTCTTCTACCCGACCGTGTTTGGCCTCTGATCACTGATCTTCAGTGTCGGTATCCTCCCCCGTATGGGCAGTGGCAGCGGCGGCCCGTTGTTCGGCTCTTCCTGCTGCCTCCTTACACCTCAGGATGTTTGTGATGAGGGTGTTTATCCGCTGCCACTGGGCCTCGTCGACGAGCATTGCTTCGACCAGGTCTTCGGGAGTCATTGTGTACCCCAGTGCAAGCGAGACCATTGTTCTCTCGCAATCCCATCTCCAGCACTGGAAGAGGGAGTGTTCCGCGGTATCGATTTCGTCGCAGAACCTGCACCTGGGGCTTCCCAATATGCCGAATCGATGCAGGTAGTACGCAAAGCAGCCGTGCCCTGACAGCATTTGTGTGAGGTGGTAGCTCACCTGTCCATGCCGCCTCTCGACCCATCTCTTGATGTTGGGGATGAGTCTGCAGGTCCACAAGCCGCAAGTTGCCTCCTCCCACCTGGCCTGCCAACTAATATTGTTAAGGTTAAGAGATTTTATTGTGTTTTGCATTTTGTTTTGTACAATGATTTTAATGTTTTCAAAATTGTTCTGACGAACATCGTATGTTTTGGCCTTGCCCCATTTTGTGTCGAATCTTGGCGTCAATGTGCACCATCAGACGTATATGTCATCAGCAACTGTTTGGTATGTCGAGTGTCGGGGAACCTGTGTTAAACCGATTGTAACGTTCCTTCTTTTTTCTTAGCCCTGAAGATGGATAAATAAATTGTCCGAAACGTCGGCTTGCAGTTGATAAGTTAGTTTGATTTGCTTCTCACATACCCAAAATCAGTTACCTTAGTGATAATAGCGAGGAAGAAATTTGTTGTTATTCCTTTTATTGCATAGGAACAGCGAAATCTTCACAAAGATACCATCAGTCCGTATTGCAAGGTACTGTGGGATTTTTACCCACTCCTTTGCCAATTCCATGACATCTGGGGCCGAAATTCCTCTTTTTTCTTTATAAAACCTTCTTCCTTATTGCTTTACCCTTTGAGACTTTGTGTTCCATTAAAATTAGCGGACGGTTGAGTATTGAACTTCTTAGGTGGCAGTTTTCCCTTTTCTATCCACTGCATGGACTCTTGTTTGGATTCGGGGTCATAATAATGAATCCATGTCTCATTGCCTTTATAATGTTATTTAAAATTTTTCTCGAATCGACGTCACACATTTCCAAAAATTGGCTATAAATTTCGGATCGAAATTGCTTCTGTTCAGGAGACAGCAAACGTGGAGCCCATATTGGACTTCTTTTTTATATATGAAGATGATCATGTCTTGAGATATTTTTAAGGTACTCAAAACTTGAACTTTACTATTTTCAGCCGGGAGATTCTTCGCACCCCTTCCCTTGTATTTAAAGGCTGCCTGGCACTAGGGACCATTTAAATTGTTTTTTTTTGCCTTAGTGATTTCCAGATTGGTTTCCTCTGGCTACCCTCACTTGGTTTAGCCTGCAAGTCAATGCAGTTTAGCGAGCTGTGGCACTTGGAGCCATAAGCAAGTCTTCCGAAAATAAACTGTAGGTTCCCTAAACTAAATCTTATCGCTGAGAAAAGTATGTGGAGACAAAATAACCATCTTTTCAGGAATAGACGATAATAAGACTGAAAAGCCCATTTAAACAGTGTTTCCGATTTATTTGCAGCCATAAGCATCTTTTCGAATGAAATCACATCGTTAAATAAATACAGGAATCACAATTTTTATCATTTTTCGTGAAACAATGAAGCCCTTGTAAATATTGTTTGTTACATTTAAAATATTAAATACGATCTAAATGATTACAAAATAATAAATTTCTGCTGTAATATTTATTTTAACCGTATTTGTTAACCGAAGCTAAAAAATAACTAATATTTATTTTCATTTTATTTAACTCTTATTTTACAATAATATTGAAATTGATGCGATTGAACAGTTTGTTAAATTTTTTATATTATCCAATACTTCCGCATGCGTTACTCTTTGATCTATTTATTCAGTTTTCGCTGATGACCTGCCTGAAGCCTGAGCTGTTAGCTGTAATATTTATGCTTTTATATTTTTGTCGATTATTTGATGTAGATAAATTTGTTTACGATCGCGATGATTGTGTTATTTGGTTACATTTTTTCTAAATAAATCTCTTACGTTTTTTAAACGCAATACCCATTTGAATTGATCGATTCCGGTATGATGTTTATAAATATTACTCAAGGGTGATTTTAGAAGTGTCATTTTGAATTTCGAAAAATAATTTACATTTTTTACTTCTTTGATTCAGTTGGCAGTTCCGTACTGAAGTAGACAGGTTTTGTTTATCGTTTCCAGAAACTTTTCCAGCAGCCTACGTACATCATTTGCAAATGATGTACGTAACGCGAGGGGTTGTTCACTTAGATTTTTGATGTACACAGATTATATTATGTAAAATATTATTGAGATTATTAATAAATTATCGTGATTACTTAAGATTATTACTGATTATTGTGTTTATTAATAATTATTAAGATTATTTGTGATTATCTAGGATTACCCGACATTATCGATGATTATTTATGATTACTTGGTATTATTTATGATGATTATATAATCATTGTAAGAGTAAAAAATTTGACCAACAGATGGCGCTACTGCGCTTTTCTGCTTCTAAATTAATAGTGTTATAAATAAATATACAGGGTGTACATAATGTCATGTTCCGCTTATAAGAGATAGGGGGTATGACGTAATTGGGTCAATTTATTAAAACACTCATAATTTAATTAATTCAATAAGACCATAACAGGCAATTAATAGATTGTATCTGAATCTTCTTTGATCGAAGGATTGTTTGACTGCTTTTGTCTCACATATCTGGAAGACACAAACGTTGTTAAATCTAAAAATGTAAGAAAAATTGAGAAGGACAAAATATTGGTGGTTGTTTGATTAATGAAATATGAAAAACAAATTAAATTAATTTGGTTTATTTGTTAAGTTAGGATTTTCAATTAAATTTAATAAGAAGTGACAATTCGTGATATTAGTTCATGCGCGAGTTGAAGAGGACAATTTTTAGTGGGGTTTTGAAAATGATAAAGGAGCAGTAGAGGACTCTCAAGCCAGCCGTCGAAGAGTTAAGACGCGCTGATCGTGTAATTATTTGGAACTTAGTTTTTGTATTGAGGATTCTGAAGTGAGCAGTCGAAGTGTGAAGACGGGTCGTTGGAACTTTGGAAAATTAGATTTGGATTCTGAGTTATGATTTTTGAGTCAGTCGTCAGCAAGAAAGGACGTTTTTTTTGATGATAGAAGATAATTAAAAGTGATTAGTTTTGGATTTGGATATTATTTTTGAAATTTATGAAAAGTTTTGGAACCACTGACGCTAATTTTCATGGTTATGTTTTATGGATCTGTAATTGGGAATTGATTGGAAAAAAATTGTTCAAATTGCTTATCTGTCATTGATTATACGATTCGGAGGAAGATAATTATCCACTGGTCATTCCTACCTGTTTTGTTTGGTCCAAGATTAGAAGCTGATTTCAACTGTTATCATCACGCTTGGATGCTCCACATCATATCGGCCGCATCGGTAAACTCCGGAAAAACATTACACTTCGGTAAGAGTTTATGTGACGCACTAATTATTTTGATAAATAGACAAATCGTTTTGAATTCGGGCGCGTATAATAATAATAGTAAAATATCAATTCGGCTGTATATTTTTTTAATGTTTGTTACCTCATAACTCCGTCATTTATTAACCGATTTTCAAAATTTTTTCACAATTCGAAAGGATATAGTTTCAGATTGGTCCCATATAAATTTCATCAAAATCGGTTCAGTACTTTGGTTTTTATTGATTGTAAGCCCGCATTTTATTGATTGTAAGCCCTCATTTGCGAAAGCCTCTTTTCACGCTGTTCACTACTCTCTTCTGAAATAGTCTTGGATCGAGATTTTCTACTTTTAGATAGGCGTTTCGCCCTTTCTTCGCTTGTCTCATTTGAACGGCGCTGTCGCATATGGGCAGCGCGTTTAGTAGGTCTACCCATATTCGCTTTCAATAAATCAGTTAAGGAACGCAAGATTCACTAAAAAGCAAGAAATAAAAAAAAATTAAAAAAAACCGACTTCAAAAAAAGCACTACAAAAAAATTGCACTAAAAAGTAAAAAATAATTAGAAGTTATTAGAAGATTTAACAGAAATTAGAAGTACCTATATTTTTACAGTGCTGAGCATAAAAATTAATGTATTACGTCAATAATATACAATTATTGTTATTTTTGGAGTCGGTGCCAGCCAAGCTGTTAAGAAATTTACAAAATGTATTTGAAATCACATTAATACGACAATGTAGCAATACCGATGTCGTGTTGTTTAACGCCAAGCGCCTGCGATCTTGTCGACTGTGAAACTCTTTGCAGTCAAAGTGATATAAAATGTATACCTGCTGGTACTCCGCTACTTCGTTAATACACGTTTGTTAACCTTAGCTGGCACCGACTCCAAAAATAACAATAATTGTATATTATTGACGTAATACATTAATTTTTATGCTCAGCACTGTAAAAATATAGGTACTTCTAATTTCTGTTAAATCTTCTTCTAATAACTTCTAATTATTTTTTACTTTTTAGTGCAATTTTTTTGTAGTGCTTTTTTTTTGAAGTCGGTTTTTGTTTTTTTTTAAATTTTTTTTAAAGTTGATTTTGAGCCTTCTACTCAAAATCAACTTTCCTGTCCTTTGCGAATTTTTGCACTATTTCAATACAAAGACATGCGCAGGGACCTACATAATAACTGTGCCAAATTTGGTTCCGATCGGTCAAACGGTTTAGGAGTCTATAGGGAACATACATCACACATACGTACACACATACATCCATTTTTATATATATTGCTATGAGTGCCTCTGCCTCACCGGATCTAAACGTTTTTAATATTGATATTTGTACGAGTGTACAGAAATGTACCCCGTCAATGGAATTGTATGTGAAATTTAGTAAATACAAATAAATGGAAATAATATGCCTCGGCTTAGCTGGTTCGTAGTGCATGTGTCTTACCTTGTACAGGGTGAGTTCGTTCCGTGACCAATACTGTAAATAAATTTATGGCGCGGAACAGGTCAAAATAAATATCATTCGTTACAAAAATAATAATGTTTTTATTGAGCACAAAAATGTAATTAAAGGTTTTGTTATATTAAAAAGTTCTATTATTAAATCTAATTATCAAAATTCTGAACGTTAAATAAAGAAAAACACGTGTCGTATGGAGTCCGAAAATTTCACTTAATAGTTATTTTAAAATTGTACTTGAATGTGCACGTTACCTTAGAAAATTCAGGGATCTTTTCGTTACTTGAACTGGAGATGGTACAATTGCGCACCAAAATACACTCGATGGGTTTATTACCATGAAAAAGTTCACAGTTGCAGTTTGTTGACCTCGTTTTGTCGATTTTTAATTCTTCAGAAATATTCTCAATCCTTTACGTTTTTCAACTTATTTTTAGTTTTACGTAGGTAAGTTATTAATTTTCTGATTTTTACACTCGTATTTTATACTTTCACCAATTATTTTCACTATAAAATCAATTTTTATTAGGACGATTAAAATTCGCCACCATTTACGTGTGAAATCTAACACAAGGACCTCTTCGATTGTTTTTAATTTTTCTTTCTGGAAATTCATGGCAATCTCGATGTTTGAGTAGACGCATTTTATTGGTTGATCGGAAAAATCAATATTATTGAAATTTTCAGGTTACAGGTCTGTATTAAGCACAAATGTGACTCGTTGGAATTTTATAAGTAAAATTTTTATATTTTCAGATTGGATTGACTTCTTCCTAAGTGCTTCGTGGTTGAATAAATAAAGATGCTGGACATGAAATTTCCATTCACAGTTCATTAACTTGTTACACGTCGAACTCACGTAATGATTTTCAGAACTTATTTAAATTTAACGCTAACATAAATTTTTACATTAATCAATTAATTAACAAAATTCTAACCTTTGAAATACCTTTCTTATTACTAAACAATCTTTCATTTACTATAAATTAACATTTTTCAACAAAGACAATTATTAAAAGTTACCTTTTAAATTTATTTTATTCAAACCTGCTTTATGTCCTTTTTTACAAATCATTTGACTTTGAACTAAATTTCTTGGTATCGGACGAAGTTTTTCTGATTACTTTGATAAGTCACATGCTTTATTAATAACAAAATTTTCCCGAATCTTAAATAACGTACTTCCATTGACGTGGTATCTCGATATCGCAATATATAGTACGCTGTTATAAATCTCAATAAGAACGATAAGTAAATAAAAAATTAAATAAGCACTCTTTATATCGTTAATTGCATGAAGGCATTTTAACAACAGAAAGCAGGTTCCGGCAGGTAGTTTAAAAGGCTCTGATGAAGTCAGTTTATTACAAAATTAGGTGAGAAACGAAGTTATTCACCAATGATACAAGCTAAAATTATGGATACCACAAATTAATTTATATTTACAGAAAATTTGTTTAATGTTAGTAATAATTTTAGAATTGTAAAGAATAGGTTAATTTTAAGTAAGTGAGGTAATAAACAATGAGTTTACGTAGTCAAATGGTGACGAGAAACGCAACGATTCGTTCATCCGAGACCAACGGTTTACGTGTGGACAGACAATGATGTGTTGTTATGACGACTCTGCAATGAGAATAAAAAAATTAATTAAATGACATTTAATTAAAAGAAAGCATTATCAAAGATGCGGGATACTTACATAAAAAAATTAAATTATCAAAGAGTGACAATTTTTGAAAATCGTCAAAACCAGGGAAACGGAATAATAAAAATAAATAGAGTCGATACGCGAGTGCGTTGCAAAACGGAGGTGTTTTGGTCCTCTCGTTACAAAAGTATTAATTTGGATAAAAATCCAACCCAATGAGGGCTAAAACAGAAAGAAATTTGTATAAGATTATCAGAAGTTATATTCAGTTTCGCGAGATAAAAGTTAATAACAAGCAGAAAGGTACTTACCTTATAATAAGTGATGAAGTGATTAGAGATATTTGGAAGCAAGATATCAATCGATGAAAATTGTAGCACTAACGGAAATTACACGTGGTGACCACAAAGAAAATTCAAGACAATGCAAGCGTTGCAGTCTTGATGTGCAGAAGAATTTGAAAGAAATTACACCGCCACCTGTGTTCGGTAAGAACAATTTATTTAACTATTGCGGGAAAAAAGTGAACGGTTTAAAATTAAAACGAAGATACGTAAACGCGGCAATAAAACTATAAATTGCGTAATTTACCATAGATTTATTTGTTCCATGTTCAAGTACAATTTTAGTATAAGTTTGGGGTTTTATTTGTTTTGTGTTCATGATTAAAATAAATTATTTATAATTTCCAACATCCATTAGCGTATCATTGGGGAATGAATTTTCCTCCACATAATTTACTTTTTCAGAATAAGGAAAGAGTCACCCTCGAGGAACTTACTACTGAGGTAAGATTGTGTTTCATGCTGATTAAAGAGATTTAAAGAGAGCTAGCTAACGGGAATAACAAAAATTTCATTTACTTAATAAAAATATCAATAAAAAGTGTATGTGACCCGTCCTCGAAGGCCGGCACATAGCAATAGATTATTAAAAATTATTTTAAATTATTAGAGATTATTTGAGGTTATTTGAGATTATTCAGATTACTAATGATTATTAAATATTATGTGAGATTATTTGAGATTAGTAATAAATTATTTATATTTTGTACACAAGATTATTGAAGTGAACAACCCTTCGACGTAACGTTACAAGATCGACGAACGTATAGTTATTGTGAAAACACATTACCAAAATAATAGTGGAGAGCATGGCAAAAGAGCCGTGGAGGATATTTGAATGATGTTGGCTCTTTATGTTAAAATAACAATCTTAAAATCAAGATGACACTTCTTATTGAGCCACCCTTCAGTAAAAAATAAAAAATAAAATTTTTACAAAACTTATTTTGGAAAGCATTGCAAGATCCAGATCAACTCAAGCTTTTTTACAACATTTTTGTCATCTTTCGAACAGTTTGGGATACTAAATCCCATTTACATATTGCGGTATATTTTATTATTTATAACCTCTTTAATTCTCTTGTGATCAAATTTTCCTTGGTGTATTTTTAGAATTAACGTTCAGTTTTAAACTTTGAACTTTACTTTTTGTTAAATACATAATAGTTATAATAATAAATTACTTAACGAAAAGTACACGAAATATAATTTTTACAAAAAACCTTCTCTCTTCTAACAATGGCACAATTAAAGCACAACCGAGTAGTATTTCAGAGTTTTTTTTCCTTTTTTTTGGCACAAGTTGTTAGTACTTGTTTTTTGCAAGTGTGCTTATGCTGTCTAAAGCGAAAACTTTACGCTACAATATTGTAAAAAGCATGGAGCTTAAGTTCAGCGTTGCGTAAATTACACTTGAAAGCTGAACGTTATTGTTTTCAACATAAACAACTATGTAGGTAATTTAACACACTGTCAATTTTTGATCGATATGTAAACAACAATATGCGTAAACAATAAGCCGGGCATAAAAATGAAGTAACAAGTTTTTCCTGAAATAATCACATGATCCATAATTTTGTGCGTAATCAAAGTTCGCTGGTAATTTTGACGTAATTGCGTATATAAGATTAGAGCCACCTCATAATTATTATAATAACGCACTTCCCTTGAGTAATGTTAAGCGCCAACACTCTGTATAAGTGCCACTTTGTAATGGAATTTTAAATGATGGAGTTTTGCTTCATTTTAACGGATTAAAGTTTTTCCGAGATTCGTTGTACGATTTCCCGATAATCTCGACATTTAAAATAACCTGCAGCTATTTAAGCAACATCAAAATGCTGCTTCAAGTGAACGTCAAACACAAAAGCAATCGGCTGCAAAAATCTTAACTAAATTTGCTAATTTAAGTTTACAACCAGATGGCCAGGGGCGGACTGGTCCCAATATTTTAAAACTGACAAAATTTAAACACCACAGTATGACCCTGGTTTTTTAGTTGTATAAAGAAATTTGAATAATTTTGAAAAAAAAATTGTGTTTATATCAAGTTTTACTTATCAGAACGGTTCGTTGGAGTGGGGTCGCCGGACCAGGTGCATTCTAAACAGTAGCAATAGAGAGGTTCACGAAAGAAGAACAATACACATTTTATGAGCAATTTGTTACATTTATGCTGCTGCTCCTTTAAATTAAACTTAAATCTAACCTTTGCATCATTCATCCCTGGACATATTTGTAACTACGGAAACATGTACTTTAATTAGAACTTGTATACTACTTCTAGTTTTATGAAATACGCCTCGGGTAGCTTGGTAACCTATTAGAAGTATCAATAAAGGGAGAAACTTCACATTCTAATTGAAATTCGCAACCTACAAAATTATAATATAACAAGTTTAGATTTAAATCGGACGATAGACTTCGAGGAAAACTAATTAAAATTGTGAAAAACTGAAAATGCGTAAATATGTATACATACCCTTCTTAATTCGATTAATACGAAAATTGATACAAAGTAAAAGTTCTACAGGGTGTCCCCCGACCGATACAAAGTTGTCGATAGAAGGAACTTTTCTAAAAACATTTTTAACTAAACTTTTTACTTTCAAATGGCCATAGCACCGCAACTATTGATTTTTTGCGTTAATCGTGAAACTCATTTTTAAAGAGCGTGATATTATCTACAAACGAGATTATACCACTTGATTACCTAAAATCAACAGCTTTCGAGT
The DNA here is from genome assembly GCA_932274525.1 of Podabrus alpinus. Classification (NCBI taxonomy): domain Eukaryota; kingdom Metazoa; phylum Arthropoda; class Insecta; order Coleoptera; family Cantharidae; genus Podabrus; species Podabrus alpinus. The sequence goes on along the minus strand of OW026454.1, from coordinate 92,535,345 downwards.
TATGGATAAAATTAAGTAAAAAACATGTTAAAATAGTACATTATGCATCAAGGGAGCAAAGTAACACTTTTTTGGCTCGAGGGTAGCAATTACCCATGGGCCAAAAGTCACTTTACTCCCGTCGCGCATATACTGTTTTTTGCAATTCCGGGAGGTAAAGTAGGAACTTCGCCAATTTAGAAACTTAAAGCAAAAATTTAACGCATTTTTTTAATAATGCACGTGCTCGATGGTACCACAAAATAGTACTAGTAATATTACGAACTACTACCGAAAAGTACTAGGAAATAACAGTTGGCACCCCTGATTCTACCAATGGTTCATTTCAGTTAATTTACAGTTGTGCTTTGGAAACAGCAAGACGTACCATGAGCGAGAACCTAGAAATTGCCGAAAAAATCGCGCGTCCTAACATCTGACCACGTGGCGACATTTTTAAAAACGGCACCTCGTGAGAATTATTTGGTAGCTAAAGTAAGTACTACTTTTTATTTATTTATTGACTCATCAATTTATTTCATTGTTTGAAATAAATTTGAGCGTGGCAGATGTGAAAGAATTTGATTCTTCCACGCTAACATGCACGATTAAAAAATCTAAAACCGGCGCACTTTCGTCAGTAAGAACGGCGAAGAAAACCCCGTCCATCACGGGGCAATCTAGTGACTTTTTTATCAGTCATCACGTGGCAATCTAGTGACTATTTTATCAGTCATCTGGTGACTTTTTCATTGCCCTAAAGCAAATAAAAGTTTTTTTCTCCCGCTCCCCCCTCTATTTTTTAACTTTACTCCCCCAGGGTAAAAAAGTGCCCCTTTACACCCGCAAATCGGGGAATGTCAAAAAATTAATTAATTTGTATTTGCTTTCTGCACTTGGTACAGAATATTTTACAAAAAACTACATTTTACTCCTTCAATTTAAATTTTTCTTTTAAGCAGATTGGTTTATAAAAAAGGATTCGCATCTAAAGTTTGAACCTGTTAAATTTTCTATCGATCAATTGCCATCTACTTTTTGGAATGCGTTTCCTGACAAAAATGCCAGGTATACAAAAAAAATAGCAAAAATAAGACTCTAGCGTGGACTCCAAACCACGGGAAGTGAGTGAGTAACTTGAAAAACTGGCGCATAAAGTTTTTCAACACTATGCAGGATTTTTCATTTTATGATTCTACAGAAATTTCTATCTTAATTACTTTAAAAATGTATTCTCATAATTAATATTTTATCGGTATTAGGATTCTTCTTGGTAATGTGCCTAAAAAGGTGACTTGACCACAGTAACGACCATTTTCACAACTCTTTCGATAAAAATAGATTTAGGGGGGTCTGAGATTATAAAATATATTCAATAAATATATTTAAAACAAAAATGTTTTATTTTAATGAAAGCTCTTACTTGGAGACTATGATTGTACAGACCGGGGGGTCTGGGGGGTATGGAATACTCCCCAGGAACACATAAATTATTGTGAAAAAAATATTAACACTCTTTTGCCGCTTAGCATAAAATTAGACCAGAGGTCTGGGTAGGGGAATAACCCCCCCTCCCCCAGCTGTAAGTATTATTTTTAAGAAAACCAGCCAATGTTTGCCATTCTTTGTCTATTCTGTAGCAATTAATATTGCATAATTTGAGAGATTTCTTTTCCCATTGCTTAATGATGGGTAGAAGGTAAAGTGGAATTATGTATTTACAATCTTTTAGATAAGGTTGGGGGTATTCTATCAATCAAGAGATTAGGACAAGAAATATTTAAAATAATGCAAATCGAATTGCGCCGAAATCAACGAAGAATGGTAAACCTTGACTGGTTCTGAAAAATAATATGTGCACCTGGGGGGTATTCCATACCCCCCAGACCCCCCGGTCTAATTTTATCACAGGAAACTTACGTTCTTTTAAAAAATTAAAAATCTTAATGGATAAATAAATAAAAATGCGAAAGGTGGATACTTGTAGAGCATAGTTTTCTAGTCCGGGTGTCTGGGGGGTATTTTTGGGGATTTTAATTTAGTCCCTATATTTATTTTGATTAAAAACAAGAAAAAGTTTATTAAAGTTTCAAATAATTCACAACAATTTGATACAGAGAGAGACAATAGAGAGCTTTTTTGGAATTTTCTTGTTCCTGGTTCTTCTTGCTGGAATTTACTGGTTCCACCCCTTTACTTAGTTAGACCCAATCTATTTTTGTTGTCTTCATGACACTGTAGAGTACCAGATCCCACATTATTCTTTATGTTAATCATATAGATGATATACGTACAATTTAACATAGGATCCAAACCATCGCATAATTTTCCGTGATAATCACTTGTCGTTTTAGTAATTAATAATTGGTAAAATTCCCAAACTATTGCCACGTTGAAGTACCAGGGGGACCATAATTCGTTCATGGAAATGGGTGTTAAATTTGAGTTTTAATCCTTGTCGTTGCGTTCGAACATTTATTCGGATACTGCATCTAAACTTCGGTCTGACCGATCCGGTATGTTCAAACATGTTTTGAGGCATCTACTTTCGATTTACTTATCACTCCATATCATTTACTTTACTTTTAACAATGAAGATCAAATATACGAATGACCTAAACGTTCTCCGGAGAGAGCTGAATACGTGAGATCCAACAAATAGCCCACCAACTCCTACTGACAATGAGTAGTAAAGAATCAAAGCGGTTCGAGAAAACAAAGCTGCAGGCACATCTGGTTTGGATGAACAAACGTTTCTGTTACGCTGCAGGAAAAACAGCCGAAAAAGACCCCACGACTAGATAAATACTTCTCAGTAAAAGTAACAAACTAGCAAGAAATAAACGAGAAGATCCACACCTGGTTCAATTACGAACGCACACCTTATCGCACCGTTTTAAGTAAAGCTAGTCTCCACTTACATGAATTGTTTCATCTGCCTATCCTATAAATAATATTGACGTAGCCTTCAATGAGACGGGATCCATACATTAAATCAACCCCTTTTGAGAAAAGACGCAAAAACAATTCAATGACACTCTAAATCCGAGATACTTCAGACTCAAATCCAGAAGTAGAACAATACCACATCGAGAAACAAGTATGGAGAAGACCCGGGGATAGAATTCAAGAAGGAATTTTCCGCTGGTTTTCAACTAATCCATCACCTGAAAATCTCGTAACAGATTAAAAACTGGAGGCACCTGGTAGTTTAACCCTCGAAAAAAATAGGTCACGACGCTTCTGTCAAGAGGTAAACGACAAAGAAGAACGAAATGAACGACCTTATCTTGACAAACGACAAAGCCGTACAAGTGGCTGAATTTTGGAAATATGTACTTAATTTAGAAGGTACTCCGGTTACGAAAAGGAAGTAAGTAACCAAAGTTAAGCAGTATTCATTGGGTGTGGTAGATACTGACACTTTTTTAAAATTCACATTTAATTTTGTGATACATTACGGAATAAGGAAGCTTAAATTATTTTGTTTCGTCGCGTCTTAAGTTTTAACTTGTATGGCAAGGCGAAATTGTATTATTTAAATTTACACCTTTCCTTTGAAGCGACAACTTAATTCAATTTAATAGAAACATCTGCAAGATACGAATGTTTCAGGAGGTGTAAAAATTGTCGAAAGCTTCATCAAGAGTATTACAAGAAATAATTTAATATTGCATTCTACATTTTTATAAGACGAATACGGTTCTGCGTTAATTAATTATTTTCTTCTTGTAATGAAATGAGAGAATTTCAAAAATTTTAATTGCTCACATTTTTAATCACTCATGGTGAATTTACCTACCTATCCAAGGAAATGGAACACAAATACTTTAATTAAAATTACTAAATGCTTAAGTATAGCAGAAAATTTGTTTTCACCTCACGAAATTTTCCCGGTTCGGTAACGCACTAATTAGGAAAAAGTGGTTAAAACGTTTACAAAAATTTTGGTTCTAATTATTTTACAAAAGAAAATCCATCTAGGAAATTTGACGTTAACTTTCTTGTGGATCTGTGATAAATTATTCATTAAGGGAATTTCGATTGTTTTAGATAATACTCGGGGTAATAGTAAATTTTGAACTAAGACCAGAAGCTTAAATAAATCAATTAACTGTCTAAGTACATTCTCATTCTGTTTATTAAATTTGATATGAAGTGCTCAGCATCAATAATTAATTAAGTTACATCAAATAGGGCGCTTTAGGAGATATTGGAAGAAAATTAAAACGACTCCGGAGTGTGGAAGTTTCCCAACTTTTTGTCAACATCCGGTATTTACATTTAACAAATTTTTTTTCTACTTTATTTACTTTAAAATGTTTAAGTGGAAATTGTAATTTTCGACTTTTCAAAAAAACGTGCCATGAATAGGAAAGTTCAATTTATCTTTTTAAGTTTCAATTTATCGAGAGTCGACTGTACGAGGGTCAAGCTGAATTTATTGAGAATAAAATAGATCTAGTAAGTTGTTAAAAATAAAACATACGGTATTATTTAGAGAAACTCTTTATCTGTCATTTGAAGTTTAGAAGTTGAAAATACGTTCGTTATAACTCAAGTTACTAATTTTTTAAAGTGACATTGCAAGTGAAAACATGGAATTAACAAGAGAGCTTTTTCGAATCATGATTTATTATGATTTAAAAAAAGATTTAAGCGCTTACGAGTGCAAAGAGAGTTTAGATTCAACTTTTAGTGAACAAGCACCTTCCTTGGCTACAATTTACCGATGGTATAAGGAATTTGAACGCGAAAGGAATTCCGTTCAGCATCAAAAAGGAGCAGGACGTCCTTCTACCGCTGTTACCGACAAAAACATTGCTGCTGTTAAAAAAATAATTAAAGAGGACAATAAATCCACTTATGGGGTAATAGAGCATCAACTCAAGATTGGATCCTCAGCTGTTAAAACAATCATACACGATCACCTGCATTTAAAAAAAGTGGTCCGTCGTTTTGTGCCGCATCACCTTCCTGATTTCCAAAAAGCAGAGCGTGTAAGAGTTTGCCATGAAACTCTAAATTTGTTAAATAATGGCGGACACCAAATTTATTCCAAAATCGTGACAGGTGACGAAACTTATATTTCCTTTTTCGACATACCTACTCGTCAAGAGAGTCGTGTATGGATTCACGAAGATGAGGAAACTCCAACAATGATCAAGAAACAGCGAGCTATGAAAAAAGTTATGTATGCGGTATTCTTCAGAAGTACGGGCCTAGTAAATGCCATTAAGCTAGATGGACAAAAGACAGTTACAGCTAAATGGTACACTGAAAAATGTTTACCTGATGTGTTCAGTATTAGAGTTCCAGCCAAGGGAATTATGCTCCACCATGATAATGGATCATCCCATTCGGCAGCTATAACTCGCCAGTTTTTGGCTGAAAAAAATATAAAAGTCATAGAACATCCGCCGTACTCACCTGATTTAGCAATGTGCGACTTTTGGCTATTTTCTGGGCTTAAAAAAATTTGCGGGGCAGAAGGTTTTCGTCTGAAGAAGAGATTGATACCGCAGTTCATACTTATTTTGAAGATGTTCCGAAAGAAGATTGGTTGGGAGCTTTTAAGCAATGGAAAGAAAGAATGGTCAAGTGTATCATTGTTGGAGGGAATTACTTTGAGCATATTTAAAATAAAATCCTAGAAAATATTAACCGTGTTTTTTATTCTCAATAAATTCAGCTTGTCCCTCGTATTAGGTAAGTTCAAAACTAAAAAGTTTTCAAAAAAAAGGTTGTTCGGCATTCGGCCTCACCTCACTCCAAGGTACTAAAGTAGCCTATGTTTTTCGTAGCGTTGTCTACACCAAATTTGGTTAACATTGGTCAAATAGAAACGTAAAGCACGTGCACGTATATTTGCATTGTCGATCGGTTGACAATTTGACAGCATTCATTATTTTTTTAAAGTTGATTTTGAGTAGCCTGCCTTCCTTTAAGGAATCTCGATAATCCATTCATGCGCGTCCCTATGGGACGCGCATGAATGGATTATCGAGATTCCTTAAAGGAAGGCAGGCTACTCAAAATCAACTTTCCTGTCCTTTGCAGAAGCTTAAATAAATCAATTAACTGCCTAAGTACATTCTCATTCTGTTTATTAAATTTGATATGAAGTGCTCAGCATCAATAATTAATTAAGTTACATCAAATAGGGCGCTTTAGGAGATATTGGAAGAAAATTAAAACGACTCCGGAGGGTGGAAGTTTCCCAACTTTTTGTCAACATCCGGTATTTACATTTAACAAATTTTTTTTCTACTTTATTTACTTTAAAATGTTTAAGTGGAAATTGTAATTTTCGACTTTTCAAAAAAACGTGCCATGAATAGGAAAGTTATTAAAGTGTCGGTTATTGATGGGAAGGCATTGAGTAAAATTAATCGGTGTTTTCAAATTTTTGAATGCTAGAAATAACTTAGCGCTGTTTATGTTTAAATTTTAATTTAAATTTATAGAATTTTCCAATTTTAAATTTAGCAAACCCTAAATTGATATATCGGGCAGCTTATGTTTCTAAACTGCACAACTTTCTGCTGGAAAAGTACCAAAAATTCGTAAAATGCTTTACATGCAACTCAGCCACGGTTGAACGAGCAATTTTTTGAGATATGAAACACAGAGAGCACGAAAATAGTTGATACACATACAATTTATCAAAAAAGCGGAACCAACTGACAACACTTTAAATTGGAGAAAAACAAAACGTAAAAATATCGTTTAAAGTGCTTTAAAGATTAAAAAATGAGTCGAATAGAGATAAGTTCCGATAAAAGGAAAACTTTGTTTAAGGAAGATTTGATTTTCTAACTTTCAGTAAATAAAATCACCTCTCCTTCTTACATCTGCTCCAAATAGTAAAAAAACGTAAATGTTGAAAAGATGAAAATCAAAATACCCTTTTCAGAAAATTGGGGATTAGGTAAAGTGTAGGTATGTGTATCGAAGTACTTTAGTGGTCCATTGAAAACTTAAATTTTTCAATCCCTGTCGAGTTTGTCGGTTTTTTATGTAAATTTATTTAAACTTTTTTTCAAATAAATTGATAATTTGGCGAGTTCACATAACAAAGAAAGAGTACATATCAGACTGCAAGACAAACTCTTGTCGTGGACTAAAATCGATTTCCTCTTATCTCTCTAACGAAGTCTTATTGCTATCACTATAAAGCGGAACGTTCTTTCACCACGCTGTCATCCACGTCTACAAACTCAACTTCAGAGGATATTTAACATCCTACCTTTTATAAGACATTAGCCAAAACCTTTTCAAAACACCCTTCAAGGTCCCTTTTATTAAGTTTTTCACCTTGACTAAAACTTATCTTATCAATCTTTGTATTCGAGGTCTTAGCTGAATTTTGTTATGTAGTAGTCCGAAAGTTTAAATTTATTTACCTTACAATTTGATGTAAAAAATGTTTTCTGCCTGCGACAGAATTCAAATCTTTACATTTTATACGGAAAAGTGTACTTATAAACTTGATTGCGATATTCGCGAAATATAAAAAGTACTTTAATAAGAAACCGCTTCATTGTATGTTAAAAATTGCTGCCATGAAAATACATAGATAGTAAAAACTGATAGTCATAAATTCACTCGTAAAAGGAGTTCCTGGGCGTTCAATCAAACTTCTAATTTTGAATCTAAATGCGAATTTATTATTTCCTCAATTTTAGTATTGTTTTGGTCCATATTATTAACCTATTTTTGTTCAATTTTATCTTCAAATGGCCATAGCACCGAAAATATTGATATTTTAGTAGAAATGGTTCAGTGATTTTTTAAAGAGTATTAAATAGTCTATAAACTAGGTTATAACCGTTTATTGTCTAAAATCACTCGTTATCGAGTTATGGATTAAATTAAGTCAAAAAATGTTGAAGAATTGGAAGTTTCATTTTCTTGTTTTTCTTGGAAACCACGGAATCTTTCCAAAAAATAGACACCCCCTTCTCTTGATAATAAATTTAAAAGGACCACAACGTCAGTCTAATGAATTTTTTTGAAAAATCAAAATCGTGCTGTGATGTGTTGAATTTACTACCGAATTCATAGTTTTTATTCGACTAAATCCGTATTTAAAAACGTAAAAACGACGAATCAGAAAACGCTGGCAAAATACAAGATCAGAAGAAAATAAAAGGGCCCTGAATAAGGCTACAAAAGACCTAAAAAAAACTAATGCTAGACATAAAAAATCAAGAAATTCAGAATTACCTGGAAAACCTGATGGCAAACGAATTAAATGACTATTCACTTTGGAAAGCAACCAAAAAACTAAAGAGACCACAACTGGAAATTCCTCCCATTAGAGATAAAGATGGAAACTGGTCCAAAAGCAATAAAGAAAAGGCTGCTACATTTGCCAACCACCTGGCAGGGGTGTTCAAACCCTTCCAGAGTGAATCACCTGCAGAAACTGAAAAGGAAATGTGTGACTATCTTGAAACTCCATATCAGATGAGCCTGCCAATGAAAAAGATCAAATCTAGCGAGGTAAAACAAACAATTAAATTAGATATAAATCCAAGAAAGGCTCCAGGTTTCGACTTGATTACGGGAGGGATCCTGAAGGAATTACCGAAGAAATCCATTCAGGCTATTACACAGATCCTAAACGCAGCTACCAGAATTGGTCACTTTCCAAATGAGTGGAAGATCGCGCAGATCATAATGCTGCCTAAGCCCGGAAAGCCAGCAGAAGAGATCAGCTCGTATAGACCAATTAGTCTACTGCCAGTCTTGTCAAAGGTTTTTGAAAAAATTCTAATTAATAAAATAAAACCAATTATTAATAAAAATGGACTTATTCCGGATCACCAGTATGGCTTCAGAAATAATCACGCAACGATTGAACAGGTTCACCGTGTTGCCAATAAAATCAATAATGATCTGGAGGGAAAGAGGTATTGCTCCGCCGCTTTCTTAGATATAACGCAGGCTTTTGACAAGGTTTGGCACACTGGCTTATGCTATAAGCTGAAAAAACACCTCCCACATGATGTCTACGAGCTATTGAAATCGTACTTGTCTGAAAGATATTTACTAGTTAAACACCAAAATGAGTACACCGACCTTCAACCAATATCATTAGGCGTACCGCAAGGAAGCGTGCTGGGGCCAACACTATACTTGCTATATACTGCAGACTTGCCTACGACGAGATTAAACACAACTGCAACTTTTGCAGATGATACAGTCATTCTAGCATCGCACACCAATCCTGTAATGGCTTCAAGAAATCTGCAGGCTCATCTTGATAAAATTCAACAATGGTTAACAACTTGGAGAATTAAAGCTAACGAAAGCAAGTCAATACACGTTACATTCACGATGAAGAAAGAAGATTGCCCGGCGGTTTCACTGAATGGGAAACAGCTCGTACATTCAGAAAGTGCAAAATATCTTGGCTTACACCTGGACCGAAGATTAACTTGGCAAAAATATATATTTACAAAAAGAAAGCAGCTAGGTCATAAACTAAACAAACTGTACTGGATGATAGGTAGAACATCACAACTATCTCAAGATAATAAATTACTGATATACAAAGCTGTCCTGAAGCCGATCTGAACGTACGGTATTCAGCTTTGGGGTACAGCGAGCAATTCAAATATAGATATCCTGCAACGGTTTCAGAACAAGGTGCTTCGAGTAATAGTGAACGCGCCCTGGTACGTGCCAAACCTAACCATACAAAAAGACCTGAGGTTAACCTCAATACGACAAGAAGTGCGGGATTATAGTGAAAAATACAGCGAAAGAGTGAAAGTGCATCCCAACAAACTTGCAAACACACTTATGAGTAAATCAGACGAACCAAGACGACTAAAACGATTCAAACCATCAGACCTAACTACCAGATTTAACCTGATATAATTATTGTATTTGGATTCAAAATTTGTTTAATTAATTAATTAAATTTTTCACATATAAGTAAAGTAGCTTAGCTCTAAAGGAGGACGACCACTGGGTAGTCACTCCACATGTCCTAAATTAAGTCATATCAAGTACTTATTGTCAATGTAAAGACAGATTGTATGATTTTGGAGTCAATAAAAAAAAAAGAAATCCGTATTTGGTCGACTCTTTTCGTTGAACCCTAGAGAACAAAATGTTGTTAATGTGAACAACCCCTAATTTATTATTTTTTGATTAATGTGTATTTGTTAAACAAATCCTACATTATTGGTCCTTTAGTTTTCAGTTTTTCTGAAAAAAGAATTGGTTTTAAAAAATGTTTAGTAGACTGAAGTTAAAGCCCATTAAATTTCCTGTTAGGAAAGGGGAGTTAATTTTTTGTAAAACATTTCGTTTAACAAATAGGCACAGTTTGCAATTAAACGTAACAAAAATGAAGCTTTAATTTCGCTAACATTTTTGTACTTGATTTAAAGCATAACTGGAAATATAATATAATCAAATATGTAAATAATTTCAATCTCTTTAAAAAATTACTAAATGGTTAATACTAAAAAAATTAATAATTTTAAAAGACCATCGCTCCTGATGTTTTCAAATTTAGACAAGAATTTTAGTTAAAAAGTTTTCTTACGAAGGCGTCTTTTGTCACCACTTAAAAGTTTTGCATCGATCGCGAGGATGTCTTGTATATAATTATTTGACCCTCTTCCATGAATTCCTTGGTTGAATTCGCTTTTGCTGTGTGGATTAAGTGAATTTAGGTGCGACGCCGAACGCCGAGCGTATTAAAGCGGCTTTATGTCGACACCTTCGCAAGTTTTATATAATAGTCCACACTGTAAGTCTGTAATGCTAAATTGATCAACTGAACCAATGATTCGTTCTCCCAGTGCGGCCTTTGGCCGCACAACCAATGCAATCAAAACCTACACCGTTCTGCCCCTGATCATTAAGTGTTCAAGTGTAATGCAAAACGAATTACGATGGAATCAATGACTATATAATTATTGTAAACTTTGATGGATGATCTTGAAAACTAGCATATTATGTACCTGGGGGGTATTCCATACCCCCCCAGACCCCCCGGTTAATTTTGGTATTGATATTACTCTGGTATAGCGGCTTCTGACTTGTGGTATTAAATAATTATGGTAAGCATAGTTAAAATAAAACATGATTTCGTGACCGGGCGGTCTGGGGGGTATTCCATACCCCCCAGGTGCATAAGTTAGTTTTCAACAAGTCACATTTACGTTATTATAAAAGTGATACGCCATTCTGCCCCTGACCATAAAGTGATCAAGAGCAATGCAAGACGAATTGCTAGGGAATCAGTGAATAATATTCTAATCCTTGATGGATGGCCTTGAAAGCTAACATAAGTTAGTTAAAATAAGTACCTACTCCTAAAATCGTGGAGTAATTAATTAAAATTTACAAGCACATGCAGTTGCGACTAGAGAAAGCTGAAGTGACCATTAGAATTATACTACAAGAGATTTTTGCGTTTGGCGTAGAATTACGCTAGTTTTTGTAAGAGTTGGTCCAAATTGGAATCATTGATTTAACTCTGCGACGTGTGCTAGATTTGGATAAATCGTGGCGAGTCTAAACTTTTGTGGAAGGAAATTACCACTAAAAAATTGGAAGATTATGTTCCACCAATTGAAAATTGGATACTGGGATAAGAAATACTACCATAAATTTATTGTGAGAAATATTGCAATCGTCGCCGTCGGCTGTTAGCTGAACGCAGCAGCTTAATTTAAACAGTGGCTCTACTTAAAAGGGGGGCTCAATCAGTGTGGCGGCTCGTGAGAAATATGTTTGGCTGTTCTGCATTATAAAAAAGGGAAGGTATCAGTAAAATGCTAATCTCAAAAAATAAACTTATGGCGTGCGCCGGTGCTTGCTTGTGGCAAACTTAACTTATCAATAACTTTTTCGTTGAAATTCAATATTCCCGAGTAAATTTTTTTTCTATTGACAATATCGAAAGACACAAACGGAAAACAAAACAAAGCGTTCTTACGATTACAGCCACAAATCCATTTGTTCCGTAAATAAATATTCGTATTAAATTGTCTTTTATACATTTTACCTCGACTTGTAGTATATAGCGGCAATTTCTTATCACTAATTGTTCTTGATAACTAAATTTAAAAATTACATTCATTTTTAAAAACGACCTTCTTCGTAAGAGATTTTAAAAACGACTAAATAAAATGCCTTAGTTAGCTTATCACGTCATAATAATTCTGCATATTTGTTATTTTAAAAATAGAACTTTTACTTTGTAATTTAAACAGCCCTTTGTGTTCGGTTCGAAATAAAACAAACGACGCAAACATTTTTATAACAATAAATTTTATTTATGGGCACAAAAAGTTTTGTAATTGTTAACTAATTTTCGAAAAAATCCTATTTTTACGGGTTATGAGAGAAGCTGAGTTAATAAATAATATGATTAATGTTAGTAAAAACCTAAGTCCAAATTTCTTGATCTACATTTTATTACAGAAAATTATAGTTTGAGAATTGTTTTACAATGCAGAAAAATCTCAAGTCCAAAATTATTAAAAAATTTTATTAGGATTAGGAATCCATTTTATCTAGTAGGTATAAAGGACATTATATCCATAATTTCAATTAAAGTTTATAATACAAGATCTTTCTTTAAAATATAATTGCATGAAATGCTAGCACCGGTTATATACTGGCTGCGTTTGGGTGCAGAACGACAGTACATTCGATGCGTGTACGTATCACGAGCAATAAGAATTATTATTGTATAAAAATACATAAATTTTAATTTTATGTATTCATAATTTTATTTAAAGTTGCAAAATCCGTCAAAAAATAATTTAACTACTGTTTTGCTATAAATATGTGCAAGAAACTTGGTGTAATTTAAAGTTTTTAAACAATTTATTGCTTATGCCCTAATTTCACTGCAATTTGTTTAACAATTGATGAACTAATATTAAAATTAGTTTTTCTTTTCAAAATTCGAATTCTAAACTACCTCGAAACAAAATCATAAAAGATATATCACGTAAAACTATACCAATAATTGTTAGCATTGTAGTCTGCGTTTCATTACAGCTCGGCTGCGCACAAGTGTATAGCGTTCAAGTTAGACAAACATTTTGATAGCGGACTGGACATGTATTTATTATTACACTATTTATGTGACTAGCTGTTAAATTATAACTGATATGCTAGCGAAAATAAGAATCACGCTTTCAAAGCAAAGCTGATAAAGCACCATTCTTTATAATAATTTAAATCTGATTAAGGTTATAATTATATAATTAATTATGCAAGTATTGGTATTTTTATTAAAATCATTTTTGGTGGTTCTGCAGCTCTGCAGCTCCTATGGTAGAACCCGCCACTGGCTCAATTATTATTGAAACAACGGAACATTTAAATTTTGATTTATTATAACAAAACTTCGTATATTGTAAATTTCATTTGTATAAGTGGTTTACGGTACAATTGAATGGGTTGGATTACGGACCAAGTTTATTTTTATGCATAATTTTGCAATTCATTAATTTAAACTTTTGGTTGTTCTTCATTTTACATTTTGGAAACATGTTCGTATTTAAATTATTTTGATGGTAAATAAAAATATCAATTTTTCCGCTGTGGATTCGTTTAATTTTGTTTTTCGAACAGATGAACAGAAAATTCTCTACAAAACAAGTTTTTAGATTTAACTTCAAAAAAATGATGAAGATGAAATGTAAGAAAATTTTATTATTTAAAAACTATTCCAATTTCAATCTTAAACTGATTTTTAATTCTATAAATAGTATAAAGTAGGAAAATTATTAAAATGGAATTAATCTAGAATTTTGTACTCTTCAATTTTGTTCTGATAAGAATTTTCTGTAAAAATGAAATTAAGCGTGTTATAGCCAAAAATCGCGATATTATGAGGGATAAAATCCCCAATTACAAGAAGAGTCGACAGGAGATTTGACCGCATTTTTTGCAAGTCCTAAGCAGTTTTTCCGCTTCCTATTTAAAAATATTATGTCAATAAGCTTTCAAATTATAGAAATCTGATAAAATTAGAGACCTAAAGAGCCTACTAATGTATAGCTATTGTAATATTATTTGAACAAGTTTTATGAAACTACAATAAAATGTCTTTTAAAGTAGTGCTTCTCAAAAGGTGGGCCGCGGTTGCCCCCACAATGTGACATAGTTAAACATTTCATAATAGTATATTATATATCAAGGTTGTGAAGGCCGTCATTATTGCCCTAGCGCCAAAATTATATTCCGAGGTGCTTTGCACCGAGGAATATAAGGCGCGGAGGCAATAATGGTCTTCACAACCGTGGTTTATATACGATTTTTTCCACTACTAGATTTATTACCATTTTTTAAAATTCTTTTTAACAAAAAAATTTTCAAATTTAAAATATTTATTTCAAATGACAGTTTTGTTTTGTTGATTTGACAGTTGATTTGACAGTTGTTGACAAATTTAGGTTATTAAATAAAATAAATCGCGGTTCGTCAAATTAACAATGGATGGCGCTGTCACTTGCTGTCACATTTAATTCTATTATAATGAATTTTTAAAATTAAATTAATGTATTAAAAAAGCGTTTTAAATAGTTTAAATACAATTAATTAGCATTTCTTGGTTATTCTAAATAATTTAATAACAACATTTTTCTTTAAAATAGTCGCCAAGTTATCAAAAAATGTCATTTTGTTCATAGGTTAATAATGGAAATATTATTCACCACTAGTTGAAAACGTGTCACTTCTTGATCGACTAACCTAAGTAAAAATGATAGCCTATATGACTAGTAGTGGAAAAAAAAAAATTATATTAGGTAAGTTCAAAACTAAAAAGTACTATTACCTTATTTACTATACTAAAAACTTAAGACACAAAAATCTTGTGGGTTTATCCTGATTATAAATGATTTATCCGTAATTAAATTGAACTTTAAAACCTCATAATTCCGGAAAGTTTCCCAAGTTCTCGAGATCCGACAAAAACTATTGCTTACAGCGTTTATTAGTATAATAATTATGTAAATTATCTATTTTGTTGATAAATGTGCTTTAATCAGTGTATAACACCTTTAATGATGCGTCAGAAGCATTGTAATTTATATCACAACATAACTTGAAGAGTTTTTTTAAGGTCGATGTTAAATATAATAAAAATGATCGAAAAGACATGATTTTTGTGATTCGACCCTATTTCTGCAAGAAATCGCGATTTGAAAAACTCATTTCAGTAAAGTAAAATATATTGTAATATCGCCCTACGTACTTTACATATTTGAGGCTTTCAATGTATTTTTATGAAATGTATCTCCATTAGATGGTTACCTTACTCGATCAATAATACTGTCATTATACTCCACTTCATTACTCAATTATTACTCCCTAATTACACTGTCATTGCTTTACATCATAGTTATTGATGTGGAGTAATGGCACTATTACTGATCGAATTTCACATTACAAAATGCATTTATATTCACGTCAAAAATCAAATGCGAAGACATCCCTTCACCGTATTTATACAGAGGCTTCTGATGAAAATGAATTTAACGAGCATAACTCTCATATAATAACAATTTTGAAACTTTTTAACTCTGTAAGTTTTCAAGTTATATAGATCAGATAAAAATACCGTTTAGAACTTTATTAGCCTATTCCTTGCTAAAATATTTACTGGAAAACAGCGTAGAACGTTATTCAAGAGAGCGACAAATAGATTGTAATTTCCATTTTCATTGTTAAACAATTTTACTCGAAAGTTTTAGATTTCTTAAGATCTGACAAAAGACACCCCATTTACAGGGTGTCCCTACGACGATATTGAAGACATTTTTCTAGGAAAAACCTTTAACTAAAATATTTGTCTGAATTGAAACCGTCGCATCGGGAAAACGTTTTTTAATTTCTACCTTCCAATGGCCCCAGCAGCGAAAATATCGGCTTTTTAGTATAAATGATTTAGTAGTTTTTTAAACAGCGTGAAATTATCTATAAACTAGGTTATAACCCTTTATTGTCTCAAATCAACGACTTTGCAGTTGTGAATCACATTAAGCCAAGAAAAAGTTATATTTTCCTTGTTTTTTTATTGTTATAATATTTGCAATAAAAATAATGACCTTTTCTGGATAGAAAATTTAAAAGGCTACAACTTTAGTTCAGTAAACGTTTTTGAAAAGCCAATTTATTTTAAAGCAAGATTGAAATTGCTTCCCGAAAATGTGTGTGCAATTTGTACAAAACGTGTGCACCGAATTCATAGTTTCATATTATACCTGTAGACCATCATACAGGTCTTGCGATTGGAGAGTCGGGGGACCCCCCTCCTTAAATTATTCTGACATTATTGTAAATTATTGACATATACCTTTCTATCCCACAGAATCAAGCGAAGCCAATGCATATATTAAGAATTAATCAAGGATATATACGAATCTAAGCCTTCAGATTTATAGATTCTACAACGGGAATTACCCCTCCCCCTAATTGTAATGTTATTTGTCTTGTACATCTTGTATAGATTTTCTCTTAGACATTGCAGTTCCTAGGGAAGAGAGTCCTATCTGCAAATTTTCAGTTTTTCATGTTTCATAGTTTATGTCTTATCTACATGTGGCGCAACCTTTCCTACTTGTAAAAGTCTTCTTCTTCTTAGTCGTGTTGTTCGTTTCCGAACGTCGTGACCCATCTCTTTCTATGCATGTGATGTGCGTTCTAAGTGTTTTCACATACATAGAGGACCTACTTGTTTAACGTGGGCTCCAAACCACGGGAAGTGTAATACACTTCATGTTGAGATGGACGCTCTTGGCAAATTACCTCGGTGGTTTGCCGCTGCCTTCCGAGGAGAGACGGCCAGAATAAAGTTCTTACCCTGCCCGGATTCGATCCGAGCGTTTCGCATTAGCAGTAGACGCACTTAACTGCCAAAGCTATGACCATCTCTTGTAAAAGTAAAAGTCTTATTAAGTCCTATTTATACTATAATTTATATGCCCCCCCCCCCTGACAATCTTGGTTTCTAAAACGCCACATTTTAAGTTATATTACCAAGAAAAATCCTAATATCTTTAAAGGTAATAAAGAGAAGAAAATTAACAAAAATTATCGCATTAACATTACATTTAACATTGGATATGACATCCCAAAGACGTGGGGCGATAAAAATAGTAGAAAACTAAAAGAAAATTGAACCGACTACTGAGAAAAATTTCTCAAATTGAAATTAAAAATAATATTTAAAATGGAAGACACCGACACAAGAGATTTAAAAAAATTATAGAGAACATGGCAAAATGGAAAATAAAAATGAGAAATTGATCGAAGGTATGATGGAAAAGGAAAATGAAATATTGAAAACAAGCATAGCAGAAATAAAACGGGAAATCGAAATTAACGCAGAGAAGACATAAAGATTTGATGAGAGCATGATAGAAAATTTTAATGAAAACTTCCTAAAAATTTTAAACAAAAGTATAGTGGAGAAATTTGATGAAAGCATTGTGAAAAATTTAAACGAAAGTATGGTAGAAAATTTTGATGAAAACATCAAAAGAGACGAGGAGGGAAGTGATGAAATCACAACCAAAGTAAACAAAAAAAAGATTGGTTTGCAAAAATTGGAGAAATGAACTGGAGGATGAATTGGAGGAGTGAGATATGATATAAAAACGGTCCTCAAATAAAACAAAATGAAAATGTAGTTTCAACCAAAACAATAACAAAAACCGAAAAGATAACCAGAAAATGGCACAATAAGTTAAAATTTATCGTAAGAAATCTGAATTATAGAGAAGTACAAGATAATCAAAATTAAAAATGGTGAAAATAAAACTTTACAAAATGGGAAAAGAAGCGAATCTACATCCGAAGATTTAACTAAAGAAATGGGGAAAAAAATGAAAATATGGATATTTGTAACGATCTTGATGTCATATATATACAGAGTATTCCTGCGATCGATGTACAACTCTCAGGTGATGATAGAAGACACTTTTATGACAGTTTTATGAAAACTTTTTAACTAAAATTTTTACCAAAATTCAAAACTTCAGGAAAAGTCCTTTTTAAAATCAATTTTTTAATTTCGACTTTGGAATGACCATAGCATCGAAACTATCGATTTTCTTGGCAGTAACTAATTAGTCCTTTTTTATAGAGCTCTAAATTATCTACAAACTTTATTACACTCATTTATTGCATAGAATCAACGGTTTTCGAGTTTCACAATAAATTAAGTACAGAAATGTTGACGAAATTCAAGTTTCATTTTTGTTGTTTTTTATTGTGAACTTTCTATCTGTAAATCGAAACGTTTAACTAAAAAAAAAGGCTCCCCTTTTCTGATAGGAAATTTAACGGACTGCAACTTTATTTTAGTAAACTTTTAAAAAACTAATCTTAAGAAAAACTGAAAACCTTCTGTTTAGAAGATACCGGGTTTTCAAGAAAAACAAACTTCGAATTTTTTTACAAATCTTCACTTATAATTTAATTTATCACTCGAAAACCATTGATTTTAGACAATAAAGGGTTAAAATCTAGTTGGTATATAATTTAACGCTGTTTAAAAAAGTATTAAAGTATTTACACTGAAAGATTATTCTTTTCAGTGCTGTAACCATTTGAAGGTAGAACCGAGGGGTTGTTCACTTCAATAATCTTGTGTACAAAATATAAATAATTTATTACTAATCTCAAATAATCTCACATAATATTTAATAATCATTAGTAATAATCTGAATAACCTCAAATAATCTCTAATAATTTTTAATAATCTGAATAACCTCAAATAATCTCTAATAATTTTTAATAATCTATATATATAAAAATGGATGTATGTGTGTATTTATGTATGATGTATGTTCCCTATAGACTCCTAAACCGTTTGACCGATCGGAACCAAATTTGGCACAGTTATTATGTAGGTCCCTGCGCATGTTTTTGTATTGAAATAGTGCAAAAATTCGCAAAGGAAAGGAAAGTTGATTTTGAGTAGCCTGCCTTCCTTTAAGGAATCTCGATAATCCATTCATGCGCGTCCCATAGGGACGCGCATGAATGGATTATCGAGATTCCTTAAAGGAAGGCAGGCTACTCAAAATCAACTTAAAAAACAATAATGAATGCTGTCAAACTGTCAACCGATCGACAATGCAAATACACGTGCACGTGCTTTACGTTTCTATTTTTTGACCAATCTTAACCAAATTCTATACCCCCCCCCCAGTTTTTCTACATACTGGCAAAATGAAGTCGTCTACGTTGTGTATTGTCATGTTCTGTTTATCAAATGGGGGGGGGGGGTCTATTGTAATTAGGTTAATTTCTGGTAGAATGCTCATGACTAGATATTCAATTAAGGGACCATCATGACAATTAGATATTTACACCTGTATCTTCTTGGTACTTCCGTATGATGAACTGCTTGCATCAACAATCTGAAATACAACAAGCGTAATTTTTGTATACACAAGTATTTCGAAGGAATGTGAAGGAAAAAGCAAAAGAGGGTTTATTTGTTTTATTTTAAGAAAGTCTTAGGAAGAAATTAAATAAAATTAATTTATTTGTAAAAGTCTAGGTAAAAATTAATGATAAGTGTTTGCGTTAAAACAAATTAGTGCGCGGGCTTACGGACAATTTTGGTGGGATATTAAATGGATAAGGAAGCGTAAGGACTCACGGTGTCCGCCGTGACGTGAGGACGTAGATTCAGAATACGTCCGTGGAGACGTAAAGACGTAATTTTTGTTGAAGACGTAAAAGTTGAATTTTGGAAATTGTTTTTAATAATTTACTTATTACATATTGGGAATTATTAATTGTTGATTGATGATTCATGTAGTGTATGAAGTAATAAGAAGATTGATAAAAGTTTCGATTGATATTTTGAAGATATTTGGAAAATTTTGGTGACCGCTGACAAACTCCATATGGTTACGTTTTTTTTTATGGTTATGTTACTGATTATTAGAAAATTATTGAAGATTATCATTTTATGGACTTACCTGAGCGTTTATCCTAAGAGACGAAGAAATTCAATTCATCATCAATCCTGTCTGGAATTTTCATGGTATGGAAATTGAATCCAATCGCATAGTCATCTCCACGCTGATTGTTCCGCTACATATCCTACACATCGATGGTGCACGACGGTATAGACTTCGGTAAGCAAAATTTGTGTCGACGAATTTTAATAACATTTAACCATAAAATAACCAAGTTCGCGCGTGCATTTAAATACGGGGGATTTCTAAACTTTTCTTTAATCATTTCTGTAAATTTAATTTGTTCCTATTTAATGAAAATCAATCTTTTGTTTTTTAATAATTATATTTGTTTAATAAACTACAATATTTTGTTTACAAATAATTACGTTTGATTTAACTTAATTCTACAGCAGTGAAGACAATATTAAGCAGGTGTAAGATACAATAAGTTTATTATTTTTCTTTCCTGCAAGGTTACTAAATTAAGGTGACTTACATGAGCATTTTGACCAAATTGATGAACCCAATTTTCGACCCGAAATAACGAGTTTTCATGCAGGCTAGTCGAGGTATAATTAAATTAAGTGCCATTAATATTCTCCCGCTATATAAATCAAATTTTGAGCTTTTACAGGAGCAATACATGGCAGTATATTGCTGTATGTGCAGAATGAAAAAAATCATCATGGGTAATAATATACACAGTGTCTACCTGTAGACCACAGTATTAGGAACCGGGGGGTCTCGGGATATGGAACACCCCCCAGCCATACGTCATGTTTTCAGAACCAACCCTAGATATTGCATATGTTGATACTGGGGTATAAGGGTATAATTGTTAAATTATAAAAAATGTAAAAAAAAGGGTGAAAAGAATTATACCCATACGCCCCCTCCAGCGTCAAGAAGAACAGTATCTAAAGTTGGTTCTGAAAAATGATATGTGAGGCTGGGGGAAATCCATACATCCCAAACCCCCCGGTTATTGGACAATATTTGTCAGTAAATATTTTTATCTATAAAATAGCTGTCAATTAATTTCCCACAGGGACGCGCATGAATGGATTATCGAGATTCCTTAAAGGAAGGCAGGCTACTCAAAATCAACTTAAAAAACAATAATTAATGCTGTCAAACTGTCAACCGATCGACAATACAAATACGCGTGCACGTGCTTTACGTTTCTATTTGACCAATCCTAACCAAATTTGGTGTAGACAACGCTACGAAAAACATAGGCTACTTTAGTACCTTGGAGTGAGGCCGAAGGCCAAACAACCACATCCGACACGGTCTAGATGGCCAAAGGCAGCCGACTGTGCCAGCTAGTATTTAATAATTCTACACAGAGAAAAAAAGTCTTTTGATGTCAAGTATTTTTTTACTTCAAATTGAAGTACAAATTCGTTTCGCATCAATTTGATGTCAATTTTACAACAAATGAAGTAAATTTGACAACAATTCAAGTAATATTTATTTCAAATTGTTGCGAGACGAATTCCTACTTCAATTCTTTTCTCAGTGTAGTCTAGGAGTTTATAACGGTTTATAAGTTCCAAACAAACAAATATTCATTTTTATATCAGAGATTTACAATATGATAAAATGGTTAAAGCACGTTATTACCCACCCTGAAATTGAAAATTTCGTATAGAGATTCGGAAAGCTGACGATTTATATAGTATAATAAAAAAAAAATTTGCGGAATATTCATAAGTTTTTGAATAAATCGACTTTGAGGGTCGAAAATTTACCCATTCAGTGACGCGCATAAGGAATCTCATTTCATTCTGTTGACGGTGCGCGCACAAAGATATACCCTAACGCTTCAGAGTCGAATTCGGACCTAAAAATGCTCAAAATGTCCCAAAATTACACCAATTTCTTTTAAATTTGATTGTGGGCGTGACCTACACTTTTCCCTCAATAAAAGGGTTGGTTATGATATTTTCGATAATTTATTTTGCTAAATCGACTATCAAACCTTCAGCTTTCGAATCTCTATAGAAAATTTTCAATTTCAGGGTTGGCAATAACGTGCTATCCCCTGATAAAATAAAACAAATAATAATACATGGAATAAGATTAGTCAAGTTAAATTTTTGTAGCGTATATAAACATTAGTTGAAACACCATAAAACATACTAAAATATATTTACAGATAAAGTTAAAACAATAGAAAATTATTATATTAAAATTATTATTATTTATACCGAAATCACTATATTTATGTACATCCTGTATATTTATTTATAACACTATTAATTTAGCAGCAGAAAAGCGCAGTAGCGCCATCTGTTGTTCAAATTTTTTACTCTTACAATGATTATATAATCATCATAAATAATACCAAGTAATCATAAATAATCATCGATAATCTCGAGTAATCCTAGATAATCACAAATAATCTTAATAATTATTAATAATCAGTAATAATCTTAAGTAATCACGATAATTTATTAATAATCTCAATAATATTTTACATGATATAATCTGTGTACATCAAAAATCTAAGTGAACAACCCCTCGGGTAGAACGGTTAGAATTCAGACAAAAGTTTTAGTTCCAGGACACCCCTAATCCATCACTGTTTTTTCAATTTGTAATTATTTTTAAGAAACGGACAGTTGATCCTTAAATGGACGTAAAAACATAATTTCCACTCAATGCAAAATAAAAGTTCCTCCAACTACTTGGAAAGTTTTCAGGTTATAGAGATCAGATGATAAAAATTGCCGTTAGGTAGTTGATACTTTTTTTTAAATACTTATTTAAGAACAGTGCAGAACGCCCATTAAAAGTGTTCCCTAAATATTAAAATGTTCGTCCACAACCCAAAGTACTTTCAACTTTAAAGACCCATAAGTCGGAAAGTTTTCATTATGTTATTAAAGTGTTACGTTGTACGTTTTTAATTAAGTTCATTTCATAAGTTTTGAAATTTTTCAAGACGAAGTGTAAAAACCCATCAAATTGCATAAATAAATCAAAGAAGTACCTAAAATCCCTTATATGTTTATTATTTTTGATTTCTTTCTCTTCTGCAACTTTTCCCTCGATTTTTCAGTCAATTTTCATGATTTTAATTCGATATTCCTCCGATCTCTTATATCCACCCCAGTAAGTTAAGCTTCTTCAACAATCGCTTTCCTGCTTTTCTTGTCACCTTGTCACCTTTATATGTGACTCCTACTGGATTTATTGTTAAATAACTGTAACAGATTAGATTACTCGGTTCAATTCCGATCTCATTTTTATTAAATTAATAAACCAGCATTTTTTAAACATTATATCCAAGTTCAAAGCTCCGGCTAAATTTTGAACTTTTGTTTAAATAACTTATTCATAACATGCATCATCCGTATTTTGATACGAAAGTAGATATCGCTTTTCAAATATTTAAACAAAAAACATACTTTTAGATTTTTTATTTACAATTTATTTTATATTTTCGATTTCTTTTAATAAAAGATTATTTATCTTGTCTCTTTTTCCACTCCGTTCAATCGAAGACGTTTTCTTGCTATATTTCATGTTGTCAACCGATGCAACTTTATTTTAAACTTGTACACTAAAATATTGCAACGGAAACTTACAAGTGGTTTTTTGTTTGTTGTTTAACGAAACTAATTAAACTCTTATTTTATTTGGTGCTGCTAGTTAAAATTGCAAGAGTTTCTCGAGTGTATATGCTTTTGGAAACTTGTATATATTCGTTATTATTAATACGAATACGAAATTATTCGAGACTACGTGTTATAATTTGTGGTACAATTTTATAATTTACTAGATGCACGGATTATCTAAAAATTTTGTGTGAGGCGGAGTGGTTAGACGACGACGCCGACGTCCACCTATAATTTATCTTAGAAAATAATATTACGTAAGAACATCACGTAACGACCAAGTTTCACGAAAATCTTTAAAAGTAGTTTACGATAAATTATGGTTTTAAATTGAAAACTTGCGAGTTTGAAGATCATGGTCGAAGCGTAACGTATAGTTTTCAGGTTTCCACCATTTCCTCAAATATTCACAATCATCAAATTAAGTTCGGATTCTAAAAATCGATAGCTTTAGGTAGGTAGGCAGGCATATTGCATTTCATCAATTTTCGATATTATCATTCTTAGACTGCCATTAAAAATTTGTCTCCATTTACAATCCAATCTTGTTTAGTGTTTCGGCTATCAATTGAGTTGATAGAAAAGTTTTAAAAATCTGGTGCGATAATCTGGACAGATTTTAATAATTTTAATGGATTTATAATATTGAAATACTTGGCTTTTTCCTTTAAATCATATTTTGATGAAGTAAAACGTCAAAAAAATATTTAAGCTGCTCTTCGCGAGGCAAAGTTTATCTTTATTATACTGACAACTAAAAATATTGTCGATAACTTGAATCTCCTACTTTAGCTGTTTAACTTCAAACATTTAAAAGGTATTGGAGCGAATGTTTAAAATGGATGTTGAAGTAACATACATAAAACATTATCTTACATTCATAGTAAACACCAAAAAGAGGAAACGATGTTTAATTATTTTTGTTGGAATTAAATATAGCTGTAAGAAGCGTTTACTTTAACAGCCTAAACACACAACTTGTGTTAATTTAGGGGGTTTACTTTAAGCCCTTGCAAAAATCTATAATTAGGTATGTAATTATTACGGCTAAAAAGTACCACATCCTGAGATTACAGATTTTTCTTGCTGTTACTTCGAATCGGTTCGTCGAAAAAATGAAGAAAATTAAATTTCCTACCTAAAATCATTTTGTACAACCAATAATTGCGACGGAAATGAGGTTGTAAGTTCTGACATAACTTGAAAAAATAAACAATTCATATAGGATTGATTAAATTAAAGTGTTATTAAAAAAAAGCAATAAAATAAGATATATTTTTGTCCGATCTAGATAACTTGAAAACTTTCCAAGTTATGATCGTTTAAATTATTATACACGAGCTTTTGCGCTGGGTCCTTCTAAGCCGCTTTTAAAAAAATGCTTTAAGCAATTATTTATAGGTTAGTAACCCTATAACATGGTTTTATTGGATCCCGATAATTTGAAAATTTTCCGACCTGAGATTGTATTAAAATTTTATTATTTAGTATAACAAATTGTATATCCGTATCCCCATCAGGATAACTCGGATTAAATAACGTTAATATTTTGGCGAGGAGGATTTTCTACGATTACGTAAATCTCTAACTGGATTTAATTTTAAATAAGGGAGAGAGGAGCAAGTTTAATTCAGAACCTTATTTGTATAAGAAATTTAAATAGAGATAAATGCGGATACGAGGTGCAACAGTTAAGAATTCATTCAGATCGGTGGAAGGGCGGTTATTAAATTTTTCAAAATTATGTAGGGAAGTTTTTAAAATAGAAAATGACTTCGTACCTTTCCGAAAAAAATTTATAATACAGGAATATTTCTAAGAGGTGGTTCGTTGGTGCAAATGCCATATTGCTTTCCATTGATGGAATATCCGTTTCCAATGAAGTGAAAATTTAGTAAAAAATGCATAAATTTTGAGTTTATAGGCAACTACATAATTATACCGGTCCAAACAATTAATTGACAGCTATTTTATAGATAAAAATATTTACTGACAAATATTGTCCAATAACCTGGGGGTTTGGGATGTATGGATTTCCTCCCAGCCTCACATATCATTTTTCAGAACCAACTTTAGATACTGTTCTTCTTGACGCTGGGTATAATTCTTTTTACCCTTTTTTTACATTTTTTGTAATTTAAAAATTATACCCTTATGCCCCCAGTATCAACTTATGCAATATCTAGGGTTGGTTCTGAAAAAATGACGTATGGCTGGGGGGTATTCCATATCCCGAAACCCCCCGGTTCCTAAAACTGTGGTCTACAGTTAGACACTTTGTATATTATTACCCATGATGATTTTTTCCATTCTGCACATACAGCAATATATTGTCGTATTTTGCTGGCCTCTTAAAAATTTCACATAAGTGAAAAGCTTCACTCTTCTTTCTTTTGAATCGTAAAAGGGTTTCTCTCTCATGCGATAGAATTTGTATTTTATGCAAGCAAGCGTTTTGTTTTTGGGTGGCTTCTTCTTCTTCAAGTGCCATATCCGGTCTCCCGGACGTTGGCGACCTCTCTCCTATGTATGTGTTGTGCGTTTGAAGTATTATCACACACATAGGGGACCTACTGCTTAACGCGGGCTCCGAACCGCGGGAAGTGTATACACTTCATCTCCAGAGAGGCTGTTCCAGGCAGATTACACCTCGGTGGTTTGCCATTGCCTTCCGAGGGGAGACGGTCAGAATAAAGTTTTACTGAGCCCGGAGTCGAACCAGGCATTCAGCTTTAGCAGCAACGCACTTAACTGCTTTAGCTGACAACCGTCTCTTGGGTGGCTGAGCTCAGTAATTCAATATCACCATGTTAACATGATTTGGTAGCAGGATGCAGGGATTTTTAGTAGGAATAACTTAACTATGGTAAATTTCTCTTTCCCACGATTAGTGCTAGGAAACCGGATAAAGCTGTGGAACTCTGAAAAATGTATTTTAGGCTCACTACTTGATCTCATGAAGGAATCTATCATATCAGTTTCAAAGGAAACAATGTTGTTGCAATGAAAATTAAAAATTTTGTAAGAAGGTTTTATTATCTTTAACCTAAAATTGCATGGGTTCTAAAAAGGTGGATAATAAAAAATAACAAATTTTGTATGTTGTGAGATATTGTATTCTTTCTGGAATTTTCCACAGAGTCATTTTAATGTATTAAGGGTCTTGGTTTGTGTAATCTAGTGATAAAGACCATAATTCGGTGTGTGTGTTATCAAAATGGAAGTGACTCAAGTCTCGACACAATATTTCAACAAAACCAGTGAATTCTGAAACATAAAACATTTTAAAGAAATTTAAAACTCTAAAATTAAATAAAAACTTACCTTCGGACGTTTGATAAATTTGATAGCGTGAAATTTGGAAAATTTGGATATGATTAAGATTTAGAAGTGGTACATTAGACACAAAATTTCGCCAATTGAGCCTGCGTGACTTGGAAATTTAGTTTGCCTTGGGCGCTCAACCGATGAAGTTCAGTAACGGTTAAATTTTAACCAATATTGATTTTGGATCCTTATAATTGGAGGTTATGAAATATTTGACCGCACATTTTGTTATAAGACTTCGTGGATGGAATGCAAAGGCAACACTAACGTTTGAGATACCTTGCTACTTTAATTGATATCCTTTTTTTTGAATGCATTGTTTTGGTGAAGTAGATGAAATTGGCATCTTTAAAGACAAGTCGCTAGTAAATTTATCAGTTGGCTATTTTAAATAGTAGCACTTCGTTTAATTGGAGGTGATAACCCAGAGGAATGTTGAGAATTTTGGTCGATGTGAGCAATTGAAGTGTACAAGACTCGAGACACTGAAGAAGGAAATTTTGGATGGATCATCAATCCTTGATCTTGCGCAGATGCTGAGCATGAGTTATCATAGTAAAACATCAGGTGAACGAGTTTTAAAAGCGATAAGGTATTTTAAACATTATTATTTGAACTTTTTTAAAAACCATTTTTGAACTTTACGGCGTTGCATCTAACTTACGGGTACTGATAGCAACTACCATTAAAAATTTAAACAAAATTTCATTACTTTTATTTAATAAAAAAACACTTAATCAAGAAAATTAACGCGAATTTAACAAGAACATTTCATATCTGTGTTGGTATTACATTAACACAGCCAAAAGAATTAAAGAAGAGGAAGCTGCAACTAATTCAACAATTTTATTATTTTGTAAGGGAATTTTCCCAGGAGAAAATTTTGTACAACATTTATTTTGTAATTTTGACTGGTACCAGGGTAATTTTGAAATTTACTAAATTGAATATAGAGTCTTTCAATGCAACAATATTTTATTTGTCACATAAAACTGAGGAATTTAACAGAGATCCGCAGCTATTGATAAGGAACCATTTGAGCAATTGGGTGAGTTATTTGTATGAACATTTCTGAGTTTTGCACTTATGTTGTTTTACGGAGCTGAGCTAGGACCGGAGCAAATAGGTTGTTGGTATTATTCTATAAAAGTGCTTAGTCAAATTTAGAGGCTCGAGATCACGACATTTAATGGCACACCAGTAACGTGGGGCAATTTAAGGGTTGTTTTGGAGGACAATATACAACGTAGACGACTTCATTTTACCAGTATGATGTGAAACTGGGGGGTATAGAATACCCCCAGGTACACAAGCGTTTATTCTTTGTTGGCTATGTCTTAATCTTCTTTTTTTCCTATTTTAACAATCGCTTCTCTTGAGCAATCTATACAGAGAGTCGAATGGTTATAAATTTTTCTTTTACAATCTAGGCGTAAATCGGGTTATTTCATGTTAAAAGCCTGGGGGTATTCCATACCCCCCAGACCCCCGGTCGGTAGAATTATATTCTACAGGTACACACTTGGTATACTTCCTATATAATTATCTATTGCTATTTTTTCGTTCTGCACATGAAAAGCGAGATATGTAATGCAAATGTCTCTATTCAGAAAGCACGATCTGAAAACGGGGGGTCTGAGGGGTATTGAATACCCCCCAAGTACACATGTACTTATTCTGGTTTGATGTTGTCGCAATCTTCTTTTAGCATTGTTTTAAAGATTTCCCACTTTGAACCTGGGGAGTTAATACTGTAAATTTTTCTTTTACTGACAGTTACCCCTCCAGCTGGAAATACCCCCCAGTCACAAATGACATTTTTGATAACCAATCCTAAATATCGCTCTTCTTGATACTGGAGAGCATTGAGGGTATATATTTTTAACTCTCACCTTAGCTATAGATGGAGTAATAAATATAAAACTACAATGTACCTAGGGGGTAATCCATACTCACCAGACCCTCTGGTCTCAGAAGCAACCCTAAATATGGCTTTTCTTAATACCAGGAGCCTTAAGGGTTTAATTTTTGTTACAATAATTTTCACCTTAGCTGTAGCTGCGTTAGTAAATGTAAAGCTGTAATGTACCTGGGGGGTATTCCATACCATTCCATACCCCCCAGACCCCCCGGTCTGTAGAATTGTGTCTGCAGTTAGACACTTTGTTTACCTCCTTTATATTTATCTATTAAAATTTTTTTCATTCTGCACATAAAAAGCGAGATATACAATACAGATGATTGTATTTAGGTAGATACCACGATCTGAGACCGGGGGGCTGGGGGGTATGGAATACCCCCCATGTATACACATGTGTTCATTCTTAGTTGATTATGTCGTAATATTTTTTCTCTCTTTTTGATACTGGGGAGCATTGAGGTATATTTTTTAACTCTCACCTTAGCTGTAGATGGAGTAATAAATATAAAATTATAATGTACATGGGGGGTAATCCAGACCCCCTAGACCCTATGGTCTCAGAACCAACCCTAAACATAAAGGATGTAATTTTTATAATTAAGCCTCTTCAAATGAAAATTATAAATAAATTAATTTAATTCGCAAAAAAATTTATGGTTATTTAACGTATAAACGGAAATCTGAATCAGAAAGAATCAAATCGAAACGCTGAGACCGTAAGAAATTTTTGGGCTTCTTTAAAACAAAAAGCTACCCAATTATTTGAAATATTTTGATTGAAATTCAGTCACCGATTATTAAATTTGTTTTTTTCAAAATTAATATATTCAAATTTCCGGGAATAAGACGGAATAATTTAGTGACGTTATTATTTATTTCATTTTTTAGGCGAGGAAAGATATTAATAATTGACAACTTTCAAATTTTGAACACCGCAACGGTAATGTAACTAAGAAATTTAATAAAAATTCTACCTTTCTGTTGCTATGTTGAATCAGTTTTGGAAACCTCCTTTGTTTCGCTCTGAAATATAAAAAATGTTTAAGATTACATACAATTTAATACAAATTTTGAAGGTGCGATTAAAAATTTGATAAGAAGTTAACCGATTTCAAATTTGTACCCTTAACACTTCTTCCTTCCGGAAACGCTAATTTGCTGATTTAACACTACCACGCATCCACTTTATGTTGTTCAAAAATAAAAAAAGAGTTAAAACGCAATGACGCTGCTGGGTCCCCTTTCAAATTCGATGTCATCTTGTTTTATAAGAAACTAGCTGGCACAGTCGGCCTACCGGCCGCCTTTAGCCATCTAGACTGTTGAGAAGTGAAAAACCTCTCTCCTGCGGATGCAGGATCGAGAAATCTCCTCCCACGCGAAGTGGAAAACCACCTCACTTTTTTTAACGTGGGGAGCCCTGGATGGAATAAACTAGCTCTTATGATGGTAACGTCGGTCTGCGAGGGACGTGGGTCCAGATCTCTATATCTTACTAAAAAGGTTATAAGTATCCCCTCTTCCAGGGAAATAAAAATCGGTCTGATTTTAATTAGTTTTAATGAACAACAATATTCAAAAACACTACACAAAAAAAATAACAATTGACAAATGGCGACAACCTTTCGGTGGTGAATACAAGAATTGCTGACTTCTGAAGGAAGCCAGATAAAAAAACAATTGCGTGAATCAATCCTCCCGTGGGGAGGTCCGGCGAACAAAAAATCTGAGATGTCGAAATAAAACACCTCTTTGTGACGTAATTAAAATACTCGTAATGTAAACAAGGCAATCGCTACCCAAAACAGATTAGAAAGTAAAATTGTCTTACCTAAGTACTTGGCAAGCTCACACAATCGAAGATGACAGGTACCCCAACCTGCTTGGATGGATTGCCCACGAGAACGGAAGTTGAATTGTCGTCCGCTAAACCTCGGTCCACCAGGAAGAATTGCACGCCTCGAATGATTCCAACAGCGACCCCACGACTCGGTGGTAGGACAATGGCTGGACTTTTCCACCCCAAAGAGTTATTCCAAAATACTCTGGTCTCTTCCACCCCAAAGAGTTATTCCAAAATACTCTGGTGTAATGCTGGGTTCCAAAATGAAATCCAAAATCACTAGCACGGTTGACGCAGGCTCGCTCGATTAATCGGCAGGAAGTGTCACAAAAATTAACGCAGTACGACGAAACAATAGGCAACGGACACGACGATAAATTTGACTAATAGCACTAACTGACCAAAGCGGGTGATGGTAAATAAACAATCCGGTCGCGCTATGTTGACAATCTTGTCACTCTCCCAAATCCCGATAGAGGGCGCAAGAGCATGCGCAAAGTGCAGTCTGAATAAAATAATCGGGCACACAAAAAGATGTCGATCGACTTCCAGATGTCAAAACGAAAATGTGCTACGGTAAACTTCCGTATTCAAAAAAATATGTCAGCCTCACCCCCGTGTACTCGATGTAGATATTAGTTAACTCGATGTATTAATATTCACTTGCAATAGCAATAAAATGAACTTATACTGCAGCAGTACACACACTCCGAACTATATGCTTTGGCCGTCAGAACAAAAGTGAACTTACATTCAACATGGCGGACTCGTCATGCGTATCCACGGAAGAACGAAAAAATGGGAGTGGAAGTGTGTATGGACCCGTCTCAATAATTTTGAATAAAATTGGCAGTGGTCAACTAATTATTGTTTTAGGTTGATTGATAACGGATAGAAGATATAAAAATCCGTTATACTGTGTCGGATGTGGTTGTTCGGCCTTCGGCCTCACACCAAGGTACTAAAGTAGCCTATGTTTTTCGTAGCGTCGTAAATAACTTCTACACCAAATTTGGTTAAGATTGGTCAAATAGAAACGTAAAGCACGTGCACCCGTATTTGCATTGTCGATCGGTTGACAGTTTGACAGCATTCATTATTGTTTTTTAAGTTGATTTTGAGTAGCCTGCCTTCCTTTAAGGAATCTCGATAATCCATTCATGCGCGTCCCTATGGGACGCGCATGAATGGATTATCGAGATTCCTTAAAGGAAGGCAGGCTACTCAAAATCAACTTTCCTTTCCTTTGCGAATTTTTGCACTATTTCAATACAAAAACATGCGCAGGGACCTACATAATAACTGTGCCAAATTTGGTTCCGATCGGTCAAACGGTTTAGGAGTCTATAGGGAACATACATACACACATACATCCATTTTTATATACACATATATAGATTATGCATTCCGAATTTCCGTGAGATTTTAATAATAAGATTGCGTTTAGTAGCAATATGTTGATGCATAAGTGCGTAGCGTTTTTTTTTTTTTTGGATCAACCTGATAAATATGTTTCGTATAAAAATATACAGGATGTTACTTTCAAAACTTTCAAAAAATTCGATACTAGAAACAACTCGAAGGTAAATAATTTTTCTAGTCATCATTAAATGAAAATTTGGAAGTTGGAAAAGCACTTAATTGTTTTATCTTGTTTTGAATATAACGTGAAAATGTGTATCTATATTATAGTTTTTGGAGGCGAAACTAAAACGATCAAATTAATTAATTTCGAGTAAGTTCGTCCTGAAAACTATTAAACTGTAACTTTTACAATTACAAACTTAAACGTCTTAAAAATTAATTTCGCCAACTTTAATTGAATCCAAATAAGATTTTAATAGAAAAGTTTGTAAACAGTTGAGTACGGGGAAAACTAAAAAAGTTTTTCAATAACATCAATTTTTCTGATGTATAGGTAGTAATCCTAATTTTCAGGTTCATTGATTTTTGATTTTATAACAGAGATTTGAAAAAATAATAACAAAGGCGTAACATGCAGTAACACTGTTATTTCAGCCACCGAAACGCGTCGTAGAAAAATATTAATTTTGTTTCCTTCTTTGGAAAGCAAACCGTGTCTAACTTCCCGGCTTACTTGCTAGGATTGATTTTACAACATCATTCTTACCAGTCCAACACAATGTTAAATTTATTGCTATTCGCCTAAACGCGAGTAATTCAAATTCCGATATTCCATACAAACCTAAGCTGTCTACTAATAACAAATAAATTCGTAAAATTTGGTATTCCAATGGAAATGGTTCGGTATTCTTAAACTTTCATCTCCTGATCTTCCGAGTTAAGGAAAACGTATTTCTGTCAGTGCAGTGGCGTGAGGCGTGAGGAGACGACAACACTTGAATACCCCAAGACAAAAACCGAATCAACCCAAAATTTATTTTTCTTTGTTTTACCGAAATATTGTATTTCGGTTATAAATGAAATCGTATCAAAAATAAATTCAATTTTCTTTACTTTTGAACAAAAGAACTTTTTGAGTTTGCCAATTTACAAAACAGTTACATTTCATTTCTTGCATAATTTAGCAAAAATGCGCAGTAAGTGAAACTTCCTGAAAAAGTGGACCCTTTCACTATTTCAAACTTTCATTAATTTTTCGTTTAGCGAATATTCATTATGCAATTTGTGTGTAAATAACCCAGAGATAAAGGGATTATGATGAGAATTTTAAAAAGTAGGTGAGTGCTTTAAGTTGGTTTAACCCTTAAACGACCAAGTCATTTTGTAATACTACCTACCAAGGTGGGTCCATTAAATTTGTATATAAAATGTACATTCATTGCCTCTGCAATGCAATAATTTATAATGTATTGCGTTATACAGTAGACTACTGTCTAGCTGAACTGCTTCAATTTACAGCACAGGTTTATCCTTCACATAAACGAATCCTCTACGTAATCGCCCCTTTATGACTTCTTTTAAATTCACTTAATTTTCTATTTAATTTAGAACCCGCCAGGTACAACTGCATGAGCAAACTGTTTTAAAGCAAAGTCTGACCGACCAAAATTGACTTAAATTTATTATAACTTTGAAGTTGATATCAATTATAAAAACATTGAAAGGTCTGATGACCTTCTACAACATGATTGCCATGGTGGTGCGGCCTACAGGCTGCACGTAAACTTTTTAGACGAGTAAAAAATTAACTGGTTTTTTATATTAGTATAGATAAAAGCGTTGACTGAATGAATTTATTAAGACGCGCAACCTTATGCAAATTAATGTAATACAAACTTATCGCGACAAAGAAAATTAAAAAAATAAAAACCTGAATTTTTTAAACTTTTTTTCCCTTAATTTAATTTATAACTCGAAATCCGTTGATTCTAGACGATAAGTGGTTATAACCTACTTTGTAGACAAGCGAATGATCTTTAAAAAAGTTCTAATCTATTAACCTTAAAAAATTAATAATATCGGAGCTATGGCCGTTTTAAATCAGAAATTAAAAAAATTGCTTTAAAGGGAGGTACCCCCCAAGGGTTTGGACTTGGGCAAAAATTTTATTTGAAAATTTGTCTTAGAAAAGTGTCCTTTATCACCACCTCAAAGGTTCTCCACGGTCACGGGGACACCCTGTATATTTATACTGCCAAACATTATTTTGTAAAATTCAATTTTGCATTCCATATTTTTAATTTATTTTTAGCAACCGAACCCATGCAGATCCCATGATAAAATTTGGCACACATACTCAGCACAATTGCACAAACAAACAGTAAAAAACTAAACAAAACAAAATAATCGTTTTTTAAATAGGGGTTGAAATAGGGTTAATATTATAAAATTAATCCAGTTAGGGGTTGAAAAATTAAAATGTGATTGAATATTTGGATAGAACGTTCATTTACCTTTACAGAGCATTTTTTATTTTTAAATTTAGGCCACCGTGGACGAAGTTACAGCCGTTTTCCT
Source organism: Podabrus alpinus (assembly GCA_932274525.1). Classification (NCBI taxonomy): domain Eukaryota; kingdom Metazoa; phylum Arthropoda; class Insecta; order Coleoptera; family Cantharidae; genus Podabrus; species Podabrus alpinus. The sequence goes on along the minus strand of OW026454.1, from coordinate 92,500,734 downwards.
ACAAGTCTACACACCAACTTTTTGACATTTTGAACGACCAAAACAACGAAACGAATGCCCTTTTGGACAAATCCTTAAATTTGTATTTTTTATTTCTTACTAAGATGGTGTGTACCAATTTTCGTCAAATTTGGTGCGGGTCAGGTAAATTCTTCAGTTGATTTGAGATGGAATGACCCATGGAAAAGAAAATATTGCAATGCATAATTTATTATATTATTTAAAGTGCCTACATAACAATGAAAAGGAATAAATACAATTTCTTTGAAATGTACGAATGTGCGCTATTTTATTATAGCGATTCTAGTAATTTAAAACCGTTTAAAACAGATAAGAGATATGAACATAAGTTCATACTGTCGTCGCCGTAATTAAAGCGCGCTACCTGTCGATAGGATTAGTTTTAGGACGTGGGACGGCAGGAGAGTAAAGATGAAAGAGGATGGATTGTTGTTCGAGTAAGAGAGATATACAATTCGCATTTGGTCGATGTCGTTGCGTCTCTTAACTAGATTATAAAAGTACATTTTTCTTGCAGTTAGAGGGGAGGGGGGGAGAGAAAGAAGACCACATAGAAAGATGACACTTCTGAATAGTTTATTCATTTATCATTTAATATCGACCAAAATAATAACTACAGTGATGACGTCGTTAGACCGAGAAAGACAGCCAATATGTCGAGGACGACAATGTAACAACCCATCAACTGACAAGGAAAATCATGAAATATTTTCTGTTATATAATTTAGTTTGCTTTAATTTTAATTACTAGATATTAGATATTCTGCTCTAAAGTCAACGCAAACCGAGATATTTACGAATATTCATAAAATTGCCTGTTTTCATACGATTCTTCTTTTATGGCAACCAAATTCTGAGTTTTGAGACCTTGAAAAAAGACGGGGAGGGCGAGGTCCGGGTCCCCTAGACACACCTAAATGATAAAACGCAAAACTTACAACGTTAACCCCTTTTCCCAGGTTCACAGGATGAAATTTTTATAATGAATAAATATTAAAAGATTGCGACAGAATCAACGAAACACACGTGTTTGTGGGGGGTGTTCCATTCCCCCCGGACCCCCGGCTTAAGATCTCGCTTTCTAAATGGAGTGATCTGCATTATATATCTCGCTTTTTATGTGCAGAATGAAAAAATCTTAATAGATAATTATAATATACTATAGTAAGTATACAAAGTGCTTACCTGTAGACCATAATTCTACAGACCGGGGGGTCTGGGGGGTATGGAAAACCCCCCAGGTACATTATAGTTTTACATTTATTACCCCAGCTACAGCTAAGGTAAGAATTATTAATAAAGAACAATCTTAATACTCCCCAGTATCAGGAAGAGCGATAGTTAGGGTTGGTTCTGAAAAATTACATAAGTGGCTGGGGGGTAGCTGTCAGTAAAGCTTTCAGCTAACTACTGAAAGATAGTTCTTAGAGTAGCTCAATCATCTTGTGATTTTTCCATTAGCTTAGTAGTAGGAGAAGCTATTAGCTATTTTAACTATTGTTATCTTTGTTACAACACGTTTCGCTTCCACGACACCTTCTCAACAGATATAAAAGAAAGGTGACTAGCTCAAAGTCGCGAAGGGGTGGGTGGTGAAAAGGAGTCAAAAGGGTCGTGTGACGGAACGTCGCGAGGCGTGTGTCTCCAATCGACGACCGGGCAATCCTCGATCGCGATTCTAAAAATGGTTAAAATCGGTGTGAATAATTTACACGGGGGGGGGGGGGGGAGTAAGTCTAAATCGGTGGGGATAATATACACGAGGGGGTTTAAATGGGCGCCACGCGTACGAAGACCTGAATCTTTTTGAAGGGGACTGATTATCACACCTTCTAAGCTGGTACGCGACAACTTGATGACCTTAATGCGAATTCTCACTCCGGAAAAGCCTCTTCCAATGACCTTACCTTTACAGGAGGCGAACTTTCCTTCGGTGAAACGCTAAATAAACACTGACACAATAATAATAAAACACACAGTTGGGAAATAACAAAAATATAATGAATAGAATAATATCAGCAGGGGGGAGTTGACAAAATATATACAAGATACTATCAAATTTACATGTATCGCAATATAAAAATAAATATGTACAATTGACGGAACCTTTCAATGTAGTTACCGTCACAAAATTAATATTCGTAAAATGAATACTGACACAAGAACGAGAGCTGTAAATTCGTAGGGTATGAACAAGAAAGTTCATACGTAAAAGGGGTGTGTATTGAATACTACACTCCACAAAAATGGTTACTCAAGTGCAACACATATAACGTCTGAAAATATGACTCACAAAGTGGATTAAAAGAATTAATCAATACAATAATTGATTACAGAATTCCCATCAACGGGGAAAATAAACTTTAGCTGCAATGCTAAATCTAAAATATTACGTTAAATCCCTGTTGTAAATATAAGCGCCTGAAGGGCGTAGTAAAAATTAAGTTACTTTTAGGCACTAAAAATAGACTACAAACAAAAGAAGTACAAAAGATTGCGATCGACTTCACGGTTTGAATTGAAAATTCGTTAATATAAATGGTGGTTCGTGTGACCACTGGTCATCAGAAATCTTAAAAATAAACAAAGGTTTCTTACTTAATACGGCTGTTGATGTTCGACCTTCAGATGAGGTCGCTGGACGGACCTCCAGGAGTGAGAATCGGGCTAGTTGTTGTAGCGTCGTCCTCGTAATGCGGAATTGAGCTGAATAAAATGCCGTACCATACCAGCAAGTTGGTGCGATTACCAGAATCCAAAACCTCTTCAAATCGAAATGTTGGGGTGAATGGAATGACAGAGGGGTTTATGCACTCCGTTTCCCGATAAACAAGGGACTACGTTCGAAATAAAGCACTAAAATAATTATTCGCGAAACTGAAATTATTTAGAGCCGGCACTGTATAGGCACGATAACGTAAATGTGGTTACCGATAAAAAAAACTGCTTGAATGCAAAAATGTTTCCGCGATGCAACACCTGTCTTAAAATTGACTGTGAAAGCGCAACGTGGTTAAATGTGCAGTCTTCCTGATGAAGTTCATTAACTATATAAATACTTTGACGTGCACGTGAAATAATAAACAACTTGAATTAAGGTTCACTACTGTATTTGAAAGATGCAAATAATTCGTAATAAAAGTTCGATAATTGATTTGATTACACTTGATATTGATTAAAGATGAAAATAATTCGTAATAAAAGTTCGATAATTAACAATAGTTCGATAGTTATACCTGTGTATGACGACACAACGTTTAATCACAACTGAATGGTTATTGATTTAAAGGAAATCTCGATTAATTGCGAAATTCCAAAATCACTTCCGCTTTAAAGCGACAACACTTAGTGCAAATATGCGTGAGAACGGTACTGAACTTCTGAAGGATCTATCCCGAAAATGTACGCGGGAGCGTCTTTTATATGATTTCTGGTCCCAAAAATTCGTCGTGGGGAGAAATCTTCCCACTACGTGATTGATTTAAGTCCTTTTAATTGGATCTCATTATTTGAAAAGTAGGGACATCAAATTGGGTGTATCCTGATTGGATGGTGAACGAAGTGTGAAAACAACACTTTTGTCTCTATTTATGCAGAATGCATCGAGGGTATTTCAACACACGTGCATTCGAATAACAATTTTTTGTTCCCGTCTGGAATCAAAAAGGTTCATGCTTTTAAGTTTTTGTGCGGTTTTGGGTCGACTTAAAAATTGCGAAATCCGTATACCTCCCATGTAAAATGGTTAAACATATGGTTGCCTGTTGGCACATGCCGACCGATAACAATATAAAATGCATTCATTCTCACGGTTTGACTGCCGCACGTGTTTGTTTTTATGTTGACGCGAGGCACGAATTTATGGATCTCAATAAAAGTGTCCATAAGTCCTATTTAAAGTTATAATAAGTATCTACGCGAATTGACGTTTGGATTGAACTCCTCTGGGACAATGGCTTTTCTGCTGATGATGGAAACAATCGATATACGCTACGTCAACCATTCTGAATCTATTTTATCCACAGCATGGTTCATTATACGTGTATTAAAATAATTTAGGAGACTTTCTTTCCTTAAAGATATTTCAATTACTATACATCTGTAAAACATAAATTCGTCCGTTGATTTATGGTTTCAATCTTTTGCTTTATACCCCGACCTACAAATATCTTTTCAAAGAATATTTGACTTAGAAAATTTATTGGAACGATGCGAAATTTTTGCTATAAGTTTACCATACTATTTTAACAAAATTATAGGTGTGGCGGACGCGCGTAATCAGGTTACATCTTTCAACCTGCTAGTTGCTATTTAAAGCTGTTAGCTAGCTACCAGTTCATAGTAGCCTGATCGTAACAGCTATAAAAAATCACAGTTGTTAAACTTCAAGAAAAAAAACTAGCTGTTATTCGCCATGATGATATGCTGAGGAGTATTTAATAAACCCCCCTCCCCCCGACCCTCCAGTCCCTAGAATTGTGCTCTACAAATGGGCAATTTATGCTTACTAAATGATTACCAACGAGAACATTTTCATTTCTCCATACTGGAAGATATGGAGGGTATCAAATACCCTCCAGTTATAGTAATTAAAATAATTATTATAAACAAAAATTTACAACCTTATTAAAGTGTTTAGTATCGCTCGGTTTTTCCAATATTAAGGCCAAATCTGGATAATAAAATTTATTCCAGTTTGCCCTTAATACCCTTAATTGTATAATCTGCTCTAAAGCGAACGCAGACCGCGATATTCGCGAATATTAATAAAATTTCCTGTTTTCACACGGTTTTACTTTTTTAGAGTTTTTAGACCGTGTAAAATGGGTATGTGTTTTTAAAAGACGGGGAGTGTAGGGGTTCCTCAGACACACCTACATGATAAAAAGCTAAATTTATAACATTAACCCTCCCGGGTTCACAAGATGAAATTTTTAAAACAAATATTAAAAGATTGCGACAGACTCACTAAAGAATAAACACACGTGTACCTGGGGGGTATTCCATACCCCCCAGACCCCCCGGTTTTAGGTCATGCTTTCGAAATGGAGTAATCTACATGGTATATCTCGCTTTTATGTGTAAAATGAAAAAATCCTAATAGACCTGCAGACCATAATTCTACAAACCGGGGGGTCTGGGGGGTATGGAATACCCCCCAGGTACACTACAGCTTTACATTTACTTTCCCAGCTACAGCTAAGGTGCAAGTTATTGTAACAACAATTATACCCTTAAGGCTCCCCGGTATCAAGAAAAGCGATATTTAGGGTTGGTTCTACAAAATTAAAAAAAAGTGGCTGGGGGGTGTTCCCAGCTGGAGGTTAATTGTCAGTAAAAGCTTTCAGCTAGCTACACATTGTTAGATAGTTAGTTCTCAGTGCAGCTCAATCTGCTAGCGATTACAGTTTTCCATTAGCTTTTAGTAGTAGGAGAAGCTGTTAGCTATTTTAACTTTTAACTATTGTTATCTTTCAACCAGTTAGCTGCTATATAAAGCTGTTTGCTAGCTACTAGTTCGTAATTACACCCCTAGCTTGATTCTACTTAACTATCTTGCTAATAATGGCTATGAAATATCATAGCTATTATTCGACATGATAAAATGCCGGGGGTATTTCGTACCTTCCCACTCCGGTTGCCGAAATTGTGTTAGGCAATTTATGTACTTATATTATTATTACGTACAAATATTTTTATCATTTCTTCGTGCTGGAAAATATGGAGGGTGTAAAATATCTCTAGTTATAATTAACATAATTACGTATAAACAAAAATTTGCAATCTTATGCCTCTCAATTTATTAAAGTGTTTATTGTCACGCGGTTTTTCCAACAAATACGACTAATAAAATTTATTCCAGTTTACCCTTAATTATTTCTGCAATAACCCTTTTCAACCACTTTATCGACTGGCCTGTTAGAAATTTATTAGCACTCTATTGTTCAAGCATGTTAAAACCAGAACCCTACCTCCTGATTCGGTTGGCCTTTAACTAGAGTAATTCTGATGTTTGTAAATTTGGGACTGTGCTCTTTGGGATACAGGCAACGCAAGTTGGTCTGGACCAGTGGCTGTGGTCACATAATGGGATCTACAGTTTTACGTGGAATTGGAACTACGGGATATCCCAAGAGAACCATTACAGTTTTAATAACTAATAATAATTATTATCGTCCAGAGTTCCCATATTAATTAACCAACCCTGTCTTACCAGGTCCTAGCCGTAAACCTCCTTCATCAGACTGGATCTTATCTTATAACTACGCAATTGCAGGGTCAACTTTTTTGCGGAATGAAATTTACAGTTTTGCGGCTTTTCCTCAAAAAATAAATACCTAACCTACCCCAATGCAAAATTTCAGTTTCACAATTATTAAAGACTATAGGGGAAAAATATTAATTGTACGCACCCTGGTGGCTGTAATATCAACTAAATATTTGACGTCACGATGATGCTAAAATAAAAATGAATTCGAGGTTAAATTAATTAAAATACGTAAAATTTATTATTTTTTATTAAATTATTTATTTATTACTTAGTTGTAATGTATTATTATCGTTCAAAACCAAATCAAAGTATTTCTGAGCGAGGTCAAGCGAGGTTATATCATTAGCGTGCATTAGCGTGACGTCACGTTTGTTGTTGCTTACAGCGCACCATCGGTAATATTTTATCCCTATATGTTTTAAAAAAATTATACTCAGTGGCGGTTCGTGGCTTTTTTTAATGGGAGGGCACAAATGTTAAAGAAAGAGAAAAAATGTAAGTTTATAAGTTACGCCAGCGTTTCGTGTCACTTTGAAAATAATAATACTGTGGAATACCCCCCAGCCAATCACAGCTATGATTTTCCATAATAGCTGTTAGCAACTGGCTGACAGAAGCTGTTACAGCTATTTTATCTCCAAGTACCAAATTTACTGTAATATTTGTTTGACTGAAATTACGAACTAATAGCTAACTAACGGTTTTCATTAGCAGCTAGCTGGTTGATGATAACAATAGTTAAAATAGCTAACATCTTCTAGTACAACTAAGCTGATTGCAAAAACTTCAATGACTAACTGATAGCTTCTACTAAGAGCCCTCTCACAGTAGCTAGCTGAGAACTTTTAATGACAGCTCATTACCAACCCACAATAATAAAGCAACTTATTAGTAATTATTCTAAATAATAATAATTTCTCAGTACTGGCTGAAGTCTAATTGATTATATAACATTTATTATGGGTGTCACAGTTACAAAAATAATAAAGGGTAATTTAATAAGAGGTGTCAATTTGAATTAAGAGGAATTTCCGATCTGTAGAGTTGACAGCTCTCATATTTGACACAGGTCATCTAAAAATAATGCGATTCGATTATAGAACGTTACACGTTCGACGAACGTATAGTTATTGTATTAAATCTGCAAAATAGATTATTTTCTTTGGGGCTACTTGAAGGGTAAAGTCTATGTCGACAAACCTCAAACAATTCCAAACCTCAAGAACAATATTCGACGTGTATTGCAAACATCGAATCTCATTTATGCGAAAACTTTAAGGAAAATTTTGCCAAAAGACTGACGTCATGCCAAGAGAGCCGTGGAGGACATTTGAATGATGTTGTGTTAAATGTAAATCGCAATGTTTGCTCTTAATGTTAAAATAAAAATTTTCCGATTTTTCCACTTATAAATACATTTTTTAACAAATGAAAATGATACTACTTATTGAATCACACTTTAGTTGTCAAAAGGACTTTGCTAATGTAACTTGCTCGGAGCAACTTATCAATAACATAATTAATTAAATTTTTTGCAATTTCATCTCTTGTTTTTTTCACCTAAATTGTATCTGCTTTCACAATGGTTTCCTATTGAAAACTTGTTTTTCTGTTAATCCTTGGCAATACATCACTCCCCTAATACCGCCGATCCATATTTCTTCTCACTTCCATATAGTTTCCTTCAACTCTATTAATGCTCAAAGCGGACTGCTTATTGTTGTTTTTACGTGACTAGACGAGTTTCAGTTATTTATTGTTCTTTTTTGTATCGCGAAGGTGTCGAGTATCATTTCGAACCAACTGTTACAGGTTTCATTAAAAAAGTTTTCGGGATTTAAGCCCGTTGATAGAAAACACTCAAAATGTTGACTGACTATGATAAAGGTACGAAGGTGTATGCGGACAAATTTTAATCCCCTAAAATTTGGTTCAGCGAACAACAATAATCCTTTTAATGTGTGAGCTATCAAATTTTCCAACTTGGAACAAACAAAACGATCGGTTAATTTATTTCTAAATTTCTTTTCACGAAGGAAGCTTCGATGAGAGTGGAGAGTCCGCGACGCGACACCATTCGATTAGACGCCCTATCTATTTTTGATATCATTTCCGATCTCGTAGAAACATTCATTTCCACAATTTTCATTTTGTTTCATATCCAATCTCGTTCGTCTAACTTTCAAAAGCTAATTTTTAAATTAAATTTTTCCTCTAATTCGGCTCAAAAAAAAATTACTTGTTTTTGACATTTTTGTTGATATATCATTAAGTAGGAAAGTTTTTTTTTGTTGCGGTACGTTTTCGAAATTCAATTATTTTTACATCATTGATTGTCCATGCCAGAGGTTTCCGAATGTTGCAGTTCAAATAGTAAATCGTCGAATTGCATTTAGTCGGATTAAAATAACTTACACGGGAAATTGTGTTAAAATTCCGCTTGGTTTTTTGTATTCGAAAAATACTGGTCGTGCAATTTTAAATTTACTGCTGAGCTAACAGGAAGAAGTCATCTGCATTAAATTTCCATTGTGTTTTCAACTGCCAACTTCCTCCCCAATAACGCAAAACATTACCCACGGTTCTGATACCTTTCGACTTAACGTAACTTACATGCTGAAAAATAAAGTCTTAATAAAAACCTTAAGGGCACGTATTTTGTATTATAACTCGAGTCGAGTAACCCTAAAATGTTCAACAAGGTGGATTATACGAGCTGAGCATGAAGCAATAAATTATTTTAAAATTTCGGCGTTGGAATTTGAAAAAGTCGCAAGGCAAATTAGATAAAGTGTCGATGCCGTTTAAAACGGAAATAAAGCGATTAATTTGCGTTTAGGTAATAACACGAAGAATTTTACATGGTAATTTTCGGTTATATTACGTGCAGCTATGAAAATTAAATTGTGATGGTTGATAATGGATTTACATCTCTTGTTTGTAGTTACTTCCACTCCAGTTTAGTAAAATACAATTTAATGTTTTGGTTAACAATTGGAAGACATGTTTCTCCTTATCTAATCCGAAACAACACCAGGAATGCAGATTTTCTATTAAGGCGGATTATATTATGCGATACAATAGGCAGGATGAACGTTACTAAATTTAATACGTGATAATTCTCCGGCAAGTATTTTACAGTTCACAATAAATCGATTTTATCTTAATTGAAGCTTCTACATCGTACAAGGGATTAAAATCAATCGAAAAGTTGTAAAAGGCGTTACAACTTAATTCATAGAGCTACTTCATCAAATTTTCTTTTCCATGAAAACATTAACCCTTAAACGACCGAGGTGTGCTTAACTAAGTGTTAAACTTTACTCCATTATAATATTATGTAAAGGGTGATTCAATATGAGGTATCATTTTGATTTGTTAAAAGAAAATTCATTTATAATTGGAAAATTTTTATTTTAACTTAATAAAAACCTTATAAAATTGTTCTTGAGGTCTGGAATTGTTTGAGGTTTTTTGACATAGACCAGGGGTGGCCAACCTGCGGCTCGCGAGCCACATGCGGCTCTTTGAAGGATTATTTGTGGCTCTCGCTAAATGTACCCGAGTTCCGTTTTCATTTTTGTGCTATCATATTTTAAAAAATTATCAAGAATTATCAAGAGAGGTACAATAAGGCCCAGTTTTTCAGTCGTGGTTTAAACCAAATAAAAATAGTTAACTACAAAATTTCATGGTTACGGGTTTTTCACTCTTGGATTAGAAGTGTTGTCTAACCAATTACTTAAACCAGCGCCAGTGGTGGTTTAACTAAAATATTTTAGTTAACCTATATATTCTGTGATTTTAGTTTACCTGTTTATTTTGACCATCTTTGACGTGCAAATATAAAGTGTAATTCAAGTGATTTTTCTAATTTATTTACAATTTACAATTCTACAATTTATTTTAATTAATTTATTTACAATTCACAGCATAACCTCACAATTTCAATACGTTGATTGTCAAATTGTAAAATTTCACGGCGTTTCGGTACCAACTTAGCAAATATTTTGGTTAGCTAACTAGAATATTAGGAGGCGGAGTCTAGTCACTGAAAAACTCATATTCGGCCTAAACTAGTTTAAGATATTGGTTAACTTTTAAACCAAGTTACCTAATCCAAAAGTTAACTCATGACTGAAAAACTGGCCCTAAATGTGTTTAATTTTTAATATTTAACTTCAATACACATATTTTGTACTTTTATTTATGTTTTCAATAAATATAATTTCTGTACAAAAATTTTTTTTAATACCTTTTTTGCATACCTTTTAAATACGTATTTAATTGCGGCTCGCGAAAAATTTCAAATTTTGGAAAATGGCTCGACTATCAAGGAGCTTGGCCACCCCTGACATAGACTTTTCCTTCCAAGTACGATCTATCGTCTTCTTATCATGGAATTTTGATCTCATTATGGCCGCGATCGCATCTGTCTTCCTCGGATGACAGCATCTCCGATGACAGCACTAGGTTACATTGGGTCAGGGTCTAATATTCGGCTCTTATTTCTGACCAGTTCACGCACTCGAAGATGGTACATCGCCCTCCTTGTTGCGGTAGAAGCACTCTGGGGAGTCTCTGTGCTTGAAGCGATGCAAGTAGGCGTTGAAACTCCCATGCTCCGTGAGGACTTGGGTTATCTCGAGCTTCACCTCGCCGGCTCCTCGACAAGCCCCCTTTTTCTCCATATGAGTCCATCGCTAGACATAAGAGAATAACGTTTTTAAAATGTTACTTTTTCATAAAAACAGTCTGGAAATCGGTAAAATATTACGTTATCATAGCAACTACCATTTGAATATAATTAAATTTAAAATTTTCAAAAGTCCTTTCCGATAAAAATAGACGCCGTAGTCCGGGGGTCTGGGGGTTATGGAATACCCACCAGCTACACCAAAATTATTGTAAAAGAAAAACTTGCACCACTTGCACACTTACTATATATGTCTTATCAGTTTTACAATATTCAAACTAGCGGTGGTACCTCGGATGGTTCCAAAATAGGGGGTATTTCACACTTCTAGAGACCGAGTCGGGACGTATGGAATGGAGGGTATGGAGGGGGTATGGGTGTACGCTCTCAGCTACACAGGAATTATTTAGAAAAAAAACTTACGCCCTATGCCCCTCAATATCAAGAAGTACGTTATTTTGGATGGTTCCAAAAAATAACATGTGTAGCTGGGGGGTATTCCATACCCCCCAGACCCCCCGGAATATGGTTCATGTTTATCGGGTGGGAACTTTTAAAGATTATCGCTATGGTAGCGTCACATTTTACCAGATATCCATAGATATTCCTGAACTACCACCACGAGGACGGACAAGTGTTCTTAGAACCAGTGTTACGAAAAATTTTCACTTTTCGCAACAACGTTGAATTTATTAAATTCAACTTTTAACAACTAGCATCATATTTCGTAGCACCCTGTATAGCGAACGTATTTGACGGAGTTTAGACTCGCGCTTGCTATGATAGGGAAGTCATTGGTGAGCTCTCGAACGCTAAAGGTAGTTTTTGATGGTACTGTGAAGTGATAATGTTTTTGATTCCGCATTTTACAAATTTTTTGTGAGGGTTGCCGTCCAACAATACGAATGGTTTTTGGATTTTGCGCTCCAACCCTTTATTGGGGATGTTACATTCGTGGTTTGAAGGATGGTTAATTTTTCCCGTATCGTACTTTTTTTGGTCGGACCCCATGATCAATACTTTCTGGGGAAGATTTTTTTTTACATTGGTAAGTTACCTAATGTTGTGTTAATTACTTCACAGTTACTAGTTAATCGATTTGGCCAATTTTTCCCCGAACATCTGGAGTTCGATGACGTATTAATTCACCCTTGGCTGCTTTATGTATTTTTTTGTGTTACATTTTGGCTTCTCTTTTTGTCGTGCATTTTTATTAGCAGAGTGGTTGTCGAGATTACGATTGCGTTGCAGGTTTTCGTATTGCTGCATTGAGGAGATATACTGCAATCTAATCTCATTTACATTCGCAAGTGTGAAATGGATCGAGTGTTTGGGTTTGATATTTGATAAACTAATTAATTAATTTATATTATTATGTTTTGTGTAATTAAACTTGAACTGCGTATTATTTCCACTAGTTAACATCAATCGACGTTGGTAAAATGCAACGGCGAGGAGATTCCAAAGCGTTTGACATGGGTTCGAATTTCGTATTTGAAATTCTATGTTAAATTTTTTTTTTGTGTTTATTTTTGCTTTATATTATTTTTTTATGAAAGGCTGCGATGTCCGACCCATATACAGGGTGCGACATTCGAGGTTGCTACCATTTGTTTTATCGTAGGGAGTTCGATATGGTTCCACCTTCTTGTGGGATTTTTATAGTACCATTCGAACGTGCCCTTGGTTTATGTTTGGGAGTGATTTTTGGTGGCAATGTCGTTGCTACTGTGCCTGTTTTGGTCGGCTAACACCTTTTACATCCGACATCGCTTATATCTTTGCCTTCTGACAATTAACATCCTTTTGTCCATTTTAATTGTGTTGTGTTAGCAAAGCTGTTTCCTTGATCTCTCCGGGGTGTTTCTTTCACACGATCCACGACTCTCGCTGCCGCAATAAACGAGCTAGTTTAAATCGACCACCAGGGCCCCACGCAAATTTAAAGTAGATGGTTCATCCTTCTGCGTGGACTTAATCTTTTCCAAACTGCTTCTCATTAGAGTAGTGAGGATAGATTTAGTTTCACCAGTTTTCTCAATTTTTTTTAGAGAAGGTGCACTTCTTCTGTCCTAAATTTCACGAATTTTGTGGCCCGAATAGATGTCCTACATGGTTGTGTGACTGCCTAACCTACTAAATCTATATATATAAAAATGGATGTATGTGTGTATGTATGTCCCCTATAGACTCCTAAACCGTTTGACTGATCGGAACCAAATTTGGCACAGTTATTATGTAGGTCCCTGCGCATGTTTTTGTATTGAAATAGTGCAAAAATTCACAAAGGAAAGGAAAGTTGATTTTGAGTAGCCTGCCTTCCTTTAAGGAATCTCTATAATCCATTCATGCGCGTCCCATAGGGACGCGCATGAATGGATTATCGAGATTCCTTAAAGGAAGGCAGGCTACTCAAAATCAACTTAAAAACAATAATGAATGCTGTCAAACTGTCAACCAATCGACAATTCAAATACGCGTGCACGTGCTTTACGTTTCTATTTGACCAATCTTAACCAAATTTGGTGTAGACGTTATTTACAACGCTACGAAAAACATAGGCTACTTTAGTACCTTGGAGTGAGGCCGAAGGCCGAACAACCACATCCGACACGGTCTAGATGGCTAAAGGCGGCCGGTAGGCCGACTGTGCCAGCTAGTATTATTATAATTTAATTAATAATAGCCACCCTATTGCTTATCTCGGCGTTACTTAGCCTTTTAAGCCGCCATAAATTAGCTCGGCCTTCGGCCTCGCACCTTGGGTCTCCATCTTGAGTTTCTTCCATTTACTGTGCTCGACATATTTCCTGGTTTTTCTCTAGCTAAACGACGTCTTAGCTACAAAGATTAATTTATGTTTGTAATAAATAAATGAACCAATCAGAGTGGAAACTCTTAAAAGACACTAAAAATGCGAGGCCGAATGCCGAGCATATTATGGTCGCTTAACAGCTGCCTTGCTGCTTAATTCCCCAGACCCCCCGGAATGTAGTCCATATTTATCGGAAAAGAGCTTTTAAAGACTGTAGCTATGGTTTTCTCAATTTTTTTAGAGGAATTTCTTCTACCCTAAATTTCACGAATTTTGCAAATTATAACTACAAAATTTATAACTACTACTACTAAAAAAAATTATAACTACAAGCTATACGTTCATCGATCATGTAACGTTCCATGATTAAATTTTATTAAATCACTCTGTATATTAGAGATCTATTTAAATTCAATTAATTAAAAACCCGACATGGCATACCATTTTATAAGCAAACACCGACCTGTTCGAGACTTAAAGAAGGCAGGACCGGCATTAATTATTATTCAAAAGTAATCAACAGGAATATACTAATTTATGTAAACAAAAATCCATGCTCTCCTCGACCTACCTCTAAAAAGCAGATAGCAAATTATAATATTTATTTTTAAAAATGACGCTTAACTCCTCGTAATTAGAAAAACAAAATTTTTTATATCCAGGGTTAAATATCGCGGTAGAATAAGCAGTAAAAGTGTATAAAGGTACAATTTGGTATGTCGGAATTGGAATTTTAATGGACGCAATTAAAATTAAACATGCCTTTTGGTGATGCAGATTTATTCAAATTAATTTAGGAATCTTGGTACAACTCGGCGAATTTGTTTATTGTTTTACACGATACCAAAAAAATGTTGATTTTAAATTTAAATATTAATTATAATAACCAAATTAATGTTGTATATATGTACCTAATATAATTATTTATGATAACATTATAGAAATTTTGTAATGTTCTACATTATTCCTGGACAGATCCGATGCTAGTAGGATTGTTTGCGCATCAACCTCCAGGCTCCCGTTTTGTTACCCTACCTGCTGTCGGAGGAAAACCACGGAAAAGGTCACGGATAAATTTTCAGGAGTTCTAAATAAGATACTTTACATACTTTACAATGAAACTTGATGTTTTTTTCAAAGAGACCTAAATCTGTTTGAATTGTACTTTATGTTTCCTTCTTTACGAGCTCCCTGCACGATATTTTTATGAAACACTTGAAAAGCAGGATAACGTTGAGAGGGTTTTTGAGCTTCGGGTAAGGAACAGAAATTGAGGTAATTGTAGAAATTTATGAGAAATCACCTTGATCTCTTTCACGTTACATTCAATTTTAGCATTATATTTCCTATTTATTTATGTTTTTGTCACCGCTTCGCGTTACGACTGCGCCAATTGGTGAAACATTTTTTTAAATAAAAAAGTTCCCAAACAATGCAGGTTCAGTTTGACGTGCAAAATAAAAAAACAGCTTCGTTTACAATAGAAAGCGTTTACAAAAGAACATACAAGCTTTGTTCAGGATGCAAGGTCCAAAAAGACTGCATATAACATGCTGGGTCTCGTCCATATTGCACATCCATTCAGAAGTTTTTTATTTAAGTTTATAAATTTTGATGAAGTTTCCCGAGCAGATTAACCTTTAAACTGTCATCAACAGGTGGTAATAAAACTAATATTGCAAAATTTTAATATTTTTAATAGGCATTGCGACGTGAAGTTTTACAATATAAACGATGTCGACCTGTCTAAACCTGACAAATGTTATTAGTATTCAGGTGCTTTTCAGAAAGGCGTTGGCAAACTTGAAAATCTATAAAGCAATTTGTTACTTTAAAGTGCGTATTATAAGAACTCGGAATTTTAGACTTAAGAATTTTAGTATAATACGCGCAAATATTGAACGTGCATAAATTTATAACAGTGTTTAACGCGAATTTCGGTAACACCCTGGTTGTTAAAGCCCTTTACATAATATGTATGTACGTGATGCACAAAAACACTAATGTACTTTCAAATATAATATTTTATATTACTTTTTAAAACTCAGATTTTGACTGGTGTGGTAAAGTGGTACTTTCCGCACTTTGTATACAAAGAACTTTTTAATTTGAGGTTGATGGAATAAAAATAGTGGAAAAATATAATTAAAATTTTAAATAGTAGATTAAATTTTGCATAAACTAAAGTTTTCCACTCGAAAAGTTAAAGTCCTAATTAACTAGTTAATTTTTACATCTGGTCTGGGAATCAGATAAAGGTCACCACATTAAGCTGCGTATCCAGCCTGATGTACATTACCTGCATGATAAGGGACAGAGATAAATTTACCAACGCCAGTGTTCCAGGTGAAAACCCTGGACTATACCCTACTACTCCACAGTACCATGAAGACACAGCAATGCAAGGAACGCATATAAATTGATCCTCAACGTCGAAAAGGTGTCATGACGGGCTCGTTCGGGATATTCGCTCGCTTATTAAGAAAACCGCAGGAAGTGATAAATATTTTACAGGTTACCCTTGGACTTTGATTCCCAGAGGGCTTTAGAATGTCGGGCAACATCCGAATATAGGTCACTTCTCTTGGGCTGCTACGTACAATTACAGCCCTGCGGGGGCGGTAATAGCCCGGGGACTGTTGCTTCCAGGCTGTAATTGTACGTAATAACCGCGTGGTAACAGCCTCCGGACTGTAGCTGTTATTGACAGTACAATATTTTGATTTAAGAATAAATCGGCTTAGCAAAGTTATCCAACTCTTCCCCCTAAAATTATTGGAAATCTTGTAACAAATTTTTTGCCCATTAAATTCGTTCCCAATAATTATTTATTGGCACTTCTCGCTCCATCTAGCGGTCGAACTGGGAAGAGGGACTGGAAAGGGAGATAAGAGGTTCCATCGGCGCAAAAGACAGTCTTGGGTGAACTATTGAACAAGCAAGACACTTCTTGTGTCAGTTTTTGAAGCAAGATAAGGCTGGGGTAAATTAGCAAGTGATAATGTCGATTTGTGTTGCTACTGTGGAGTAATCATGGTCAGTGGGGTTACGTAATTAACGGATATGGAACGAAAATATTCTTATATCTTCGTTGTTTGTGTTGGAAAATGGTGAATTTTCCCCATATCGGAGGTTTCTTGGTCGGATCCGCTGCCCATACTGCTTCTGAAGGTTTTGGTATCCCGTCGGAGTGGTGAGTAACAATTATGTTATTAGATTATTTCACAGTGGTTTATGTTGATCGACTTGGCCCGTTTTGTTCCGTCCACCTGGAGTTCGCTTTTGTTTGATTTCATCCTTGGCTGATTCATGTGTTTCCTTATGTTTTATTATTTAGGTTTTTCCTTGTGTCTTGCATTTTTGATTCGAACGTTTTTGGCCGAAATTATCGTTGAGTTGCAGGTTTGGTATTGCTGCATCGATTGATAGAGGCTATCTTATCGTACACACAGCAGGCGCGTATTCGAATGCTAAAGTTTGAATTTTGTGTTGAAACTAATTAAAATTTAATTGTATTATTATGTTTTATTTAATTAAATTTGAACTGTACATTGTTTTCTTTAGGTGACATCGAACAGCGTTTGGTTAAATGCATTCGCATAAGAATTCCTACGCGTTCGACATGGGTTCAAATCTTGAATTTGAAATTCTATGTTGAACATTTTTTTTTGTATTTATTTTTGGTTATATGTTTTTTTTAAGAAGGCAGCGATGTGCGACCAACGTACAGGGTGTTGCATTTCATCGGTGTTGCTTCCGCTTGATTTTATTGTTGGAAGTTCGATTATGGTTCCACCGTTTGTGGGATTTTTTTTAATGACCACTCGAACGTTCCGTGGATTAATTTTGGGGAGTGGTTCTTGGTGGTAATGTCTTTGCCACTGTACTGGTTCTGGTCGGCTAACGCAATTTCCATCCGACATCGCTTATGTCATCGCCTTCCAGCAACGAACATCTAATTGCTGATTATTTTTGTTGTGTTAGCAAAGCTGTTTCCTTGATTTTCTTCGGGACGTTCATTTGACACGACCCACGGCCTTGCCGCCGCTATGTCGAGCTGGCTTATACCTACCATCAGGGCCCCACGCAAATAAAAGTAGTATTTATTTTCTGCGTGGACATTATCTGTTCCGAGCTACCTTCTCATTAGAGATAGCGAGGACAGATTTTGTTTCAATCTTTTACTGCGTGAGTAGGTCTGCAGGGCTTTTAATTTTAATTAGTTCTTTCGACAACAAATACTTTCCAAATCAAGCAAAAAATAACTTTTCATAAAAAGAGTACAAATTCCTTTTAAAAAGCTCACCTTCGTTAAACGTCAGGCTCAATTGCAGTCTAATTAAAATTTTGAATACGTTTTGATGCCCGTGAAGCATAATTATCAACAACTTAATTCCGAGGGGTTAGGTAAAATTCAATTATTCCGACGATACAAATTTTACTTATCTTTCAGTTTCTATTCATTTTGCGGTAAAAGCATTTGAATTGAAAGTGTAGGTTTATACAGTCATGTTTTATCATTTTCTAAATAAATATCAAATAATCGTAAACTCAAAATTGAAGATTTTAAAACGCTTTTTCCAACATTCAAATTTAATACAAAAGATATCCCGTTGAGTGCTGTTCCCTTGTATTTGTCATTGCCATTTACTTTGATCAAAACTGAAATACGAATCCTGCTGTTGTTAAACCAAACTTGGAAATTTATAAATTAAAGGTTTTGTGAGAATGCTATAGAATTATAGTTGAGGAATAGGTCAATGTAATCTAACAAGCAGATATGCTTCTAACGGCCCACAGTGCCGTCTTTCTTAAATGAGAAACTGGCAATCAAATTTCAAAAAAGTATTAGACTTTTTATTTATTCCTCAACTATGATTCTATAAAAAAGATCGGGTTGCATTCAGATGCACAGGTTGCATTTCTTAATAAATCTTCGAATCTTGGTGTCCAACAGTTATGCAAAAATTTATATACGTATTAATAACTAAATAAAATCATGAAATTCCAATATTTTAACAAACTGGGTGTTCGTGTGAGTAAAATAATTTGCGATACAAAAAATTAACTACCATACATTGATATCGATTTTGCTGGTGAGTAATTATCTTCATGTCGAGATTTAACTGCTATATGAGCGCTTTTGTTAAAAAATTTGTTGCTATTTACAAAAAGCTCTACAAATTTGTTTCGTTTTAGTATAAAAATTTGATAGAACGCTGGAAAAAGTGCGCACAAAAGAAAATTAATTAAAGGCAATTCGGAAAATTGTGGAAGTATTTAGCAAGCACTCGCGCACTACAAGAGGTTAATTAAAGGAAAACTTGAATTTTGTTTACCTGACTAATTGAACGGAAATTTTTTGAGATTATTACATGCCTTATCATGCGGTATATAAAATTTATCCGACTTTATTAGGAGAAAATGCTTAGAAACTTGGCCAAAACAGTTAAATCAATTTTGTAAAAACTTTGGTTTTACACGAGTTCAGCAAAATTGGAAAAATTATTAACCCATGGTTGTTTTATCGCCTTTAATCCTAAAATATATTGAAGCTACAAACTTTTATAAACTTTCTGGTTAAACAAACTTTGTAATAATGTGCGTCTTAATTACAGACTTAAAGTCATGCGAACGCATAAACGATTATCTCAACTCTTTGGAATCGTTTTTGTAATTAAGCGTTTACAAGTTTAGTAATTTGTTTAGACATTATTAAAAAATTTAAACAACCCACCACATGGTGTTGCATTAATAATCTAGTCGATTGTGGGTGTCCCTCCCTTAAGTACAATATAAGTCGAGGATGCCAGGAACTCCTACATTTATTTGATTCTACGTTTGCTACGCTTTGAATTTCTTAGGGGTCAACAACTTCTGCAAAAGTTAACCGATTTTAATTTTGCCGAGATTTATAGAAACAGAAACGGCGAATTTAAAAAAGTTATCAGATTACTTTTTTATGAAATATCCACAGTTTTTGAGTTATTGCTGAACAAAATCAAGAAGTGTGAAATTTTGGCAACTTTACCTTGTATTGATTTTTAAATTAAAAATAAATTGTATGGCAACGAAATTTTGGAACAAGAAGTTCCATGAAGTCCGAATTTGAACTCAGGACTTCCGCTCAATACTCGACCGGTGGTAACAGCAAACCACTGTTGTGATTAATTGTTTTTATTATAACTAAGCAGATCAGATCGTATCACCATACCCCAAAGGGCGTAAGAGGGTGGCTAACCTTTATCAGTTTGCAGCAAGATTCATTTATTCAAAGTTTGTTGGCTGTCGACGAACTGCGGAAATATTTTTGGGCGCCAAATGATTCAATAAAATAATCGAAATATGCACAGTTTCTGAGTTATTTTGTACATTTCATAACACATTTGATTTTTTTATAAGTTACATCTGCAAATATTCAATGGTCAATAACTTCTATAAAAGTTAACCAATTTAGACTATTTTACGCTTTTCGTAACAAAAATTCTTCAATTCATAAAAGATTCCCGATAATTTTTTACTGAAAACTGTACAGATTTTTAGTTATTGCTTGTCAAAATCAATCAAGTCTAAAAATCTATAAAATATACAATACTTTAACCTTATTTATAAAATTTGTATGGCATAATAATGATATTATTCCATTTTAAAGAAAATATTTTTTTAAATGTTTCTGTTTTGTTCGAAAATAGATTAGTTAAACCCACTTCTTTTCTTCGTACTTGTTGCATCTTGAATCACTTAACGGCTAATAACTTTTACAACAGTTAACTGATTTCTATTTTTAAAGTTTTACAAATAAAACTCACTATTTTGTACAACTTTTCTACTTTCTTTACAACGCACAGTTTTAGAGTTGCTGTTGATAAAACTCAAAAAGTTTTGCTACAACTTCTCTCAGCAACATTTTCCTCTAAATTCAGTATTTCGAATATTTCTTGAGGTTCACAGAAAATTTTAATAAATTGTTAAAACTAATTTTCACGAATTTTAAATTTTACACATTTTTCTGAATTACACTATGGTTTTGCTACAACTTTTCTCAGCAAAATTTTCCTCTAATTTCAGTATTTCGATTATTTCTTCAGGATCACAAAATTATTATCAATTAAAAAATAATTTTCACGAATTTAAAAATTTAAAATTTTTCTGAATTACACTATGGTTTTGCTACAACTTTTCTCAGCAAAATTTTCCTCTAAGTTCAGTATTTCGATTATTTCTTCAGGATCATAGAAAATTATTATCAACTAAAAAATAATTTTCACGCATTTAAAAATTAAAAAATTTTCTGAATTACACTATGGTTTTGCTACAACTTTTCTCAGCAAAATTTTCCTCTAAGTTTAGTATTTAGATTATTTCTTCAGGATCACAGAAAATTATTATCAATTAAAAAATAATTTTCACGAATTTAAAAATTTAAAATTTTTCTGAATTACACTTTGGTTTTGCTACAACTTTTCTCAGCAAAGTTTTCCTCTAAATTCAGTATTTCGATTATTTCTTCAGGATCACAGAAAATTATTATCGATTAAAAAAAAATTTTCACGAATTGAAAATTTTAAACGTTTTTCTGAATTCAACTATGGATTTACTACAACTTTTCTCAGCAAAGTTTTCCTCTAAATTCAGTATTTCGATTATTTCTTCAGGATCACAGAAAATTATTATCAATTAAAAAATAATTTTCACGAATTTAAAAATTTAAAATTTTTCTGAATTACACTTTGGTTTTGCTACAACTTTTCTCAGCAAAGTTTTCCTCTAAATTCAGTATTTCGATTATTTCTTCAGGATCACAGAAAATTATTATCGATTAAAAAAAATTTTCACGAATTGAAAAATTTAAACGTTTTTCTGAATTCAACTATGGATTTACTACAACTTTTCTCAGCAAAGTTTTCCTCTAAATTCAGTATTTCGATTATTTCTTCAGGATCACAGAAAATTATTATCGATTAAAAAAAAATTTTCACGAATTGAAAAATTTAAACGTTTTTCTGAATTCAACTATGGATTTACTACAACTTTTCTCAGCAAAGTTTTCCTCTAAATTCAGTATTTCGATTATTTCTTCAGGATCACAGAAAATTATTATCAATTAAAAAATAATTTTCACGAATTTAAAAATTTAAAATTTTTCTGAATGGGCTAATCCCTCAAATTTTTTTTTCATTAAAATCGAAAATTTAAGTGATTTTAAACCCCTCTTGCGTAAAAAAAATTTTTTTTTAGCAATTTTAACGATCGTATTGAAGTTCAAAAATTGAAATATTTTTAAATAATTAAAACGCGGTAAATAATGACGTACATGAAGGTAAGCCAATTAGAAGCCAATACACTCCCACTATTGAAATTTAATTATTTTTAAATGTCAGTTGGTATACTATAACCTTAAAAGTTTAAATAATAATGTATTTAAATGTAAAGAATGAATTGAAACTATATATTATTATTTTTATACTTCAAAATGGGTAGCAATTAGAAATTAATTTTGAACAAGCATCATTTATTTATTTACTAATTGCATATTTTCATAGTGAACGTAGATGGCGTATTATGTATGCATGGTTGCCATGGTTATAATAAGTATTTGAATTTACGGATTTTTAACAATTTTTAAACACATCACATGGGTACACTCAAGGATGTAATTTTCGCATACATATAAACGTGGCATCGTGGTAAATGCAATTTTAATTGCGAATTGTGATTGGACGGCCTTTAGGTACGTCACAGAATGGCGACTTTTCAAACGTATACGTTTAAAAAAGGCACTTTATTTAATTAGTATAGCGTTTTAAAATTATATATTTGTAATTATATATAGTATTTTGCTATGGGCCATCGATTTTTATAGTTAAAAATTATATTTTTGACAACACGGGACAACCCCATTACACTATGGTTTTGCTAAAACTTTTCTTAGCAAACTTTTCCTCTAAATTCAGTATTTCGATTATTTCTTCAGGATCACAGAAAATTATTATCGATTAAAAAAAAATTTTCACCAATTTAACAATTTAAACGTTTTTCTGAATTCAACTATGGATTTGCTACAACTTTTCTCAGCAAAATTTTCCTCTAAGTTCAGTATTTCGATTATTTCTTCAGGATCACAGAAAATTATTATCGATTAAAAAAAAATTTTCACCAATTTAACAATTTAAACGTTTTTCTGAATTCAACTATGGATTTGCTACAACTTTTCTCAGCAAAATTTTCCTCTAAGTTCAGTATTTCGATTATTTCTTCAGGATCATAGAAAATTATTATCAATTAAAAAATTATTTTCACGAATTTAAAAATTTAAAATTTTTCTGAATTACACTATGGTTTTGCTACAACTTTTCTTAGCAAACTTTTCCTCCAAATTCAGTATTTCAATTATTTCTTCAGGATCACAGAAAATTATTATCAATTAAAAAATAATTTGACGAATTTAAAAATTTAAACGTTTTTCTAAATTACACTATGGATTTGCTACAACTTTTCTCAGAAAAATTTTCCTCTAAATTCAGTATTTCGAATACTAGTATTTCTAGAGCAACACAGAAAATTTTAATAAACCGTAAAAGTAATTTTCACGAATTTCAAAAATTTAAACATTTTTCTGAATTACACAATTAGTCTAATAAGAATAGGCACATTCTGATCAAAAAAACCTTTTAAAATTAAAGGTGTTTTAAAAATTAAACTCTTCAAACTATTTAAGTTTAGTTACCGTTGTTCAAATTCAAAAAAGTGCAAATAATAATAAAACATCTTTTGAATGGCCAATAACTTTTATAAGAATTAACCCATCATAATTTTTTGATATTTCAGAATCACATATTTTCAGGTAATAAAATTTGTCTTCATATTTTATTGCATCAAACGCACAGTTTCTGAGATACCGCTTATTAAAATTATCCAAGTGCAAATTCTCACTTCTTGTATTGAAATTTTATTACAAAATTTAAATTTTCCTGTGATTTATTATAAATGGTCTAAATATTTGGCGGCTATCGAAACCGGGGGGGTCTGGGGGGTATTTTTGGATTAAATCCAAAAATGATATTGTCTAACGCTATAAATACGAAAAACCTGAGTTTCTTACCCAATTTATAAATTAAAATTTTAAAGGAAAACTTGAAAATAATTATTTGTTTCAAAAAAAGATCTTTAAATGGATTTCTATATTATTTCTAGATCAGTTTCAAATATGCCTTGAAAATTTCAATTTCTAACAAAAATTTAGGTAAAAAGCTGTTTTTCAATATATTTTTTGGATTTTATTTTATCAAAATCTATATAATATAATTTTCTTCGACTAATAGTTACTGATTTGAGTATTTAATTCGATAATGCAGAGCATTAAGATTTTCGTTATCACTAAATGCGGTAAGCAGATAGGCCACTGTAGATTACAGATACATTTTCACACCCCCATAATAAGGGGATCGTATGCGACCCTAAATTTCTTAAATGTTCGCAATTATACTAAGAATTATTATCGATTAAAGCTTCTTTGGAATTACATTATTTTAGAAGTAAATAAGTAAATAAAAACACGTTAAACTTATATTTTTTTTCTTTAAAGTTTATGCCCTCCCATTGAAAAAAAATACAAGCCACCACTGTTTATAATCTTTTTGTATCGACCGAGAACAATTCCGTAAATCCGTTTATTTTTAGTTCGACACTTGTTACATCTTAAATCACTTAAAAGCCAATAAATTTTAGACAATATAATCGAATAAAATTTTTTTTAGCCTTCTTGGAAGACAAATTCGTTAAGCTATATAACTTATTTATTACATTTTACCACCAAACGCACGGTTTTTGAGTTATTGTGTATTAAACTCAAAAAGTGCAATTCAATAAAAGTTTAAAAAAATTTATTGCACTTTGAATTACTTAACAGCCAATATTCTACCTTATATAAAAATCAACTGAAATTTATTTTTATAAGGGTTTTAGAAAGAAAACCCTTCAAGCTATAAATATTTTTCTCCGTAAAATACACAGTTTTTGAGTTATCGCTGATCGAACTCATAAGGTGCAAAAATCAATGTTTGTCAATTAAATGTTTTACTAAAAATTCGATATTAAATATAGTTATATTATAAAAATTTGTATGGATATCGACGTCGACGTCGCCGTCGTCTAACCACTTATTGCGCGACTTTATTTGCTTCCGGATAGTAGTTACAGTTTTAAGCACTTAAGAAGCGGAACCGATAATTTATTAAAAAAAATTAACCGATTGTTATTTTTTTGGCGGTTATTTTAGGTTTCAGTACTTGGCAGCAAGGATGGGGCAAATGTTCTTAATGTTGTCGAAGGCTTGCAAGATGTGTAGAAAGGTTGTTAAGAAGGTCCTCTCTAATTCTTCTAAATCTGTGTATCTGCTCGATGATGGAATGATTTTGTCGAAACCAAAATTGGTGGTTGAGTATTAAATTGTTTTCTTCCATGAGTGGTTTAAGATTAGCTACGAAATTTTTCCGAACACCTTAGACAGAACAGGCAGAAGACTGATTTTTTTTGTTTAATGACTGGGAATTTTGTTTTAGGCAGGCGGCGCCCCGTCACCCTCCCCTACCAGCCGCCACTGTTTTGGTTACTAACTCAATCTATATATATAAAAATGGATGTATGTGTGTATGTATGTTCCCTATAGACTCCTAAACCGTTTGACCGATCGGAACCAAATTTGGCACAGTTATTTATGACGAATTTTAGACCTTGTTCGTCATGATCAACCTCCAGCAATCAATTTGTTTGGCCACTGCCATTTATTTCAAATTTATTTGGATGGTAGTGTAGACACTGCCATTTTTTATCTTTTTCCTGAGCGCATCCGAGCTGCGCTGGGCATCGGGAAGTCATGGGTGAGTTCTCGAACGAGAAGGTCGGCTTTTGATGTACTGTGAAGTGATTATGGGGTTGGTTTCGAATTTTACAAGATGTGGTTACGATTTGGTGAGGGTTACAGTCCGGCAATCCGAACGATTTTAGAATATTGTTTGTTTTCCAACCCAGTAGGGGATTTTAATTCGTGGTTGTAGGATGATGGATTTTTCCCGTACCGTATTTTCTTGTCGGACCACCCTTGCCCATACTTTCTGGGAAGGATTTTTATCCGTTCGCATTGGTAAGTCACCTAATTATTTTGCTAATTACTTCACAGATACTCGTTATTCAATTGGCCAATTTTTTGCTCCGAACACCTGGAGTTCGATGACGATCAAATTCGCCCTTGGCTGATTCATGTTTTTTATTTTTGTGATGTCTTGTTAAATTGGTTTTCCTTTGTCTTGCATTTTTATTAGAACGATTGGCCGAGATAATCGATAAGTCGCAGGTTTCACCTTTCTGCTCGACGTGATTACTATAATCTAATCGGACGTTCGCATACGTGGGATAGAATGCCAATGTTTGGGCTTACCTTTTGATAACTAATTAATTTTATTATATTAGTATGTTTGTTTAATTAAGTTTGACTTGTGCATTTTATTTCCACTAGGTAATATCGAACGGCGTTGGTCAAATGCAATGGCTCAAAATCAATGTAAAAAACAATAATGAATGCTGTCAAGCTGTCAACCGATCGACAATGCAAATACGCGTGCACGTGCTTTACGTTTCTATTTGACCAATCTTAACCAAATTTGGTGTAGAAGTTATTTACAACGCTACGAAAAACATAGGCTTCTTTAGAACCTTGGAGTGAGGCCGAAGGCCGAACAACCACATCCGACACGGTCTAGATGGCTAAAGGCGGCCGGTAGGCCGACTGTGCCAGCTAGTACTGAATAAAGGTAGCAACTTTTTGGTACCTCTTTGTTTAATACCAGAAATGTTATTCACTTCATATCCTTCGGCGTTTAAATTTTTTTTAATACGTGGTTTTTAAATTAATAAATTAAAATTTCAATTTGCAATACAAATACAATACGAAGTTTTTGAAAAAAAAACGACTACCTCATATCGCAAAAACGAGACTTGGAAACAAAACATGTTAAGAACAAATTTCGTAACTTAAAGAGTTTTCATTTTAAGAACCGCAGAAAAATTAAATTTTCATAAGCTTTCAAAAAGTAACGAGCATTTTAAAAAAAGTAACACGCATAATGTTCCAAAAAATGTTGTTTTAATCGGGCAAATTTGAAATAAAAAACAAAAAGATTTAATTAGAAAAATTTTTCTTTCATCTCGCGGGAAACTCGAAATAATAAGGATCGAAGCAACATTTCCTTTTATTTTTGTAAATTAAAATTGGAAGCCGTATATAAATGTAGTTATGTAGTCCATCACGCTGATAATATTTCTTGTTGATATTTTCGTCATCATTTCTGTTTTATTACACCATAATTTAATGTGATATCTCCAGCAGGGTTTTTTAAAGTCTCGACACCAATTCCCTTAATGCGGGTATCAATTTTTTAATCTAAATTTAAAATTTAACCCATCCCGGAATTATTAAATTTGTTGTCCGCTCCAGGCAAATTCAGTTTTTGTAATTAACAGTGTTATCAGTAATTTTAATGTAATTTTTAATAAATAAATAGTCGACCGAACTCGCGGCGGGAAACTTTGTTTGCGCTCTGACAGCATTGATTAATGTTTATTGGATACTTTCTTGATATTTTTAAATTACACCCAAAAAAAATTAATTTATATTTCATTTAGAGTGTATCTGTAAGACTCTTAGTGGTAATTAATTTAGTTATAATAATAAAGTCGGTGGATATTAATTCGGAATTAATATTTCAGACATTTCGTTGTATCTTGAATTATGTCGTTGCTTTGATTTGTATTCAAATTAACAATTTCTAGTGCGTCGCTATTCATTAAGCTGGCATGATTAATAATGACTGTGGGTTCATTAGATCCTCAATGATAATTTGATACAATTTTTTGGCTCGTTATAACGAAGTTAACGGATGCGGCCCATTTTTCAACACGTGTACCTTCTTATTTCCTTCTCTCGGTTATAACATTTTAGGGGGACACTCGAGAAGAGTGTAAAATTTAAGACGTTACAATGAAATTAGTCAAGAAACTGAACAATACTACGTTGAAACGTAATTAATCGTAAGCGTTTGTCAACAAACACTAAACTCCGACAATAGGTTCTGGAGCTTATCTTTAAGTACAGCAGTGATATTTTGTTGTAATATCGCCCTAGAGATTTTGCATGTAGTGAGTGCCACCACAACCACTTAAATTAATAGCAAATTTACACAGATTCCGATCACGTAATTAAATGATGTTACTTTGTTAACCGGGATCTTAAAACGCAATCTTTCGTGCTCAACTTCCATCAAGCAGATACACCGAAAAAAAAAAGTTTCATTTATTTAGAAAAAAAAGTGTACATTATGCATCAGAAAACATTTTTCTGGGTGTACTAACATCACGAAAAACTAATGCATCTGTTTTGTTTTCAGGTTGATATGTTGAGGATCAGCATGCTCTTGAGCTGTATTTTTGTGACCAAGTCCGCTTTGGACAGAAACGTACCAGCTAATTCGATAGCAAAACGTGAAATAGCAGGCAATTTTGATAATTACGCAGTCACGTGTTACATTTGCGTAAACGTTTCAGACAACTTCATTTGCAACAAATTTGCCATCGATAGACCTTGCAAACCCGGTAAGTAAAGAGAGGCAATAAATAAATAAAATTGGATTCAAATTCAAACCTTTTTCCATCTGGGCTAAATGCTTTCTAACTTTCTAAGTCTCTCTCTTAATTAAAGTAAATTATTAAATTCTTGACTCAAATTAATTTATGCCAAGATATAATCTTCTATTAAAAGCATTTCTAAATGTATTTTCCTTCAGTCAAACGTAATCTCGTTTAACTGATAATTAAATTTCCAAAAGCAGGTACCTAATCCGATTTTATTTAATCTAATCAATTTTAGGAGAAACATTTTGTCATACACTTCATATAATGGATTCGAAGGGAACCAGTGTCTTAGTTAATAAAAAATGCACGTCTGAAAAGGAGTGTCAACGTACAAAAGTTGGATGTGTTGAAATCGACATGCAAACTGTAAGTGTTTACGTTTCCAAAATTTTATTTTATTTTATTTTATCCAACTCTCAGAATTGCCGAGCACAAAATTGACCCTAAAACTTTTTGTAATAATGAACAGCCCCGTTTGGGAACAAAAAGTGAAAGCACACAAAAATTTCCATATTTAATTTTCACTTATAATTAAATCCTCCGTAATCATAATTTTTCTAAATCCTCGTTGCTTTTGTATAGTATAGTAGCAAGGATAATAGGAGGGTATCCAGGTGGAGGATAACAGTAAATTTAAAAATTATTTTGTTATTTAAAGCTCTCTATAAATTTCCTTTTATTTACTTGCCCCACAGATCAAACACGGTCCACTACATAGATTTTCCACGAGCGCACTTAATGAAGTTACATTTCATCAATTTCATCGGAAAATTAATGACACCTACTCGTTAATTTTATCTCACCACAACTATCAGGTGCTACCTGCAATGATAATCGATTTCCAATACAATATTTAATCTTCTTAGTTCAAACCGAATCTACTTAAAACGCGGCTTGTTCCGGGAAAGCTTAGTTTAGTAATTTTCTAACAACATTGGAAGTGTTTTAAAACTTAAGCGTTTTAGTTTCGTCTCGCAAAACGGCTTTAAAAATTACAAAAGCTCAATAAACATAAAATTTTTATCTCTTCCTATAAAAATGCCCTATCCAATAATGTCACAAGTGATTTTATATTTTAAACGACAATATTATCATTTTACTAGCTGACGCAACTGACCTACATTGCTTTTTTTGTATTATGCAGACAAACTTCAATTTCCAATAATTTAAGTCCGATAATAATTAATTTTTATTATTTTTTTTATTTAAACAATAAGCTGAAGGCTCGTCAATTGAACCAATTTTTTTTCAAAATTGCAAGGTCGTTCTGACAGAGTTAGATTAATCGATAACTGAGCAGACTACCCAAATTGCAGAACGCCGACGACCTGGAATGTACAAATAACAGTCTAAAGTTTAGAGAACGCATCTAGCAAGAAACGGTCCAGAGACTAGTTTTAGCGAGCTTTGCAGCAGGGTGACCGATAGGCCGCCCGTACTGCCTAATTATACTAATATCTAAAAGTTAATAAGGTAATAAAAATACAGAGACGGTCATAGCTTAACGGTTAAGAGGGGAACCTCTGCGATTTGTCGCAACAGGTGGCGCCATGATAACACAACAAATTTTTGTGGTAGACGTTGTATAAATAAGCGATAATTAATTTATAAAATGAGGTTTATTTTATCAAAAGAGATAATTTTTAAAACAGGGCAAATAAAAACATGTTCCATGTTAAAATATTGCGATAGAATAAACACATGTGTACCTGGGGGTTATTCTATACCCCCCCAGACCCCCCGGTGTCACATCATATTTTTATATCGCTTTATATATGTTACGGTCAATGATGACAATTCGGCCATTGACGTCAATGCCCATGCAAATTGGGCACTGTTGACATTTAAGAATCTATCTATGGTTTTTGCATCATTGTCCGGGCAATGACGTCATTGTCCAATACAGAGCGGGCGATGATGATATTATTCCATCGGGCATACATATTAAAAGTGCCTGTATAATTGGTACTAGGTATTAAGGAATTAAGGGATTATTACGAACTTAAAAATTTATCTGTAATCTATCTATATCTATAAAAATGTAGGTTCCTGCGCATACTTTTGTATTGAAATAGTCCAAAAATTCGCAAAGGAAAGGAAAGTTGATTTTGAGTAGCCTGCCTTCCTTTAAGGAATCTCGATAATCCATTCATGCGCGTCCCTATGGGACGCGCATGAATGGATTATCGAGATTCCTTAAAGGAAGGCAGGCTACTCAAAATCAACTTAAAAAACAATAATGAATGCTGTCAAACTGTCAACCAATCGACAATGCAAATACGCGTGCACGTGCTTTACGTTTATATTTGACCAATCTTAACCAAATTTGGTGTAGAAGTTATTTACAACGCTACGAAAACCATAGGCTACTTTAGTACCTTGGAGTGAGTAATTAATTAATTAATTAAGAATTAATTTGATCGTTTCAGTTTCGCCTCCAAAAACTATAATATAGATACACATTTCCACGTTATAATCAAAACAAGATAAAACAATTGAGTGCTTTTCCAACTTCCAAATTTTCATTTAATGATGACTAGAAAAATTATTTACCTTCGAGTTGTTTCTAGTATCGAATTTTTTGAAAGTTTTGAAAGTAACATCCTGTATATTTTTATACGAAAAATATTTATCAGGTTGATCCAAAAAAAAACGCTACGCACTTATACTTCAACATAGTGTTACTAAACGCAATTTTATTTTTAAAATCTCACGGAAATTCGGAATGCATAATCTATATACAGGGTGTCCCCGTAACCGTGGAGAACCTTTGAGGTGGTGATAAAGGACACTTTTCTAAGACAAATTTTCAAATAAAATTTTTGCCCAAGTCCAAACCCTTGGGGGGGTCTCCCTTTAAAGCAATTTTTTGAATTTATGATTTCAAACGGCCATAGCTCCGATATTATTGATTTTTTAAGATTAATGGATTAGAACTTTTTTAAAGATCATTCGCTTGTCTACAAATGAGGTTATAACCCCTTATCGTCTAGAATCAACGGATTTCGAGTTATAAATTAAATTAAGGGAAAAAATGTTTAAAAAATTCAGGTTTTTTTTTAAATTTTCTTGCGAACCCCGTATCTCTTAAACGAAACGTCTAAGAGAAAAACTAACGGCCCAAATCGGATAGGGAATTTAACGGGCTACAACTTTCGTCAAATACATTTTTTTGGACAACCAACCGTTTTCACAGAAACTCTGAAAATAATCAACAAGGTGTAGGTAAAAAATATAAATTCACATAATTACTAAAAATCTCAATTTGATTTATAGCATTTGTTTTAATGTTAAAACATTGTTAAAACGTATTGTAGCGTTTGACGTTTGAGCGACATTGTTATAAAGCGCATTAGTTTATCGGCAATTACTTTGTTAATTTATATTGTTTCAGCATGATGGTGCGCCGGTACATTTTGGACAAGTACAAAATTTTTTAAATACTGCGTATCCAGAAAAAATGGATAGGAAGAGGAGGATTTATCAATTGGCCGGCACGATCACCCGACTTAACACCACTCGATTATTTTTTATGGGGTGCCCTTAAAGCTATAGTTTACAGCGATAGAAGAAAGCCCGAAACCAGAGAGGAATTAATGGAAAGAATACAGATAGGTGTGACAGAACTTAACGAAAGAAGCGCCATTATAAATAATACCGTGCAACACCTTTTGAAAAGAGCACGCCTGTGTGCTGAAAATGAGGGAGGCCATTTTGAGCATTTATTAAATTAATTTTGTGAATTTATTTTTTTTACCTACACCTTGTTCATTATTTTCAGAGTTTCTGTGAAAACTGTTGGTTGTCCAAAAAAATTTATTTGACGAAAGTTGTAGCCCGTTAAATTCCCTATCCGGTTTGGGCCATTAGTTTTTCTCTTAGGCGTTTCGTTTACGAGATACGGGGTTCGCAAGAAAATTTAAAAAAAAACCTGAATTTTTTAAACATTTTTTCCCTTAATTTAATTTATAACTCGAAATCCAAGAAATAATAATAGAACTTAATAGGCACAACATAGATATCTGTGCTATATCGGAAACCAAGAAAAAAGGACAAGGAACATCAAGATATCAAAACTATATTCTGGTCTACTGTGGAAAAAAGAAAGAAGAGAGAGCCCAATCTGGAGTAGGCCTGCTGATACACCAAAAATATGAAACAAACATTGAAGATATCAAATACATAAACGATAGGATCCTGATGATCACGTTAAACCTCATAGAAGAAAAATTATATATCATTTCGGTATATGCACCTGATACAAGTAGACCAAAGCAAGAAACAGAAGAGTTCTACAACAGGCTGCAATCAGGACTAGATGGCTTAAATAATAGCAACAACGTAATAATAATGGGTGATATGAATGCGCGAGTAGGAAGCCAAGTTATAGACGGAGTGAAACAAAGATTCAATGAAGACGAAATTAATGAGCACGGACAAATGCTAATCGATCTATGTGCCCATAACCAATTAAGCATAAACAACACCTACTACCAGCATAAACAACAACATAAATATACATGGCTAAACACCCGCAATCAAAAATCAACAATAGATTACATCGTAACAAATAGGGCAATAGAACCACAACAAATTTTGGATGTGCGAAGCTTAACATCCCCTAATATAGGATCGGATCACAACATGATACTATGCAAACTACGAATTAAATTGAGACCAATAACAAAAAAGAAGATACCCATCTACGCTGATAAATTGAATATCGAATCACTGGACGACGACTCAACCAAGCACCTCTACGAAAGCCGCCTAAAAAGCAAATTATTATCTAACCCGGTAACAACAACAAATACAACGGAAGAAGGGTGGATTAAGATAAAAACAAACTTCCAACTCGCAGCAAAGGAAGCTCTGGGGACAAGAAGAGTGAACATAAATACAGTACATAGCACGATACCTTGGTTCACGGACAAAATAAAAGAACTGGCAAACGAAAAACGACTAGTCCACCTCCAATACAAGAGTAACCAAAACGAAGTGAACCAAAGAATATATACGGAGGTACGAAACCTAGTTAACTCAAGAATAAGAGAGATAAAGAAGGACTATTGGCTTGGATTCACTAAAGGTATGTAGAGAGATCTATATGGAGCACAAAAAAAGATTTAGAAGCTGCTGAGAGGAAGGAAGAAAGTTACAAACGAATACCAAGAAATCAATGGTATGGGAAAGGAAGAACTGAGAAAATATTTCTATCAACTATATAAGAACGCGGCAAACGACAAGGAAGAAAAACAGGAGATTGTATGGGAGGAGAACGTAACAATGGAGGAGGAACAAGTGAGGGAAGCAGTGAGAAAACTCAAAAACAGGAAAACACCATCTGAGGACCACATCAGCAATGAGCTTATTAAGTATGGGGGAGAAGATATTGTAAAGGAAATTACACTGCTATTCCAAAAGATACTAGAAAGTGGTACGATACCTTCAGACTGGAAGCAAACTATGAAAGCAGCAGCAATCTCTGGAGCAATGAAAGACATAGAATGGCGAAACAGAGATATGAACATCAAAAGTAAGACCAGAATATACAAGACGTGCATTAGGCCAATGATGACGTACGCTATAGAAACAAGAGCCGACACAAGAAAAACAAAAAATCTCCTTAGAACAAATGAAATGAGAATATTGAAATCTATAGCCGGTAAAACTTTGTATGACAGAGTATGAAGTAGCAAAATACGTGAAATGTGCGGAGTGGAAGATATCGTAAGATGGGGAAGACAAAGGAGAAGAGTGTGGAGACAACACGTGGAACGAATGGACGACAAACGAATAGCAAAGATCGTGATGACAAGGATACCACATGGGAGCAGACTACGGGGAAGACCACCCAAGAGATGGCGAGACAGCTGGACATCTACATCACAAGAACAGGCTTGATAATCACAAAAGAACAGGTCAAAGACTGTCACCTTATTCCGCGCATCGGGCGCATCTTTAGATTTTGCGTTTATGATCTATTAAACTTATATTTTAAATTTCGAATCGATCCGTTGAAAATTACTCTTTGAGAAAACATTTTTAGGTCGGGTTGTAAATATAAAAGATTGAAACATTCGATCAACTAATAAATTTACGTTTTGCAAATGCACAATAATCTTAAGAATTGTATAGTTAGGAAAGTATCATCAAATATTTTAATACACGTACAATGAACCATACGGTAGATGAGGAAGTGTTAATAATGTTGACGTAGCATTAATCCATAATTCACCTCATCGGCAATAAATTCTCTATTCTATAACGTTGCAAACTAAACGTCAATATAGGCAAATGCATTACTATAAAGTTTAGGTAGGATCGAGAGACACTTTCATACGATCTATAATCACGAGCCAGTTGTCAATACAAGGACACACACGTGCATGTTTGAACCTCGTGAGAATCAATGCCTTTTGTTTTGCTATCTCGACCATGTGCAGATAAGCGGCCAAATGTGCTCGGGTTTAACATGGAAAGGATAGCGATTTCGAAATTACAGACTTCGATAAAAACAAGTAAAAAGTGCAAAAGTTAGACCTTTCTCGTCCAACCAGACGAGCAAAAAATTGTTTTGCTCGCACGTGTCGTACCAAACTTCTCGATACACTTTACATGGAGAAAGAAGAAAGTGTGCCCTCACACTCTAGGCATTGATCCAATTAAATCACGTCTCCCTTCTTTCTAAATTTATAGGACCCAATTACCAGGGTCCAAATCAATCAGTAAGTGGGAAAAATCCCAGATCAGAGTAGGGAGAATGCATAAATTGAGCTGCAAATTGCATATTCGGAGAGATTCACTTGGAATCTGATACTACCTTTTTCGTATCTTAGCGCTTCCAAAAGCGGAATTAAAATATCGAGGTCTCACATTTTTTTGAGGTCTTTAAATAAATACAAGTCATTGGTGCTAAAAATTAGTGAGTGTCAACTGCAGGTATTATCGAACATTCATACCGTCTATCGTTAATAAACAATTAATGTTTATCGAACATTCATACCGTCTATCGTTAATAACCAATTAATAATTATCGAACATTCATACCGTCTATCGTTAATAAACAATTAATATTTATCGAACATTCATATCGTCTATTGTGGTTAAACAATTAATATTGATCGAACATTCATATCGTCTATTGTGGTTAAACAATTAATATTTATCGAACATTCATACCGTCTATCGTTAATAAACAATTAATGTTTATCGAACATTCATACCGTCTATCGTTAATAACCAATTAATAATTATCGAACATTCATACCGTCTATCGTTAATAAACAATTAATATTTTATCGGACAACAATACGTCAATTGTTGTTAAACAATTAATATTTTATCGGACAACAATACGTCAATTGTTGTTAAACAATTAATATTTTATCGGACAACAATACGTTAATTGTTGTTAAACAATTAATCAATTATCGGACTTTTTGTTATACCATCTGTTTATCACGTTTCATCACGACGAGGTATTGCTTGCCGCTCTTAAGGCAATTACGTAGCATTGCTTTTATCGAATAATACAAAACAGGTGCTGCACTTCGAACACATGCGCGCATTCCAATCGTTGTTTTTATCAAACACCATATTGACATTTTTTTTTAATTAGACAGTACCGGCTTGAATTAATTGTCATTTCGCGAATAACGAACTTAAGTGAAGTATATTAATTTAATTGTATACGAAGGAAATTCGCGTAATATAGTGCGTGAACCACCCCGTTACTTCACCACCTTTCGATTTAAAGAGGTTTTGGAAGCTGGTTACTCCGCTGACCTTCTGGTATGGTTTGAGACATCGCTTTCAGCTCTATTCTGCAGACGAATCTCACTCCCGAAGGACTCGTCATCGACTTTACCTAGAGGTCGAACATCAACCACCCACATTAAGTAAGAAACCTTTTTATATTTTTAAGATTGTGATGTTAATTGGTCCTATGGACCATTATTTGTGTTTATGAACGTTCAGTTCAACCCCGGAAGTCGATATCGCAACCATTTTGTATACCTTTTATTTAACTTAATATTATTATCTATTATTAACGTAACTTTTAACACGCCATTCGAGCGTTCAGAGTGTAACCGAACAATTTAACGTAACGTTTCAAGTTTAGTATTGTAGCTAAAGTTTGTTTGTCCCGTTGTTGGGAATTTTGATGATCAATTGCATTGATTAAGTTCCATGATCAATTTTATGAATCATAGTTTTGAATATTATCAAGTTGCGCTTAAGTAACTATTTATTTTGGTGGAGTGCTGTATTCAATACGCCCCCCCTTTCATGCAAATTAACCTTTTGTATTTTTGTAAGAGTAATTGTTTTACGAATATTAGTTTCGCAACGGAAACCACACGGAAAGGTTCCGTCAACTGTACATATTTATTTTTATACAAGACATGTAAATTTGATAGTATCTTGTGTAAACTTTGTCAACTCCCCCCTGATATTATTTTATTTAATACATTTTTATTTCCCAACTTTGTGTGTTATTATTATTGTTGTGTTAATGTTTATTTAGCTATTTTCACCAACGGAAAGTTCGCCTCCTGTAAAGGTAAGGTCATTGAGCGAGGTTTTTCCGGAGTGAGAATTCGCTGTAAGATCATCAAGTTGTCGCGTACCAGCTTGGAAGGTGCGATAACCAGTCCCCTTCAAAGAGATTCAGTTCTTCGTATGCGTGGCGCCCATTTAAACTCCCTCGTGTATATTAACCCCATCGATTTTGACTTAACTCCCCCCCCCGTGTAAATTATTCACACCGATTTTGACAATTTTTAGAATCGCGATCGAGGATTGCCCGGTCGTCGATAGGAAACACACGCTTTGCGACGTGCCGTCACACGACCCTTTCATTCCATTCACCAACCCACCCCTTCGCGACTTTGAGCTAGCCAACCTTTTATTACCTGTTGGAAAGGTGTCGTAGATGCAGAACGTGGTGTAACAGGATAATAATTTGGCGCGGCCAACGTTGGGCTATCGATAAAGCCTTTTTGGCATGTTATGGTATCGAATTTCCTTTTGTTGTAAATCGAGTAAATTCCGAATTAATTTTTGTAAGTTGAAAAAAATAATTTAGCGTTCAACTAGGCGGCTGTCAAGAAAGCCCTTTTGGCACATTACGTCAAATTTTGTAAATCACGAAGTTTTGAATTAAGATTTCAATTTTTAAAGTAGTACCGACGCGCATGAATGGACTAACGAGATTCCATAACGCCCCCCTATTTAAATTTAAAAGTGAAAATTATCGCGATTTTAAGATCAAATATTGTATTTCCGTTTACCATTAGTTGTTCAGAGAACAAGTGGAGTCGTGTTCCGCGAATTCTTTTTTGTATTTAATTGAATTTATTCATTTCGATTAATAATGGCATTCAGGATTGTACCGGACAAGTTGCGAAAGGACGAGGTCCAATACGAATTAAAGATTAGAGGTTTACCTTTTCACGGTTCGGTAAAAGAATTACGTGATGAATTAGTAATAGCCCTTGATAAAGAAGAAGAAGGCGAAAGTTACGCTTTAGCGTGGTATCCGTTTACCTTTGCAGAAGATTTGGTGGCATTAAGAGCCGGCTTATTGATTCTTCATAGACTACTTGGTCGCTTGGAAGTTTCACGAGACCAAGAACCTAACGTAGAAATCGAGGTAGAAACGAAGTTAGCACATTACTTTAATAGATTATCCCGATCAAAACCCTTTTTAGTAAAAGACAAAAATTCAAAACGAACAGTTATGGACGAATTAGAAGAATGTAGATCCGCGTACCGCTTATTTGTAGCAAATTCTCGAACGGAGCGAGACTCATTATCGAATATCGTGGCCGAAATTAGTCGAGAGACCCCAGTAGAACCAGAAGTAATCGTAACTTCAAATCCAGTTTCATTAAATATTAACCCCCCTCCGGTTGAGGTAGGGCAGAAAAGTTATTGTACGAAATCAACACCTGTTGTCAAGTGGCGATTAAAGTTTTCCGGTGAAGCAAAAAGTATTTCGATCACTGCATTTTTAGAAAGAGTCAATGAATTAATTGTTGCTAGACGTGTAAATTTAAGTCAACTCTTCGAAGAGGCGATTGACCTGTTCGAGGGTAAAGCATTATTGTGGTTTCGCGCAAATAGAGATAAGGCATCTACTTGGTCAGAATTAGTAGTATTATTAAATGCACAATTTCGACCAGCTGACTATGACGTCAGATTACTTGAGGAAATTACACGTAGAACTCAAGGGAACGAGGAAAATTTGGCAATGTATGTAGCAATGTTAAAAACGATGTTTGCTCGCTTAGTCATCCCATTATCGGAAGAAAGACAATTAAGTATCGCATTACGAAACTTAAACCCATTTTATATTGCACAGTTAGGTTTTACCGAAATTACGTCTTTTGATAGGCTCATTGAATTGGGGCGCATTCTCGAAGCGCGTAGGTTGACCATTTCCAATTACGCACCGCCGTCAAAGAGGAAAAACGACTTAGAACCAGATGTAGCTTATACCCACTTGAGTGTACCGACTCAAGAAAATGATCGCGCATCGCGTGCCGAATCAACGCTTTTTAATAAATCCCGAAATAATAAACGATCTGTAAATAAACCGACCTTTAAAAGTCGTAATAGCGCTGTCGAAGTTTTTAGTAAAACTTCAAGTAATAATTCTTGTTGGAATTGTGGTGGCACAGGACATTTGGCGTCGCGTTGTACCGTTCCGCAGAAACAAATATATTGCTATCGCTGTGGGAGAAAAGGTGAAACAACAAAAACCTGCCCCCACTGTAACCCCAGTCAGAGTAGAAGGAGTTCGGAAAACTCTTCCGGGACTCATTAGGACGTGGTCACCTAGTGAACTCCCGCAAGTTTGTAAATTCGACCCATTTTCATAAGATGTTAGCTAAACGTAAAGATAAAATTAAAACTATATTAGATTATGTATTAGAGGATTCAAGACATGATAATCGTCCCCATGTAAGAGTCAATGTTCTCGGTTGTGAAATTTTAGCCCTCCTGGACTCAGGAGCGACCAACACGATTTTAGGCGAGGAAGGTTGGAATATTTTACAATCTACCGGTGTAAAAATTCAACTTGACTCCACGTTACGACCAAAGTGTACCGTAGCAGACGGTGAAATTATAAACAGTATCGGGATAGCTCAATTACCCATTAGATTACAGCATCGTGTCGCCCATATTTCAGTCATTGTGGTACCAAAGTTTTCACACGCACTTATTTTAGGTGTAGATTTTTGGGAATCCATCGGTTTCGTCCCTGATTTGAAAAACAAATCGTGGTATTTCGGGAAACCCCAAGTTACCTCGGTAATTACCGACAAGAAAACACCCTTAGGAAATCTTTTCAATTTATCAGTTGAGGAACGTCAGCGTTTAGATAAGGTCATTGACCTACATTTTCGGACTAAGGTCAAAGAACTCGGTTGTACTGACCTAGTGCAACATGTTATTAAAACCGACTCAATGCCGATTAAACAGCGTTATTATCCGGTTAACCCTAGTGTACAAGCACATATCGATAAAGAATTAGATCATATGCTTAAGTTAGGTGTAATAGAACGATCATCTAGTGGTTGGTCAAACCCCATTTTGTTAGTCAAAAAGAAAGACAAATCATATCGATTTTGTGTCGATTTCAGAAAATTAAATCAAGTATCCGAGAAGGACGCGTACCCAATCCCGTATGTGTCCTCAATTTTAGATCGTCTTCGAGACGCACGGTTTATAACGTCCCTGGACATTAAGTCAGCGTATTGGCAAATTCCTGTCGAGGAAAATTCCAAAAAATATACCGCCTTTACAGTACCCGGACGTGGATTGTTTCAATTCACCAGGATGCCCTTCGGGCTTCATAATGCTCCTGCTACTTGGATGAGGCTGATAGATCAAGTTCTAGGCCCCGATCTCGAACCCTTTGTATTCGTATACCTGGATGACATCATCATCTGTACATCCACCTTCGAAAAACATCTTGAAGTGTTACAGGAAGTTTTTTCTCGGTTACGTACCGCAGGTCTATCATTAGGGAAAGACAAATGTCACTTTTGTCAACCCGAATTGAAATATTTAGGATACGTGATTAACGCAAATGGATTACTTGCAGATCCAGATAAGGTAGCGGCAATTACGCGTATACCAGCCCCTCGTACGGTTAAAGAAATTCGGCAATTAATAGGTATGGCTTCGTGGTACCGCAGATTTATCCCGCAGTTTTCAACAATCCTTGCACCGCTCACAGCGTTGTTAAGAAAAAATTCCAAGTTCATTTGGGATGAACCTTGTGAAGTAGCGTTTACGACTATTAAGAATTGTTTAGTTTCAGCCCCTATTCTATCGTGCCCTGATTTTAGCGTCCCCTTTACCGTACAGACAGACGCATCCGGTTTTGGACTCGGAGGAGTCCTCAGCCAAACCATTGACGAGAAAGAACAAGTCATTTGTTATATTAGTAGGTCATTAACTCGTAATGAACGAAATTATTCCGTTACGGAACGAGAATGTTTAGCAGTTTTGTGGGCAGTAGAGAAATTAAGACCCTATCTCGAAGCTTCACATTTCACGGTCATTACCGACCACCATTCCCTGATTTGGTTAAATAATCTGGAAAACCCCTCAGGACGTTTATGTCGTTGGGCTCTCAGGTTACAACAGTACGATTTCAAAATCATCCACCGAAAAGGAAAGGATCATTTAGTCCCTGACGCTTTATCGCGCACTGTTCCCGAAATAACGTCAGTATTAGTTGACCCTGTTCAAGTTAGAAGGTCACCCGATAAAGTAAAGAATCCAATAGATAACGACCAACCCTTAATTAACTCGCATACCGATCGTTGGTACTATCGAATGTTGAAGAATGTCAGAAGAGACCCCCTTCAGTTTAGGAAATGGCAAGTTATTGAGGACGAATTA
Organism: Podabrus alpinus; assembly: GCA_932274525.1. Lineage (NCBI taxonomy): Eukaryota > Metazoa > Arthropoda > Insecta > Coleoptera > Cantharidae > Podabrus > Podabrus alpinus. Next base: position 92,459,322 of record OW026454.1, on the reverse strand, counting down.
TTTAAACAAGTAAAAGTTCGATATCCATCTCTATCGGATAGAGAGTGTCAATGGAGAACAGTAGTTCCGAAATTTCGCAGAAAGAAAATCATTTCCGAGTGTCACGATAAACCTACTTCCGGTCATTTAGGAGTTTTAAAAACATTTGATCGAGTAGCTCATGAGTATTATTGGCCGAAGATGAAGACCGATATTACTCGTTATGTAAATAAGTGTCCAGTTTGTATGGCTCATAAGCCTGAACAGCAAAAACCCCGTGGTTTTATGTCCCGTCATCCCGTAGTAACTAGGCCATGGCAAATGATATCCATCGATATAGTTGGACCACTGCCTCGGTCGACTAAAGGTTACACTCATATTTTATCGATTGTGGATTGTTTTACCAAATTTGCATTATTTTATCCATTACGTACAGCTACCGCATCTCAGGTCATTCAAAAACTTGAAGATAACGTTTTGTTAGTGTTTGGAGCCCCACAGTATATTTTGACTGATAACGGAGTCCAATTTAGAAGTAAGGAATTTCAAAAAATGATACAGAAATATAATACCCGAATTATCTTTAATGCATATTACCACCCCCAGGCGAATCCTGTTGAAAGGGTGAATCGTGTTTTAAAAACTATGTTAGCTTCTTACGTTAACGATAATCATAAGAGTTGGGATATCTATCTCCCCCAGGTTGCTTGCGCAGTACGGACTGCACTGCATGAAGTCATCGGAATGACTCCGTATTTCGCAAATTTCGGTCGAGAGATGATCATGTCCGGTGGACAGCGTATCGAAACAGCTGATCAGAACACGCTGAAAGACATAACATTTGCCGATCGTGACGAACTTAAACGACGTGCATTAGCACTAGGTGATGTTTACGATGACATCACCAAAAGATTAGAAAGCGCTTATGAGAAATCTAAAATTGTTTATGATTTAAGACGACGTCCGTCGAATTTCGATGTCGGTGATACCGTGTATAGACGTAATTATGCTTTATCCGATGCATCGAAGCATTTTAATGCAAAGTTAGCTCCAAAATTTGTAGGACCTTTTGTTATTCATAAGAAACTTTCGAACACCACATTTGTACTGTCAGATACCGCAGGAGTTAGACCTGGTGCATGGCATGCCAAGGACTTGAAGTCAAGCCCCGATTAAAGTTCAGGTTAGGATTTAAGTATGTTTTTTGGTGAACTTAATTTTGAAGTTCAAATTTTCTAATTAGTTTATAGGTACGGTTTGGAAGTTTACGCATCCACCTAGTGGACCCGTAGAAGGTTGTTTTTGACTTTCACGTAGTTAATTTACGTCAAGTTTTTTTTGAATTCAATACCGACCCTTAAGGTAAAGCTTTTGGAATTTTTTTATTTAGTATCGACATTTACCGTAAGGCTTTTAAATTTTTTTTGAATTTAGTATCGACATTTACCGTAAGGCTTTAAATTTTTTTTGAATTTAGTACCGACTTTTACCGTGCCGTTTTTCAAATTTTTTTTTGAATTTCGTACCGACATTTATAATAAGGCTTTTTTAAATTTAGTTGGGAGTTTAGTTTGTCGAATTAAGTTAGAGTTTTCTTTTGAAAGTTCTTTTTTTTTCTAACGCACCCTGTAAGGAGACTTTTTTTGTATCGAATTTTATTGTTGTAGTGCGGTTGCGTTTGGTTGATAGTTGTTTAGAGTAACCCGCTTCTCATGGAGTTATCGTATTATCAGGCTGGACTTAGTTCCACTGTCAGATAAAATTTTTTTGGACGTCAATCCAGTGTTGGATGTCGATCCAAACCCCGGGGTTATTGAGTAATTTTGTGGACATAGTCCATTCCTCGGCGCATTATCGTCCCATATATTTTTTTTTCTTCTCGTAGTTTGGCGATTTATAATCTGCCCTAAAGGAACCTTCTTGGAAAGGGAGCTTTGTACAGGAGTAGTGGTTAAACTCGAAACAACAACCTGGGAAATTTACCTTGTTAGGGAATAACAGATCGACCACCATCGGCCTACGCAGTTAGGACATCTGTCGGTCCACGGAAGGACAATTCGATCATTAGTTTGTATTTTTTTCCCCCCCCTTTTTTTTCTCTCTCTCTCCTCTACGACATTTGGAAAATAAATAGAAAATTAGGGATGAACTTGTATATCTGATCCATTCATCCCAGAGGCCATTGTAAATTTGATCGCGCCTTTCTTAAATTTCACCTTAGATTCGGGCCCAACCCAAACTAGAGTTCGGCGTCTCTGTTGTTAATTGTGGGTCTCACGGCAAGCGAAGGATCGCGTGATTTCGCGAACCGCCCTCTCTTATGACAGTCACAACGACTTTAGAAGTGATTAGGACCTCGAATATTTTCCTTGTGTGTAACTTTTATTCTTTTATTGTGTAATTAGCAGTTTAGGTTGAGTTTCGGTGTAATTAATTTTAAGGTATCGATTTAATCAATGTTAAGTTTAGATATTATGTAGTTAGATTGAAGACGTTAGGGGAAAGGAAGTTATTTAACGGTATCTCAAGCGTATAGAGTAAAATTACAGACCCCATAAGTAATCAGGTCTTTAGTTGGTTTTTTTGTTTATCACGCATGATGGTAGGAGTCGCGAATTTCGTTTTTTTTATCGAACATTTAAGGAAGTAGTTTACGCGAAGTTAGAGGGTATACTTATCGGTCCATTGGAGTAACTACCCAATAAATCGCTTAGGTAGACCAAGTATAGATTGGTGTTGCGGTGGCTTAGTTACCCAACGTCCTCATCAGTCATACGTTAATTTTGTGGTCAATTTTGATTTTTGTTTGGAAGAACGATTGTGTTCTCCCCCCTTTTTTTTTTTTGAATGAAATGTAGTAGAGTCACTTCATACGTTTACAGTAAACATTAGAGGTGCAACTCAGACAGTTGTCACCATGTCGAGCCCTGACCAAGTTACGTTTTTGGTGGGAATATTTTTTTTTCTCGTGGGTAAACAACAACTTTAGTCCCGGTTTAGTCAATTAACTCCCCCCCGGCTACCGAATTGTATATAGAACCAGCATTGAGAATTAGTCCGTGTAATACATTAAACTACCCTTCTCACTTTTAGTTTTAGGTTTTTAAGATTTTGTTCTCTCACGACGTGATAGTTACGTCCCGAACTTTATGTCGCTGCTGTTATGGTTTTGAAAAATAGTCCGCGTAAGACGTTAAACTACCCTTCTCAATTTTTACTTCCAGATTTTTCAGATTTTGTTCACGTACAACGTGATCGTCACGAACGTCGTGTTACTGTTGTTTCTTTTTGGAAGTGTCGGTGTTTTCCGACGCACGTCCAAGAATACCGGTATAGGAGTATCTGAAATGACGTGAACATTTTTCTTTTTTTTCTTTTTCTTCTCGTACTCTAGTGCATAGGTGCATAACCCTTGCATTCTTTTCTTTAGGATTAAGATATAACGCTCAGTATCTGTGAATATTTCGTTCATTTTTTTCAACCATGTTGACTCTCGGTTGGAGTCAAAGTAAGTTCCCGATATTTTTTTTGGTTTTCAACCATGTTGACTCTCGGTTGGAGTCAAAATAAGTTCCCGATATTTTTTTTTGGTTTTCAACCATGTTGACTCTCGGTTGATGTCATGGTACTACCCTGGGATCCAGGCACTTTACGAATTGCCCGACTCCGAAGTATTATGTCACCATCTTGGAGCAAGACCCTCTTGTTACATTCCTTACACTTTTGTGACATATAGCTCTGGTGGATACGTTCCACTCATATGGTGTCGCCATCTTGGGCGAGCATTGTCGCTTTGCGCGATTTGCACTTAGATTGGAGATTTCCCCCGGTGTCAGTCACCGCTGGATTTCCCGATCAACCGCCCGTGCAAGACACTAAACTACCTTTCTCGCTTTTTCTCCTCCAGGTAATTTGGATTTTGTCGAGTGTGGTGTATTCATGCTTTGCATAGGAGGTACAGGACCCTGCCGAATATGGTATATTCATGCTTTGACATACTGGTACAGGCGTTCCTTGGATTGGAGTTTCCAGTCGGCGCTTACCGCCGTTGGACTCCACCAGTCAAGTTGACGTCGGGTATTCTCAAGTAGGAAGTTTTTCCAAGTTTTTTTTATGGAAACGTCCCGATCATTTCGGAGTAGCGTTCTCGTTTTCGTCGGTGTAATTCGGAGATTCGGTCCCTTCGGTTATACTGACAAAGACAATCCCAACCCCCGTATAGGGTTCAGTTTTTCTGGTTTTATTTCATATTTGATTGTATCATTGTTGACGACTGATACTCCCGTCTCGTCAACTCGAGCTCTGTAGCGTAAATATCTTTTACAAAGTATCGCATATTTAGTTGTGCGACCACGAGTTGTGTAACTTGTACCTTTTGATATGGGTGTCGGTTCGGTACCATCCCACTCTCGTCCCGCCGGACTCCATATCCCTTATATCGCGTCTTTCGCGAATTTTGGATCACGCCTATCGTGATCCTTTATTAGTCTTTACTTATTGGTTCGGAGATTCAGCCCCTCCGGTCAACACGATTGACGTGGCATTCGTGCCCCACTTTTCTTTCTCGTTCAGCACGTTCTCGTGCGTAGATCCGTGTTCAACCCGGACGGTTCGAGGATTTGCTCCCTCGACTGTCCCTTGTAGGTTGTCATCCCACCCTAAGTTTTTTTGAGAAAACCCCCCCCTATTTTTTTTTCTCGCGTTTAGATCCGTGTTTAACCCGGACGGTTCGAGGATTTGGTCCCTCGACTGTCCCTTGTAGGTTGTTATCCCGTCCCGTTTCGTATTACGATTTATGCCCCACTATTTTTCCCGGTTGCATCCGTGTTTAACTCGGACGGTTCGAGGAATTGGTCCCTCAACTGTCCCTTGTAGGTTGCTACCCCTCACTTTTTTAACCCCCCCCCCTCCCCCACTCTTATCTTTTACCCCCCCATCACTACCTCTTCTCTCTCTTCCGATCATCTCGTTTGGGTCGAAGTCATGATGAAGGTGGATGGTCTCCCAAACGGCTTTGTAAATTTGATCAAGCTAAGCGCAAGTTTTTTTCTCTGTTTCACCAACGATAAATGATAAAACAGACAGTCCCCATCTACTGAAGTGCCCCAAACGGCTTTTGTAAATTTGATCCAGCCAAGCACACGTTTTTTTTTTACTCTGTTTTTTCAACGTATTGAAAAAGGCAGACAGTCCCCATCGACTGAACCATTTTAGAGAAGGCTTTGTAAATATGAGTACGCCAAGGAAGTGTTACCTTAGCTCAGGTCTACCTTGATCTAGAGTCCGGTGTCTTCACAGACATTTGTGGGTCCCACGGCCAGCGAATGATCGCGTGATTTCGCGAACCGCCCTCTCATGTAGGAGTCACTACGACTCACGGGTTGATTAAGCCTAGGGTTAGGTGAACCTTCTCTCTCTTTCCCGGCATATACGTATAGTCTAGTCACTAGCTGAGTAGTTGTTTCAACACTACAAGTGTTGACGGTTTATCGCAGGACAGTTTTTGTTTCGGTTGAGGTTGCGCGCGTCCCAGTTGAAGAGTAGTTAGGGATAACAACTCTTGACGTAAGGGGAGTGTCACCTTATTCCGCGCATCGGGCGCATCTTTAGATTTTGCGTTTATGATCTATTAAACTTATATTTTAAATTTCGAATCGATCCGTTGAAAATTACTCTTTGAGAAAACATTTTTAGGTCGGGTTGTAAATATAAAAGATTGAAACATTCGATCAACTAATAAATTTACGTTTTGCAAATGCACAATAATCTTAAGAATTGTATAGTTAGGAAAGTATCATCAAATATTTTAATACACGTACAATGAACCATACGGTAGATGAGGAAGTGTTAATAATGTTGACGTAGCATTAATCCATAATTCACCTCATCGGCAATAAATTCTCTATTCTATAACGTTGCAAACTAAACGTCAATATAGGCAAATGCATTACTATAAAGTTTAGGTAGGATCGAGAGACACTTTCATACGATCTATAATCACGAGCCAGTTGTCAATACAAGGACACACACGTGCATGTTTGAACCTCGTGAGAATCAATGCCTTTTGTTTTGCTATCTCGACCATGTGCAGATAAGCGGCCAAATGTGCTCGGGTTTAACATGGAAAGGATAGCGATTTCGAAATTACAGACTTCGATAAAAACAAGTAAAAAGTGCAAAAGTTAGACCTTTCTCGTCCAACCAGACGAGCAAAAAATTGTTTTGCTCGCACGTGTCGTACCAAACTTCTCGATACACTTTACATGGAGAAAGAAGAAAGTGTGCCCTCACACTCTAGGCATTGATCCAATTAAATCACGTCTCCCTTCTTTCTAAATTTATAGGACCCAATTACCAGGGTCCAAATCAATCAGTAAGTGGGAAAAATCCCAGATCAGAGTAGGGAGAATGCATAAATTGAGCTGCAAATTGCATATTCGGAGAGATTCACTTGGAATCTGATACTACCTTTTTCGTATCTTAGCGCTTCCAAAAGCGGAATTAAAATATCGAGGTCTCACATTTTTTTGAGGTCTTTAAATAAATACAAGTCATTGGTGCTAAAAATTAGTGAGTGTCAACTGCAGGTATTATCGAACATTCATACCGTCTATCGTTAATAAACAATTAATGTTTATCGAACATTCATACCGTCTATCGTTAATAACCAATTAATAATTATCGAACATTCATACCGTCTATCGTTAATAAACAATTAATATTTATCGAACATTCATATCGTCTATTGTGGTTAAACAATTAATATTGATCGAACATTCATATCGTCTATTGTGGTTAAACAATTAATATTTATCGAACATTCATACCGTCTATCGTTAATAAACAATTAATGTTTATCGAACATTCATACCGTCTATCGTTAATAACCAATTAATAATTATCGAACATTCATACCGTCTATCGTTAATAAACAATTAATATTTTATCGGACAACAATACGTCAATTGTTGTTAAACAATTAATATTTTATCGGACAACAATACGTCAATTGTTGTTAAACAATTAATATTTTATCGGACAACAATACGTTAATTGTTGTTAAACAATTAATCAATTATCGGACTTTTTGTTATACCATCTGTTTATCACGTTTCATCACGACGAGGTATTGCTTGCCGCTCTTAAGGCAATTACGTAGCATTGCTTTTATCGAATAATACAAAACAGGTGCTGCACTTCGAACACATGCGCGCATTCCAATCGTTGTTTTTATCAAACACCATATTGACATTTTTTTTTAATTAGACAGTACCGGCTTGAATTAATTGTCATTTCGCGAATAACGAACTTAAGTGAAGTATATTAATTTAATTGTATACGAAGGAAATTCGCGTAATATAGTGCGTGAACCACCCCGTTACTTCACCACCTTTCGATTTAAAGAGGTTTTGGAAGCTGGTTACTCCGCTGACCTTCTGGTATGGTTTGAGACATCGCTTTCAGCTCTATTCTGCAGACGAATCTCACTCCCGAAGGACTCGTCATCGACTTTACCTAGAGGTCGAACATCAACCACCCACATTAAGTAAGAAACCTTTTTATATTTTTAAGATTGTGATGTTAATTGGTCCTATGGACCATTATTTGTGTTTATGAACGTTCAGTTCAACCCCGGAAGTCGATATCGCAACCATTTTGTATACCTTTTATTTAACTTAATATTATTATCTATTATTAACGTAACTTTTAACACGCCATTCGAGCGTTCAGAGTGTAACCGAACAATTTAACGTAACGTTTCAAGTTTAGTATTGTAGCTAAAGTTTGTTTGTCCCGTTGTTGGGAATTTTGATGATCAATTGCATTGATTAAGTTCCATGATCAATTTTATGAATCATAGTTTTGAATATTATCAAGTTGCGCTTAAGTAACTATTTATTTTGGTGGAGTGCTGTATTCAATACGCCCCCCCTTTCATGCAAATTAACCTTTTGTATTTTTGTAAGAGTAATTGTTTTACGAATATTAGTTTCGCAACGGAAACCACACGGAAAGGTTCCGTCAACTGTACATATTTATTTTTATACAAGACATGTAAATTTGATAGTATCTTGTGTAAACTTTGTCAACTCCCCCCTGATATTATTTTATTTAATACATTTTTATTTCCCAACTTTGTGTGTTATTATTATTGTTGTGTTAATGTTTATTTAGCTATTTTCACCAACGGAAAGTTCGCCTCCTGTAAAGGTAAGGTCATTGAGCGAGGTTTTTCCGGAGTGAGAATTCGCTGTAAGATCATCAAGTTGTCGCGTACCAGCTTGGAAGGTGCGATAACCAGTCCCCTTCAAAGAGATTCAGTTCTTCGTATGCGTGGCGCCCATTTAAACTCCCTCGTGTATATTAACCCCATCGATTTTGACTTAACTCCCCCCCCCGTGTAAATTATTCACACCGATTTTGACAATTTTTAGAATCGCGATCGAGGATTGCCCGGTCGTCGATAGGAAACACACGCTTTGCGACGTGCCGTCACACGACCCTTTCATTCCATTCACCAACCCACCCCTTCGCGACTTTGAGCTAGCCAACCTTTTATTACCTGTTGGAAAGGTGTCGTAGATGCAGAACGTGGTGTAACAAGACCTAGAAGAAGTAGAAGAAGAAATCCGTTGATTCTAGACGATAAGGGGTTATAACCTAATTTGTAGACAAGCGAATGATCTTTAAAAAAGTTCTAATCCATTAACCTTAAAAAATCAATAATATCGGAGCTATGGCCGTTTGAAATCAGAAATTCAAAAAATTGCTTTAAAGGGAAGTACCCCCCAAGGGTTTGGACTTCGGCAAAAATTTTATTTGAAAATTTGTCTTAGAAAAGTGTCCTTTATCACCACCTCAAAGGTTCTCCACGGTCACGGGGACACCCTGTATAAGATTAAGTAATTTCTAACGATTACAAAGACAAACCATAACGAATAGAAGATAAATGGATACCATGGATCTCAATGAAATGTGTTGGCGATTTAATGAGTAAGTATGATGTAATTACCATAAATGAAAAAGAGCGCCTAATTAAACCTGTTTCTGAAACTGATCCATCGAAAGTTTTGTATTATACAACAAATGAAGAATTGTTTGATATTATTCACCCGAGCTCTATCTACGTCTGGTATAGGAATACGAACCGTACTTCCAATTTGAACATCTGGAAAATTTTCGTTAGATAACTTGAGCATTTTAGAGGCTTGCTTTTCCAATGATTCTCGACATCTTTTACGCTCAGTAGTAATGTTCTCCTGGCGTTCGCAATTGAGGCATATTCCAGCATTGTTAACTTCTTCGCCAAGAGGTAATATTATTAAGCACTGGCTGCAAACGTTTCTCTCTTTGTGTCCAACAAGCTTTCAGTGTTCTCTTCAATTTCAAATGGTAACTCCATATTAGCTTCCATTTCGCCATCTGAATTTTTATCCTCTATTTCTTCAGACCCTCCTTCCATTTCTTGTAATAGAGTTTCGACATCTTCTTCAGTAGACAAATTTGGAATTTCATCATGCGGTGTTCCAGTCGAGGCTAATCCTACTCTAGCCGGACATCCAAACATAGCCTCATATGGGCTTCTTCCAATTCCCGAACCCAAGGTTCGGTTTTTCTTGAACTGAATAAATTTGATTCCTCCGGGCCAATCTGTAGTTTTATTTTCATCCATCCACGCTCCCAACATATCCTCAATATCTCTATTGGCTCGTTCAACAGACCCTTGATTTTGACTATGCCTAGGTTTCCCGTGAACAATTTTTACCCTCAGGCCACATAGCATGTAATTTCACCAGAACTGAATTGACGAACTCTTGTCCATTGTCGGAGTGTAAAATAAGAGGTGCTCCAAAAGTAGTATAAATTTCCAACAAATGAAACGCGACTTCTACTGCTCTTTTGCTTTTTAAAGCTCTCAATAACACAAACTTTGTAAGATGATCTTGGTATACCATAATAAAGCGGAAGTCATTGTAGCTTTGTGACTGCATATCAATAAAATCAATTTTTAATTTTATTATTTTTAAAAATTGTTATTAATAAATTATTAAACATTATAATACTTCACTGATGGACGATCTGTAAATATCAATATCGAAAATAAGCAAAATTCGACATATTTGGTTTTGCTTCCTGTCCATTAAATTTTAATGTCATCATTGTCCGTTCACTTTTGGCCAATAACGTTATTGACCGGCCAAGGACGTAAATATTACAATCAGATAAAAATATTTACATCATTGTCCGGCCATTGACGTCAATGCCCAATTCACATAATTGACCGTAACATATACAGAATCAAAAACAAATCCTCATAGACTATGATATAACAAGTAGAGGTGCCTACCTGTAGACCACAATTCTAGAGGCCGGGAGGTTTGGGGGGTATCGAATACCCTCAGGGTATAGAATAAAATATAGCAATTTAACGCACGAAATATTAGCTGTTAAAATGCGTAGGCAAGATCAGTAGGTTAATGGAAAAGGTAAAAAAAGGTATGTAGTGAATTGCCTACTCCACAGTTTCGAAAAACTTCGATAAACATAAAAAATCTCGCCAAATATGAAGTGATTTGTTTCATCAGCTCAAAACAAAAAAAAAGGACAAACAGAATTTTTTTTCGCAATTTAAAATTCAATATAATCCTGCCGTCGACGTCACCAGCTATTGAATAAAAATACGTCGTATCGCAATCAAGTTTTGATGTTATCAGCCCAAAATGCGCAAATGGATAAATAAAATGAGAGAGATTAAAAGATTGTATTTGAATCCGCGATGTTTTCGGAAAATCTTCAAATTCAATTAATAACCGATTTACAAGCCCGGTATATATTTTGCATTGCATTTAATTCGGAACAAATTTAAAAAATCGCCAGGATGATAATAAGCTAAACACGAAAGCAGACAAATAGATCACGTACACCTTCCCACTGGATACATAAAAAAATTGAAAGTCAAACCGGAATCAATCAACGTCAACAAAATTAAATACGATCGTAACTTTATCAACAAACAAACTGGCGTTAAAAGGAAATAAATTATAAAAAGGTCAATTTTCCTAAACGTTTTCTCTTTTATAATATTTTAAACAATTTTATAATTATTGAAAATCGTAGGCACATAAAATATAATACACAACAAACAAATTTTAAATGTAATTTAAAGTTCTAAACAATAAAATTTAGTATTATAATCATAAAATATTAAATTTTAATTAGATTTTAAAACAGGAAAAGCATATTATTTAAATTTGTTATGAATTTTTATCACTACTAGCAAGTGATCACAAGGAATTAATTTCCGACAGATTAAAAATAAAGCCTGCAGGTATATTTCTATTAATAAAAAAATTGACTGATACCTTTTTAAACAAAATGGAATTTTGGGGTTGTTTTAATAAGCACTCGAATTTTAAGGGCACTTTATTTAAATTTTAAAAGCGAATTTAATATGGATTTTACGTGAAGTGTTTTATTATTAAATAAGCCTCCATGTATAGAAATTTGAGTTTGATGTTTACTTTTAACGAAAAAAGTTGTTTTTTGTAATAAATTAGCCAAGTCTTCTCTGTTACGGACAACCCACATATTTAATGAATCTACGGTTAAATACAGAATAACATTTGTTACGGTGTAGTTCTCAACTAAGAATGTTTTTAATTTTCATTATGGTTGAAAGTTCAAAGATAAAAGCTGACGGACTGGCTATGTAATAACGGCTCTAGTAGTTTTCCCTGCGGTGGTGAATCTATTATGAGTTGGATAAACGAGCTTGAATTAAGACAATCAGCCAGATCCGAGTTAGTCGGTTATACAGAGAATAATTGTAAAGATCAGATGCACTACAAATTAAACAAAACAAATGACGTTCTAAATCGTCTGACAGGAAATACAGTCGGAGATAAAGTCAAGATGAATGATAGAGGGAATCCAGCACACTCGTATTGAGGTCGAAGTCCGGTACATCCCCTGATGCTGTAGATAAGGTTCCTCTCCGATAACTCAATTCAACTGCAAAATTGCAATGCGACTCCTATCCTTTATCTTTCTCCACTAAGATCAATCACCTGTGACCCTTGGCATGTTCAAATAACCAGGCGGTTATTTAATCAAACAAAAGGGCGATACAAAACTTTCACGTGAAAATTTTCGTGCCGTGATTTTTTACGATTTTAAATGTGGTCTAAAGCCGAAACAATCCATCGATCGGGTTATTCCAAGAGTCCTGTTATAACTGGTTTTCCGAATTTTAGCGTGGACGCACCAATCTCATCGGTGACGACAAACCGTGAACGATGATTGGCATACTACAATTTGTTTGCCGGAAGTCATTGAAAAAATAAGAAGAAACAATCAAAATCGGCGAATTATTCTGCATCATGACAATGAAAGCTCTCGCATAGCGCATCAAACCGTTGACTTCTTATCCAGTAAAAATGTTGATTTAATGACTCATTGTTCGTATTCACCTGATTTGTCACCTAATGGCTTCTTTTTGTTCCCAAATATCAAAAACAAAATGCGTGGTGAGCGTTTTCCGTCGCCTGAAGCAGCTGTTGAAATATTTCAAACACTGCTTTCTGATGAGTCAAGTTCAGAGTGGCAAAAATGTTTTGCAAATTGGTTCCAACATATGCAAAAGTGGCTTTTTCCGAACGTATAACTATACGTTCGTCGATCGTGTTACGTTCCATGATATAGAACTAAAACATTGAATGAGCCTTTAAAAGCGAATAAATTATGCATTACATAAATAATTTAAATGAGGCAGATAATACCGGAGCGGCCTCGTCAAGTATCATATCCGGATAAAAATGTAAATTTTGAAGACCCGGTATATTCAATTAACTAATTCTTAAAAGTTTTCTGCGGTGTTCATTTCAAGAGTTAATAAAAAGTAAACAGCAATAACATAAAATGATAAGAGTAATCTTACCCGTCGAGGGTGGAAAAAGGTAAAATTGTGTTATTCAATACTTTTGATAAAAGTCGCATTTCCAATTCGTATTTTTATTACCATTTTGTGTTTACATTATTATTGTTCTCTAGCTTATGAGAAAGTTTGTAAATATTTTATTAACGCGAGGGGAAGTTTCTTTCCATAAAATGTAAAAGTACAGGTCCACGAATGTTATTTCTAATTTTGGAAAATTTAAACTAAATAATAAAAAACCTCTTTATTGGAAATTTGTATTGGTTCAGTTTTATAGCAAAACGATACGAGGAAAATATTTTCCGCTACAATTTGATTGACATTCGAGTCAATCGACAAAACTTAAATATTGTTGCTTCTATGATATTCCAGTGTATATTTTATTGAAAATCTATAAATATTTAATAAAAACGAAAATTTATGTGAAATAAAGTTTATGAAAAAAGTTTTTGCGGACTGGAAACGACCTTTTGTTTGCGGAACGAGGGTTAAAAAGGCAAATCGTGATTTTAATTTGTCTTATAAGCCTTAACAATAGTGGCCGGCAAATGACAAGCTTTAAATCACTAAACAAAAATAATTACGAAACAATAAGGATAATGAAACTGTAAAAGATGGACTTGAGCTCGCCACAGGGAATCACCTTACCCATTTGACGTGGAGATTCATCGTACCAATTTAAATAAATCCCTCGAGCGCAGAAACTCTTTGTTGTAATTTAAGACAAATTTTACTGCTACAAAAATTAACTTGTCGGAAAAAATGACCAAATTTGCCCTTTGAGAAAACGTTTGCTTAACAGGATTACGGCTAAGCAACTGGATTAAAATTTAAGCTAAATTAATAGGTTTCAATTTATTTTATTCTAGCGGAGCATCAAAAAGTCGGCAACGTTTTTTAAAATAAACGGAATGTGACTAAAATGCAGGGAAGGTCTGTAAAAATTCAAAAAATTTACTAATCCGGTGTAGGCAGCCGTGAGGTTTTAATACTGAAACTTTTCTCTAAGATTTAGTTGTTCTTTTAATTGTAGCAATAAAATAATTACAGTGATAATTTCTAAGAAAATTCAGTGGAAAATTGTTACTCGTTTTCCGTATTATACAAGATGTTAGAATATAACAAAGACATTCCATATGAAAATAGAATTCAAAAAGATAGCATGCATAATAATAGCGCACATTATAATGAACATTCCTAATCTTTTTCGTTTTATTACGCTGTAGGGGAGCATAATACATAATTCGGTGGAAACTTTAGTTATTATAGGGTGGTAGTATGTTGGTTTCATCAGAAACTATCTATAAATAAATAATTTCCACGCTGTAATGCTTTAGTGCGTCAAATATAACATTAAGGGTACGGTCCCCTATCTTTGGCCACTCCAAATAAATTGAAAATTTCCTATTGCAAAGAGGAAGGTTTATATAGTATACTGACATAATTTTCACAAGCGAAGATATAATCAAAATTTTGAGTAAATCGAATTTGAAGTTTGCAAATTTACATGTAAAATTAACGAGATTCCCGCGCGTCGCTCATTCTGTTGACGGTACGTGCAATATGAATTACCCTAACACTTAGAGTAAAAAATCCGTTGACGAAACTTCTTTTCAAGTCTACACCACGGACGTCAGAGACAAACTCACTCCCTCCCTCAAAGATCTTATCAGAGCCAAAAACCGAGCGAGGAAACTCGCCCGGCGAACTCGTAACCCTGATGACCAAAGGTCATACAACCGGCTCAAAGAGCAAGTAGACGTTAAAGTCAAAGAATTTCATGACAATGAATGGTTAGACACCATTAACTCCCTATCATTTAAAGACATGTCCGCATGGCGCATGGCCGCCGCCCTCCAGGGGAAAAAGAAGGTCACCATCCCAATTCTCTCCCGCGCTGACGGCACTATTGCCCGGAGCGATCTTGAAAAGGCTGAAATCTTCGCTGACAGCCTCCAAGCTCAATGCTCCCCCAACACCACAAGATTAGACCAAGACCATATCAATTCGGTCGAAAATTATGTCACCACCACCCTAAACACCTCCGATGACACACATATCACCCCCGCCTCTCTTCCGGAGGTCACCATTGCCATTAAACGCCTCAAAAAGAGGAAAGCCCCAGGTCCCGATGGCATCACCAATACTGCCCTCAAAGAACTTCCCCAAAAAGCCAAAGTTGCCATCACCGGCGTAATTAACGCATGTTTTCGACTCAACTACTACCCACAAATTTGGAAAACCGCTGACGTAGTGGTAATCCCCAAACCCGGTCAAAATCTCAAACTTCCGAAAAGCTATAGACCAATCAGCCTGCTCCCTCTTATTGGAAAAGTAGTTGAAAAAGTCATTCTCACCCGTCTCCAAGAAGCCATGTTCGATAACAGTATTATTCAAAACGAACAATTCGGCTTCCGTGCTGGACACAGCACGACCCACCAAGCCCTCCGATTAGTTGAGCACGTCACGCAGGCACTCAACAAAAAAGAATTCACCGGCCTAGTGCT
Organism: Podabrus alpinus; assembly: GCA_932274525.1. Taxonomy (NCBI): domain Eukaryota; kingdom Metazoa; phylum Arthropoda; class Insecta; order Coleoptera; family Cantharidae; genus Podabrus; species Podabrus alpinus. The sequence goes on along the minus strand of OW026454.1, from coordinate 92,443,902 downwards.
ACTCGACGTATCGAAAGCTTTCGATAAGGTCTGGCACGAAGGCCTCCTGTTCAAAATGCTTCAATCTAAAATTCAAATTCCACTAGTCCGACTTATTGCCTCCTACCTTCACGACAGAAAACTCCAAGTCAAACTCATGAACACTAGATCCACAAAGCGCCCCATCACCTCCGGGGTCCCCCAGGGTTCGATCCTTGCAGCTTCACTGTTTAACATCTTTATGAGCGACATTCCAACCCCCTCAGATCCCGCAACAAAAATTTCATTATATGCAGATGACACTGCAATATACACGTCCTCAATCCACCCGGACATAGCCACAACCCGCCTCCAGGAGGCGATCAACGATCTCGGGAGGTGGTACGAAACTTGGCGCATCGAGGTTAACTCGAGCAAAAGTTCCGCGATCATGTTTCGAAATCGTTGCAAGCCTCACAACTCCAGTGTCTGGATGTTTGAGGAGCAAATCCCCTGGAAAACCAAGGTCAAGTACCTTGGCGTTACCATGGACCGAAGTCTCAAATGGGACGCTCACATTTCCTCTGCAACCGGTAAAGCCAAATGCCTCTTCAATAGATTGTTCGTCCTCATGAACAGTAAAAGTACCATGTCCCCCGCTAACAAACTAAGATTATACAAAGCCATAATCCGCCCGACAATGATTTATGCCTTCCCTGTCTGGGGATACGCACGCCCTAGGACCATAAATAAACATAAATTAATTGCAAATTAATATCGTTCACAAAATTTCCGATCAAAATTTGAAAAATCATATTTCATTAAAAGTGTCCATTTTGTTGGCCTTATAACGCAAAAACTATCAACTTAACGTGAAAATGTCATAAGACCATTTTTGTAGATAATTACCTCCTCTACAAATTGTATCTAAAACTTTTTATTGTACGACTAATAAAAAACGAGATATTAAAAAAAGGCCAATTTCGTGACCTTTGACCTCGAATAACCTTTAACGCGTACATGATATCGAGGTCGACTTTTTACATATTGTTTACAACGATGTCATAAAGATGTGTACCAAAATTCAGCTAGGTGGGAATTTTTCCGAGCTGAACCCCTTTTTTCGTCTAATTTGACTGGACTAATAGGAGCCACTGCAAATATTACTATCAAACCGAAACAAAGAAAATCAAATTCAAGTTTTTACACAGAATTTAAACATTAATAATAATTCTTTATTTACGGAACAATTTCCTTTTAACTATAAAATACACACAATAAAAAATAAAATAAATAAATAATAAATTTACAATCACAAATTCAATAAAAAATAAATTAAACAAAATAAATAAATAATAACAATCACAAATTCAAAGCTGGCCTCAGCTGAAGTTTAAATTTCGCTAAAGAATAAGCGAAATTGTCGACCCCTATTGTGTTGGCAAGTTTTTGCGATCTTGTCATAGGCGAGTGCATTCCATAACTTGTCCTATGGAAATCAACCAGGAATTGGTCCGGATTACGGGTTACGCACGGGTGAGCCCAAAGATTAATCCTGAGCAGCAGATCAGGGCAATCAATTAAATTGTTCAATAATTTGAAAAGAAAGCACAAATCTAGGTACTCTCTCCTTTTAACCAAACGAGACAATCCCAAGTAGCCTAGCAACAAGTCGTAGTTGGAGTCCAAGGAGATGTGAAATTTAAAGCAGAGGAATTTCACAAATCTTCTTTGAAGTCTTTCAATACGGGTAATGTGCGTCAAATGGTACGGATGCCAGACCGTTGAACAATATTCGAGGTGCGACCTGATCGAAGCAGGAAGTCTGCTGCTCTATCGCTCGGCTATCGGAACGACTTTATACCAGATAATAGATTAATTTGTTTTGACTGCTGACCAGAGTAACTTAGTGATTTGCTAAACGATGTTATATAATTATTGTGTTGTTGTTTAAGGTTTAATAATATCAACAGGAATATGATCCTATAAACATTATTTTCCTTCATTCGAACTAATTAATACTACAAATTTATTGACCGATTATTACTGACGTTCGAAACCATAAATATGTAAATAACTCAAGCGCCGTTGCTATGAACATAAAAGTTCTAATAAATACTTTTTTAGTACTGTTAATTATCTTATTATGGTGCCTCGAAAATAAAAATCTACCTAAAAATAACTGAGATTTTGACGATTTTATGGATTACCTTTGCGGATATTTTACGAAGGTACTAATCGTCAAGGGTGACACCATTAGCGCAATCATTACTCCATCATTACCTCAGTACCAGCAGTGCCGTCTTTAAGCAATAGGCAGACTAGGCACGTGCCTAGGGCCCCAGGCCTGAGAGGGGCCCCCAAATTCGAATAACATGTTTTTACACTTAAAAAACTATTTGACGACTGAATATTGCGTGAGAAAATCACATATATATGTCATGCATCAGTTTATTGCATTGACTAAAAACGCCGTATGTATCGAAATCACTCCGCACAGAACGACGTAATAAAAACACCGAAAAGCTTCGCCTGAGCTCGACTTGTTCTCGGTAGCGGGAGTCAACAGTGCGCCTGGCGAGCTTCGCAGAAGTTTCGCGCCAACGTCGAGTTGCTCCGCGAATTGACTTGATGCCCTCTATTCATTTCGGAGCATTTCGTCGTGCTTCGAAAGACGCAATCGGTTATCGCTAAAATAAGACTCAAACGCTTGAAATTGAAAATGTCATAAGATTCCATGATACTATAACTTTAGAGATATGATCACTTGGTGAACGAATTTAGAACGCGGCAACGTATCGCGTCATAGTGTGCCCTATACGCGAATTTCGCCCTAAAAGACGCCGTATGATTCATGCCGATGTGCGCGTGAGAATATCTCTAAAGTTATAGTATCATGATAAGATTCAGTGTAAATTTGGAGTTATTGCATGTAAAAACTTTTAATTTTGTTTTACATGATAAAAAAATAAAATATAATGGTTACGTTATACAAAGTAATTAAAAGGGCCCCCAAAACTCGGTAGCCTAGGGCCCCATGCTCGTGAAAGACGGCTCTGAGTACCAGTTGACTCCAGAGGAGTATTATTATCCATAAGGAAATAAATTAAGGCTGATGCATAGGAATTTGCAATAATTTGAAGTAAATAAACTATAAATATTGAATTTGTTTGCAATTTTTACTGTAAAATCGTAAGAAAGTCAGAGTAATAAAACCTGGATTAAACCTTATTGTTTTATTATTTATTTATATACATAAATATAAATAATATGTTGTTTACATTGTACCAAAATGAAAATAAACTGTTAGAATATATTGCTTTAAATTTCAAATTTTAAAATGGTAAATATCCCTCTAGGGCTTCTGAGGATCGTAATACTACAATGGTTGAACCATCGCATCATATAATGATGTAGTAAAGAATACAAGGAGTAATGATGGCGTGTAATGATGTGCAGTAATGACAGTATTATTGATCGTGCAAGGTACATACATAATATAAAGTTGCTACAGAACATAATTTTTCTGGTTTAAGGATAAGATAAAACTACGTTATAAACTTATAATAAGAGGGGTCATTTTGATTTGTTAAAGAACCGCATTAATAATTCGAAAACTTTTAACATAATGAGAAAACATTGCGATTATACGTGGAACACAACACCCTTCTGACATGACATCATTCTGTTGGCAAAATTTTCCATTAGGTTTTCGGATAAATGAAACTCAATGTTTGCAATTTCACGTCGAATATTGTTCCTGAGATCTGGAATCGTTTGATGTTTGTCGACGTAGACTTTCCCCTTCCAAAGAAAAAATCTAATTGCGTCCAATCGCAAGATCTAGGCGGCCAATTGATGTCAGCACGTCGAGAGATAACGCGATCTTCGTTTACTCCAGCCCAGGATGGGTAATTTTAAACAAAATTTTTCTAAGTAGCTATTCTGTGTTGGGAGGGCCGCGCCCCGTCGCCCTCCCCGTGTCAGCCGCCTCTGCTATTGTATAGATCCGATCTGAACCTCTGAAAACAATATTTTCCGTGGTATTCGGGGCACCCAAATAAAATTCGTTAAATGTAGCTTTGCAATATGTTCGTGAGGTGCGAAGATACGTGCTGAATGAGAAAAAGTTTCAGTTTTAGAAGGAAGTTTGTTATTGATGAGCCTTGTTTCAGCAGACATGTTAAATAAGTAATAAAAATTTTATATTAAAATGAAAGTTTGAAAAGTCACAAAAGTATTTAAATTTTTAATAATAAAGTTTTTAAACTTTAATTTTATTTATAAATAACTAGCTGGCACAGTCGGCCTACCGGCCGCCTTTAGCCATCTAGACCGTGTCGGATGTGGTTGTTCGGCCTTCGGCCTCACTCCAGGGTACTAAAGTAGCCTATGTTTTTCGTAGCGTTGTATATAAACTTCTACACCAAATTTGGTTAAGATTGGTCAAATAGAAACGTAAAGCACGTGCACGCATATTTGCATTGTCGATCGGTTGACAGCTTGACAGCATTCATTATTGTTTTTTAAGTTGATTTTGAGTAGCCTGCCTTCCTTTAAGGAATCTCGATAATCCATTCATGCGCGTCCCTATGGGACGCGCATGAATGGATTATCGAGATTCCTTAAAGGAAGGCAGGCTACTCAAAATCAACTTTCCTTTCCTTTGCGAATTTTTGCACTATTTCAATACAAAAGTATGCGCAGGGACCTACATAATAACTTGAACTGACAAAATTCAACTGAACTCGATGCGCGATCGACGAATATTCCAAAATCGTTAACTATTGAGTCAAAAATGCAACGTTTCCAAAATAATTTTATTTTATTCAAAATAACTTGGTTTGTTGGTGAGTTTATTAATTTGTAAGATGTTGTTTCCACTAATTAATTTTGTATTTTGTTTACAGGAACTATTTTTATTTCTTAAATTGGAATTGTGTTGATTGATCTAGGGCAATCTGTGTAGAAATCTCTGGTGATACTGGATTTTAGACCTTATGTTATTAGACACTTTACACACAAATTTATGACGATTCTCTGGAGAACCACATGTTGGAATTTTAGACACAATTCAATTTACCCAAAACATGTTTTTTACATAGAAAACAGACATTGAAAATAACAATTTTTATAGGTTATCTTATGTGCGTAAACACATTACAAATTTACCAATTTTAGATTAATTAAACGATTTTGGAGACTTTTGACATTATAAATCTCAATGTGAATGATGCTTGTAAGTTTTAAAATGGTCCTTCAGTCTTTGACAACTTTATTAAATTCACACTTTCTGAAATCAGCGGTGGAGTTGTAGTATTTGAAAACTTGTGCCTCCCGAAACCTTATAATTCCTTCGTTGAGGAGTCTTACGATCATAAACTGAGTCATAACAGACTACAGCAATACATACATACCTACTTCATTTATCTATCCTATAATACCTATATTAAGATATGCTATAACGTAAATAAAATTGTAGACCTTTTTTGGTTTCAATAGTCGTATGTCACTCTGTACAGTAGACCATCAGTTTTGTTTGCCGGGCTTTTGTGAAACAATTTAACGCTAGGGCGCAACTTATGAAAACTCATAAACTCGGTTGCTGCCAAATAGTTTCGGTCACTTCTGCCGCTTGTCTTGCTCGTGGATGTACTGTACGGAGCAACTAGCTCTTGGGAATTACCCCGCGTCGGAGATGCTGGGTTACCTTTCGGTAGTCGTAGGTTCTTAAAAGGGGCCTTGCTCTGCACAATAATTATTTTTCTTGGGCGCCAGCCTCGAATAGAAGCTTTCGCTAGACTAGTTGCTTTTATCGGGACAAAATGGAACTTAAAATAAAATAAAATTGACTGCTCAGAATACACACATTTAATGAAAACTAACATAGAATTAATTGTAAACAAATAGACAGATTCTTGAAAACACACAGTAAATGATTTATAATAGTTGAATAAAAATTTATGTACAAAATAATCCGACGAATCAACTGATATCGTGATGAGGTTGTTGAGGGTTGTTCGAGATGAATCTTCACCCTTATCTGGTGTGGCTATGAATTTCATTACTTTAAAAACTTTAGCGTTACTAAAAAGACGCTCTGCTACTGCACAAAAGCAGGAAAAACTAACTACTAACCCTACAAACGGTAGGCAAAAATTGAATAAGCGCAGATAACAAGATGGTTAGCTATTACGTGTTTTATAGATTGGTTATTACACAATTCATACATTAAGTAATTCCTGGGTCTACTTACGGTTTTTACTATCGTGATGTTTAGGTTATTAAATTTGTTCGGATTCGATGGCATGCCCCCTTTCCTCATAAATGTCAACAGGACTTCTGTCGTATAAAAGTTCAATCTAAAAGTAGTCACGAAAAACACATGCATAAAATTGTTAACAACCATAAAAATGTAGCTATAGTTTTCTGAATTATTAAAAAAAGTAATTAAATTCGATATGCAAACCACCAGATTTACTTTGGATTCCTCAGCTGTGTTTAGGATGATATTGAAGATAATGCACGCAATTTTGGAAAAGTCTTTCGAACAGATGTTCACCAAATCGAACGCTCTTGAAATTTCAAGATGGCTAAAACTTTCTTGTATGAGGACAATTCCGCGCAGATTGGTTTTCGAGTGATCGAGCCTTTTCTTTATTGGGGTTGCTAGCAACCCTCCGGGTTGTCCACAGTTATTGGAGTTGTAACAAACGTTAAAAAAGGATAACTGCAATGCCGTGGTAGCGTTGTACAGCTTGGAATCGGATTTAGAAATTATAACGATCTTTTCTTCCCAAAATGGCGTAGCGGCAATTAAAATTATCGAATCCAGAAATCGATTATTGATCATACAGATCATGTGAGAGCTAAAATATAACACTTCACTCGTACGCGTTATTTCTTGTTTGTAAAAAACTCATAAACTTTGGTTTGATAAATTCAATTAAAACCATTAAAACTTTAATTTTTGTAAGAGCTAAAATTTCACGTCTGTACTATACGAGAGGTGTTAGGCGAACCTTGTCTTGGCGCTCACGAGCCGTCGGCGCGTATTCGAGCTATCAAACAGAAAACTGTATTATCGATTGATTTCGATACAAAAATTGGTGCTCGATACTAATGATTTATGGGTCATATACCCTTTAGGCGCTAAGATTCAAAAACACCGGATAAAATTATTTTACAAAAGTACAAAAATAAAGATCAGTTTTGCTGAACAAAACTCGCTAAATAAAAAATTATACACGGTTCATAAAATTTAAAGAAATCTAAAAAAGGAAAAGAAAAAAATATCGTTCCAAAACGAGGTAACAGAAATCTGTTACACTTTGCCACCCATTTTGAATAAAATCATTGACAAAATAACTGTTAAAAGGGCAAAACATCGAATATTTCTCACTTTCCGCTCTGGTTGGAGAAATACAGTCCAGAGGTAACAGTCCCCGAGCTGTTACTTTGCCCCCGGGTTGAAATTCGCCAACACAACCGCAGCAAGTGATAAATATTTGGCCTTTGCCCTTGGACAGTTATTTTAATGTCGGGCAACATCCGAATGTAATCACGTCCCTTGGTCTGTTACGTACAATTACAGCCCTGAGGGAGGCGGTAACAGCCCGGGGCACAGCGAATCGCAGTCTAAAATAAAAAGGCCTAAAATTATTGATCATAATGAATAATGACTACATTAGTATTTCCTAAAAATAATATATTCATTGTTATCTTATTAACGTGTTAAATGATAAATGAAACGCTGCTGAATCTGAGGACTTTCAAAGTTTAAAACTTGAATAACTCGAAACAGTGCTATTGTGACAAAAAGTTATAGTACAATAACAAATCTCGCACAATTTTAGAACTCATATTTAGAAGTAAATATTGAAAAGAAAATTCTAAAGATTTCCGGTGAAATTCTGTTCATGGAAAATGGGTGTATACACTACAATAATTATTACAATGTTCCTTACAACTTGCACTATCGAAATTCCAATTTTACACAAGTTACCAAAAATTCTATGAAAGACCCTGTGCTATTTAAAAATGTTTGTGGATTTTATATTTCATAAAGTAGTGATTTATTTAATAAAAAGTAAAAATAATGAAATGTAACTGTCATATTCATAATAATATGTTATGAATTTGTCGAGCGCTGTATGCCTACATAAAAAAAAACTCCGAAATTAGTCTTCAACTGACAAAGAAAGTCAATTTTAAAATAAGGAAATTTACCTTTGCAAAACAATTTGCCAACTTCAGCGACATTGTTTTCCTTCCATTGCATTGATCAAAATGAAATATTTACGCAGATCCGTATCTTAAATATTTATAATTTTTCGTTTTTTCTTCCAGATTTGTGTGTCCTGCTGCGACCAAAATTACTGCAACGTGAACGCTCCAACGAATTCCAGTAACGCCGTTTATGACGACAAAATAACGAAAATGAGGATGTTAGCGAAAAACTTATTTAGGGAAAGAGAAAAAGCGCTGACGACAACAATTAAAGAAAGTAATCGCTCTACAAAAATGAAATCATTAATCAATACTAACAAATTTGTTACTACGTTACTGTTAATAATATTACTAAATTTATTTCGATTTACTTAATGTAAAATTAGTCGATAAAAGAAAAAAGGGTATCAGATTTATATACTACGTAGTTATTTTCTATTAAATAAAATTTTATCTTTATAATCTGCCGATAAATCTAATGTTAGCTACTGTAAATGGTTCTAAAAGAAAAAAAATTTACATGTGCCAAATCGCCAAAAATATATTTTGTTGCTTAACTTATTCCATACCTATTATTGTAAGATAGAATTTAAATCCTTTTTAAATAAATAATATAAAATTGTTACATAATATATTTTTTGCTTAAAATTTTATATCATATCAAACGGAACAATCTTTATTACTTGTACACAGAAAAAAAAATTATTTTTAACTGAAATAAAATATTATTTGATGCAACCGATTCGCATATCGCCGACCTATTTTAGATTTTTTTCTTAAGATAAGCTCAGCACTCTCGTGGAAATTAATAACTCCGCCACCTTTCCGACCAAACTAACATTTGCGTTATTAATTTTATTCCGGGCCGGCAAACTGGTGATCCCTTTCATCAGTTGAAACAAATCGACGTAAAACTGGAAGAAAATTTAATTACCGAAGATGATTCGATTGGTCGAAACCCACCCACCTGCATCCCTTCCGTCGGTTTATCGCTGAACTCTTGACTTATTTCCGTGCAGTCGATAAGGTTAACTCTTAAGGGGGTCACAAGCAAAGTGGTATAAAGGCTCTAAAATTTTAATTATCCTCCCAGTTGTAGTGAAAATATGACATTTTCAACGCATAGAGAATTTGTTAACACTTACTTGTTTAGTTCTCTCGGGTTTGTATTCTCTCATTTGCATTACAATGCTTCTACGACCTGCTGCATAATTCCATCGAGACCAAGTAAAATTGTAAGCGACGCTAAGTTGAGCCATGTTGTAATACAGGTGCCTTTCCATGGGCCAATTTTTTTCGCACGTAGCTGAAAAATATTTTTTCAAATTCGATGAAAAGAAAAATGCAAATGTTTTATGTGTTGACTAAAATTATCAGAATAAACACTTCCAAAATATATTAACTTTAAATTTACTTCCTGAATTTTAGATGCTCTGCAACGCGTAAAATTTATGAAATCTGCCTGTCGGGTTCAAGTCTGCAGGCAAAAATTATGAATAAAAATTGGAATAATGTTTCATTTTTTTTATGCCTACACATTTTTAAAGTCCTCATTTTTGGAAAAATCGATTTTAAAAAGGAAAATTTTATTTAATTCGTAATAGAGCTTAATAGAGCATAAACTGAGCTTCCAGCATATAATACATATTAAAAGCTTACTGATAAAATTCTACTTTTTAAATTTTATAAAAGTGGATAACGTACTTTATAAACAACGATATTTCAGATATATGACCGATATTTTGTTCATATTTAACTTATACAACAAGGATTCTTTGTATAGAATTTTTATATATTTCAGAGAAAAGGTACAGACAAAACTAGAGAATACTAAAGACCACACATAAATTTGGGGAGAATAATTAATTTTAAAAAAAGAGCTTATTATTAATTTTTAATGGAATTTTTAGAGTAGCTAATGGATAAGTTAGCTATGTACAAAAAAAAATTGGATAGGTCAAACCTCCAAATAATAAGATCAATATTAACATCAGAATTATGTTTCTCTTAAGGATCGATATTTTAAGTTTTCACAAGTTTAGTTATCGGTTAGATATATTTTTTTTGTTTCGGTACTGATGTGTCCTGTTGTTGTAATCAGTGACTAAGCAACTAGATATTATCTATCTAAGATTATTAGTTACTTAGCAACTTTAGTGATAAAGAACCCAAAACCTTATCCATCAGATGATCTGGAAAATCAAAAACTATTTAAGTTCAACTAATGTAGGAGATTCCCGCACGTGCAATGTGGTGAGATGGCACCAATGTTGTCTAAAGACTGTACTACTTTGTAATTGCCCAGGTTGTGCGGCCTGAAGGCCGCATCGATAGTTCTACTAATTGTGATTGCCGATTCCAGCCTTATCAATATTTTGAAAGGCATTTTCAAGTTTATTTTCGAATTCGAAATTGATGGTTCCCGGAAACTTCACAGACATGATATTCTTTTTCAACCATTTAACGCTGAACTCTACACCATTGGTTCTAAACCGGAAAGATCTGAAAAATCCATAGGGTCCCATTGATTTATTCGGGAATAATTTGAGTAAACAGGTCAAACTGCGACAGTGTGTAAAGAGTAAAAAATTGACTTACTTTTCAAGCAATGCTGATAAAGTCATAAATAATTAAAACACACAGGCAAGAAACCATTTAAATTTTACAATGTATCTGATTTACATATTCAGTGGGATAACACAATATAGTCTAAAGGTTGTGCGGCCTAAAGTTCAAATGGGAACTACAATTATACTACTCGTGCATTCGGAAGAAAGAGGCAATCTTAGCTAAAAGAAATCTGATGCAATGGTTCGATATTCGGGACCCCGCAACATTAATACGACTTGCAAAAAACAGACGAGTACGACGTCATGTAGTCAACCTCCTATGAGGAGACGGCACTCTAAGAAGAAAAAGGCTCATTGCTCGAAGACAACGTTAAACTGTAGGTCCCCTATTATTATATTAAATGTGATAACTCTTCACATATATAGTACATATAATATAGGAGAGAATAATGCCAACAAGGTACGCGAAAGAAGAAGTCACATGATCATTAATCTACTGATTATTCTTAACCGATGGTTCGAAACCGAAGAGATCCTGAGGCGGCTATTAAGCGAAAGGCGACGGGGCCCCACCCCTTCCTAAGTTTTCCCTCGCACCATTGTAGTTACGTCGCTGAATAGTTATGACAATTGTCAACAAGCGATAATTCGACGTCGTTTTGGCCATAAACGGTGGCCCGGATTAAAAACTTTTCCTCCCTCCCAAGTAGTAGCTTTGCGACATTATATCACGTAATTTTAAACACTTTTTACCCCCCCCCCTAATCATCATATTTCGTCACAAAAACGTAACCTCCCCAAACATGGCATCACATATCCTTGTCTCCCCAACTCTTAATTCTACATTCATTCAGGTAATATAATAATAAAATTTTAAGGATTAACGTTGTGAATTAATAATTTTGGAAGTTTCCCATCCTTCTCCCTGCCTGACGTAATTTATGAACCGCCCATAACTACTTAGGGGCCGTTCATGTATTACGTAAGACGTTTAGGGGGAGGGGGGTAGCTGACATCTTATTTTACATTTATTAACATTAACATTTACTTATACATTTTCTTACTATGGGGAGGGGGGGAGTCTAAAAGTAGGAAAAAACGTCTTACGTAATACATGAACGGCCCCTTATTTTAGGTAATATTTGTGTGATCATTTTGGACCCCTTTCACGTTAATAACAAAAAAATTAACCCTTCAGAAATGCATTATGGGATGACTTAATTTTAATTTTATATAAGACCAGCTGGCCCTACGCCGCCTTCACCCATCTGATTACCTCGGTTGTGTGGCCTAAAGGCCGCACTCAGAAGGACCGATTGTCGCGATTCAACGATCAATTTGTGCTGTTTTTGATTTTTATTCGGTCGCTCAATGCCATTAATTATCTGGTAAGAGTGATAAATCAGGTTGTAAGGCCTGAAGGCCGCACTGTAGAGAATTAATCTATTTAGCAATAAACAATAACTAACAAAATCTAGTTTAGGCACATGCAATTTATATTAACCAGTAATTACATAGATATTATTTACGTTTTAATAAGTTTTTAAATTAATTTAAATGAAAGGGCGTCTATTAATTACGCGAGAGTTTGGGGGAAAATTTATGGAAACTCGCACAAATCCTTACGTGTTTACGAAACCTAAAGTGTGCTTTACGTACTTCACGTAATTTTATTCTTGGGTAATTTTAATTATGATTTATCTGATTACCGATTAATCAGAAAGACAGCTGTATGAAAGTTTCGCAACTGCGGTCACACAATTTCTATCTTGATTTTCTTTAATGCATTAATTGCAACCACTTCATATTCGCCTTTCGAAATTAGTTTTTCATATAAAAAATAAGTATAATAATATTAATTAATGGGGCAGGGGGAGTCAAAATAATCCTTACGAAATGTAGAGGGGGGTCTCAAAAATCTTATGTGCCCTTACATGGGAGGTTAGTAAAAAATGTCAATATCGTCCTTAGACGCTCCCTAACGAAACTTCACCTTTCAACTCTTTTTCTTTTTGTAATATAACACCCCGGAGGTCGGTGAGAAATAAGCTTGGCTAAGATATGCTGTACAGTCTAGCCTTAATAACAGAGGAGCTCATAGATCATGGTAGAGTTCACAGTTGGGTGAAAAATGCTGTTGACTCTACATCAGGATATCGTGCGGTATGGCTTTTAATTTTTCTCTACCATTTTTAAATTACATTAATAATTTACTTCTGGTCACCTTAATTTTAACCGTCTCACCTCAGAGGCAGCAAAACCCAACGAGGTAATGAAAAAAAACTATAATAATGGTTGCCGTTTCCAACCATATGAACATTTTTAAAATTAAGCGATTGCACAGAAGTCCTTCTGTGTAAGGCGAATACCCCCCAGGTACACTTGCCATTATTCAGAACCATCAAAATTTCATTGAATCTTTTGCAATTTTTGTTTGTAATCCGGCAGGGGGGGGGGTATTATTTTTGGTGATATTTATCATAACTATCCCAGTACCGTACTTCTTAATATCGAGGGACATAAAAGTGAAAGTTTTTCTTTCGCAATAAATTAAGTGTACCTGGGGGGTATTCCATACCCCCCAGACCCGGCAGCCTAAATGAGTTTCTGATGAGCATCCATTTGTTTTCATTGCTCTAAGCGAGCGCCGTAGCAAGGGTGAGGCGCCATCGCAAGGGGGGCGCTAAATTTCAACAAAACCCAATAAATAATAGTTTAAAATTTGCAAGATGATGGGAATCTCATGGGAGGGGGACGCATATATTCAAATTTGCCTCAGGCGCCAGAAGAACTCGCTACGGCCCTGACGCGTCTAATCAAAAGTAATTCGCATCTTCAAAGCCACTGCTCTAAATAAACTTCATTTGCTTACATTCTATGTATGAAAACGCATCAAATCCTGGGAAGAAATCGGCTCCTCCATCTCTTAGCATCTAAATAAAATAAATTTTCACTTCGAAGTAATTTTTATCAGAAAACCTCTTAAAATTTTAAGAGTAATTGGTCGTACCCAAAAACATTAAAAAAAACTCACCCTGACAAGTATCGGAAATTTATAATAAATTCCAATAATATTTTGGAAAGTCTCGTTTGGACCATTCTGCAACTGGGTAAGGCAAATTAAATTTTCTTTTACGTTAAACTCCACCATTAAAATAGCTGCAGTAATCTGGAAGGTCACCGTTCCGCTAAAACCACAATATAAATTTACAAAACTACAAACATCCTACATTTTACTTTTTTTCCGGTTTGATTTCCCAAGTCTGGAACGGAAAATTTGCAAATCTGTTAACTGCGATACCAAAAGTTCCAAATCTTCCGGTCCTGAAGGTAACGTATCCCTTTTCTTCTATGTGTTTCATATCGTGAATGTCTGCAGTTACCCAGGCTTTCCTCACTTTATCCCATAAGCAAACCACCGGAACGTCCAACCACATCACGTGACTCGGTAGTCTAAAAAAAAAGTTGGATTATCTGGTAAAAACAACAACTTTGGAAAATTACGTTAGAGTAACCGAAATTAATTTTTCCAGTGCAGCTTCCATCTTCTTCATTTCGATTTCAATCTCTTCTGGATCTCGTCTCGCAGACGTATCGACCGGTTTTGGACAATCGTATTCCATGTGGATGGGAACTTCATACAAACACGTCGGGATCTTCACTGTTAAATAGAAAATGCTACTTTTGATTCCACTGCTAAGGTTTATTTACTTACAATTTGTGATGGTCATAACAAGAGTTACCAAACTCTGCGGTTGGGGTGGTTGGTAAAATAAATTAAAAAAGTACGTCCCTCCTATTATTATAAACTTTCTTAAATTAAGCACGTTTTCCACTTCGTCCAGAATGAGTTCTTCGCGTATTTTAAAGAAATCGTCTTCTTCGGCACGAATCGCAAATATGCTTGCTGTAGGATCCAGCTTCACGTAAGGTACTTCTGGAACCGTTGTCGCATTGAGATCTAAGGGCTTTAACCGTTTCTCCTTCGGCAAGTCAGCCAGTGGAATTAACTTTTGTAATTTTCTTGTTCCGTCGTATTTATAAATCAACTTGCATTTCCATTCATTCGAAGTACTTTCGAGCAAATCTTAAAATATTTAGATTGAAACAACGCATATGAAACCTTTTTTTACGTATATACTTGGTTTATATTTCTCTGGGACAGGGGGATCTTTGAAAGTTTCGCATAGGTCGCTCAAGTGATCGTAGTTGAGGTACATGGCTCGGATGGCCAATAAGCGACAATTTAATCCTGCTGGTAATGTAACGCTCATGGCCATTTCGGGAAAATCCAGATCCAACGGAGGCCTTAAAAATAAAACTTCTTTAGTTTTAGTCCAGGCAACTAAGCCGGAAAATTGGCTCAATCTTACAACAAATCCGGGCAAGCTGAATTTTGGCAGAGATGTACATTGGAGTGTTCTAATGCACCCCCCAAAAGTTCCTTAAAATCCCACGCCGGCGTCCGCCACAATCGGGGGTTTTAGCTCCCCCAACGCGATTTTTTGCCGATAACTCGCTTATTTATGCTTGTATGAAAAATTATGATCAGACCATAATTGAAGAGCATAAAATTCTCTATAAAACAGTTTTTTTTCATATTTTTCCATGGCGCACTAATACTTAAATTATTGATCGAAAACACGACCCACCCTTAAAATGGCACAATATTGATTCGTTGCAGGGAGAGAAATGTTTTCGGGCACGGGAAATGCTTTTAATAATAAATTAATTGAAATTGTGGCCAAAGTTGGAAAATGAAGAGAAAAATAAGTTTTTTCAAAATTTGCCCAAGTTATAGTATCTTCCAAGTAACTAAACCGAAATTTTGGTTTGAGCTTACAGAAGGTCCGGGCAAGCTGAAATTTGCAAAGATGTATATTGAAGTGTTCTAATAAAGCCCCAAAATGTCTTATAAAAATCCCAAGCCGACGTTCCCCCAAATGAGGATTTTAGCCCCCCAGGTGCGATTTTCGCCTATAGCTAACGTATTTTTACTTTTACGAAAAATTACCATTAAACAAAGTTTAATTTGTATATTACAATATGTATTGTAGTACTACCTACTGCAGCGCCACAAGTTATAGAGAATTTTATGTTATTCAACTTTGCTTAATGGTAATTTTTCGTAAAAGTAAAAATACGTGAGCTATAGGCGAAACACCGCACTTAAGGGGCTAAAATCCTCATTTGAGGGAACGCCGGCTTGGGATTTTTATGAGACGTTTTCGGGGTTTATTAGAACACTTCAATATACATCTTTGCCAAATTTCAGCTTGCCCGGACCTTCTGTAAGCTCAAACTAAAATTTCGGTTTTGTTACTTGGAAGATACTATAACTTGGGCAAATTTTGAAAAAATTTATTTTTCTCTTCATTTTCCAACCTTGGCCACAATTTCAATTAATTTATTATTAAAAGCATTTCCCGTACCCGAAAACATTTCTCTCCCTGCAACGAATCAATATTGTGCCATTTTAAGGGTGGGTCGTGTTTTCGATCAATAATTTAAGTATTAGTGTGCCATGCAAAACTATGAAAAAAAACCGTTTTATAGAAAATTTTATGCTCTTCAATTATGGTCTGATCATAATTTTTCATACAAGCATAAGTAAGCGAGTTATCGGCAAAAAATCGCGTTGGGGGAGCTAAAACCCCCGATTGTGGGGGACGCCGGCGTGGGATTTTATGGGACTTTTGGGGGGTTCATTAGAACACTCCAATGTACATCTCTGCCGAAATTCAGCTTGCCCGGATTTTTTGCAAACTAAAAACCTTCCTTGCCTGGACTATTTGCCATGGTGGCAAAAAAGTTACTTACGGTGGTGGTCTTCTGGGATTTGGCATAGAATTCGGCATTGTAACCAAAACCCATAAACAAAATGCCACATTGTTTTCTTTTTTTCTGTAATCAGCTGTTGCAAGGTTTAAGCGATTCAAGTTTCTTTCGATATCTCGCAGGAGTTTGTAAGTTGCCGTATCTAAACTTTTTTGTTGAAATTGCCGAAACAAAAAATGTATCTGACGGGAAGGCATTATTAAAATGTTTGGGTAGGATGATTAACTAAACTTACCCACTTCCAGTTGTCCAATAATCTTCGGTTGATACAAGCGAAGTCGTCGATCAGGTCCTGAAGGGTCTCTAAAAGCTAGACTTAAATAATAATTGGGTTGTTTTGCATACAAAGTATTAGGAAACCTTTAAAGCCTCGTCGGTTCTTTTGATCGATTGGTCGATGGTAGTGGACAGGATGGTTTGCTCCCATAAGTGTAAATATGTGTTCAACTGTCCACACTCGTATGGATTTGGTAACCCATCACACTTCAAAAATTCTTTCCACTAAAACATTAAATTTGTTAATCAAAAATTTAGAAAACAAAAAAATTTTACCTCCAAATCCTTCTTATTTTCGGCACAAATATTTATATTTTCTCTCAAAATATTACCAATAAGATTTACGGAAATGCTTAATTGTTCTTCTCTAATAACCTGCTCTTTAGATTCCCTTTTTGCTTTTTGTCTCATTTCTTTAGCTTCTTGCACCAAACGCAAGCGTTCTTCTTCTTCAAATCTCTCCATTTCCTTATCATGTTGCCTCTTAGCTAGCTGAATATCGTTACGAAGTTTTTTGCTCAACTTCTTAGTTGGATCCTAAAATAACAATAACGTTATTTCCCTGAAAAATGTGTGCGAAATTTTTGGGAAACCCACCATGAGTAAGATGGCGGGAATTGGTGGTGGTTCTATTGTTATTACAACGGGTCCAATTTGTTCTCTTTCCTGTAAAAGTTAATTTGAACTTTCTGGATGATCAGATGGAAAGCTATTTACACCGGGAACTTTTTTGGGTGGCTTGACGACCACTTCTGCCTCTTCCGTTATTTGAATGGAGTCCGAATACGATTCCCACGTCCACTCGTCATCACCTTCGGCGGCTTCTTGTTCAAATTTTTGCTCCGATATGCCCTTCTGCAAATAAATAACTTTTGTTCAAAAGAAATAGCTTTTGATGTATTTTAGTGCTTACTTCAGGATCAGGGTGTACATCAAGTTGGGAGTTTGGACCCTGAGCGTCAGCTAAGGACAAAATTAAGTGAAAGAAAAGAATTCAAGTAATTTTTTTCGTTTAAGAACCCAAAATACCTTTCTTATGCTCATCGTGGTCGCCCATTGTGGATAAATTACTTTAAATTTTCTTTTGGAATAATATATACAAAATAATGCATACAAAAATAGAATTAAATGAAAAAATAATAAAATAAAATGACGTTTCAATACAAAAATTGAAAATAATACTTGGATAACTTGGATGAAACTCATTTTTAAATATGTATGTGATGGTGAATTAAATGAAACTTGAAAGGTTAATAAGTAAGTATTAAATATAGACATGATGGATGACTTTAGCCTAAAAATTGCCAACGGATCGAGATGGCCGATTTGTTCAGTTCCGTCAAGATGAAGACATTCTTTAGGTTGCCTCTCCACAGGTCAGATTCGCGAGATGAGCATTAGCAGATGGCCGTTAGGTTTTAAGGTTCTAAAAGTTCAAATTAGATTCAAGATAAGTTCAGGTTAGGTTCAGGTTTGGTTCAAATTAGGTTCAGGTTAGGTTTAGGTTAGGTTCAGGTTCTCTCCTCAGTCGTGATGCTTCTTTGACAGAAGCGTCGTGACCCATCTCTTTCTATGCATGTGATGTCCATTCGAATTATTTTCACATACATAGAGGACCTACTTGTTTAACGTGGGCTCCGAACCACGGGAAGTGTAATACACTTCATTGCGAGATGGGCGCTCTGGCAAATTACCTCGGTGGTTTGCCATTGCCTTCCGAGGAGAAACGGTCAGAATAAAGTTTTTACTCTGCCCGGATTTGAACCGAGCATTTCGCATTAGCAGTAGGCGCACTTAACCACTAAACTATGACCGTCTCTTCAAGTTCAGGTTAAATTTAGGTTAGGTTCAGGATAGATTTAAATTAAAAAATTAAAACGAGCGCCTCTATAGGTCTGCACTTAAACGGTGCCCCTCCTATTTGGTCCGCGCCCAATTTCGATTGGTTGTACCTGGAAATTTCCTAGTCATTACTGGAATTTCAACAACAGCCTACTGTCCGCGTCCCTCAGGTCTTCGAGCTTAATCCGAACTTAAAATGAACTGAAAATCTTGGAAGGTAGGGTGCTACTAAACTTCTTTTATGTTAGGGGTGGAAAATAACACAGAAAATGCTCTGCCGTTTTGTCTGATTCCTCACAACCCTGTCGTCGAACATCTTTTATAATATAAAACATCAGTTATGTGTATCTATCTGATTGGTTTAGTTTTTACTTGCTAACCTAAAACATTTGAGTGCGGCCTTCAGGCCTTTAGGCCGCACAACCATAGAAATAAGCATTGGAAAGTTAGTAGATTAAATCTAAACGAACTGAAATTCGTTATACGATAATAGGAAGTAGGGAAAGCTTTTTATTTATTTATATATGCAGTGCCTACGAAAATTCCCGCAATTCTTCGCGGGAAGTTTGCTGATTGAACTGAAATAGCTGAAAATAAAGTTTTCATTGCACTTCCCCGAGTAAAAATGTTACTTTAGTCATCATTTTGTGAAAATAAAGTTGCTTTTAGAAATAGTGAATATAATGAAAAATTAAATAGGATGTAATTTTGACATAAAATCCCTTATAGTCGTCAGGATGAAGCCACCATAATCAAAACTGAAAATTTCAATGACTACATTATGAAAAAGAGCAAATTTTTGAAATCGCAGGAGACATTCTTGAAATTTCATACAATATTATTTTGAAAGAGCTTAAAAAGTGCTCGAAATTATGTTTGATCCAGAATAAGATCAAATTCGTCAAAGAATGTCCCGAAAACCTACTCCTGAAATTACTGCAAAAAAAAACATAAAAACCTTATAATAGCTTTACATAATAGGGACTTGGCTGTGAGCTTGTAAAGTTGATTGTTTTGAAAATTGACCATTTATAATAGTAAGCATTGAAAGTATTGAAAATATTCCCTTCGTTAGACGGGAATGTTAGACTCGCCATTTTCTGTCGTGTTTAACTGGGTATCAACTTTCCTGTTAAATAACTCTTCTTCTTCTTCTTCTTCTTAATCTAGGACTACGTCCTGTACTTCCCAACTATAGCCTCTGTTCAAGGCACTGTTAGTTCTATGAGCAGTTTGGTTTTTACATCTCAGGTAGCTTGCTAGGCTTGCCTTTCGATGTGCCTGCACCCTGTTTTTTATTGTTATGATGGCAAATCATTAACACAGGGGGACCGCCTGCTTAACGTGCCCTCAGAAACACGGAAGACGGTCAAGAAATTTTTAGACAATACCCGGAGTCGAACCGGGGCGCCTTGCGTTAGCAGTTGATCGCGCTAACGTTCAGACCATGACCGTCTTCGTTAAATAACTCGTTTTCAGTAAATAAAATTCTACGTAGAAGTGAAAAAATTTGATTTGAAAACATGTTTTTTTTTGCTGAAAATTGTAAAATTTAGATTGTCGGAAATAATGTTTTCATCTCACTTCTACGCCAGACGAAGAGGAAAAAAATTCTACATCGAAAACAAAAAACGACTACGTTTCTTATGCAACAATAAAAAACAAATTTTGATTTATTATTTTACTCCCTTATTTGTATGCCTGCAAGAACGTATTGTGCATATCGACACCCAATCACACGGGTTGGTTCATTTATGAGGATATTGAGAGTTTTGATGACCCAAGGGCTAGTAACGCGAGCATAACTTCGCCAGAGCATCACCCCTTTCATTTCCTTCCCTATCTTGATGTCCTTTAACCCAAATGAGTGCCAGGACATTATTTGCCGCATCAAACCTGGGATAATTTTATGACGGTTAAGCACCAGAATTTTTCCGGGTGATTATGTTTGAGTATATTGACCATTTATAATAGTAAGCATTGAAAGTATTGAAAATATTCCCTTCGTTAGACGGGAATGTTAGACTCGCCATTTTCTGTCGTGTTTAACTGGGTATCAACTTTCCTGTTAAATAAATATATAGGATACATTTTCTTAGCATTGAGATTCGACATTCTCAACCTTGATCATTATCATCAGGATCCGTGCGTGCCCTTCCATTCATTGCCGTGGGTCCCTATCCCACACAACTTAAGGGTAACTTTTGCTGCGTTTTAGTCTCACCTCACATTTTTAAAATGTAATAGGTTTTTTATACAACTGACATTAAAAATGTCACTTTTAGTTCAATTTACCCAGGTTAGAAATTCAATTTTATAAGGTAGCATGTTAAAAATATTTTTAACACTAGTAAAATAAAGCTTTTTAACACTAGTGGTAATTAGTTTATATAATTTATTTATAAATAGTAACATACACATTAGAATTAGAACAATTCGCCATGAATGTTTGCATATGCCTTCCTACCGACAAATCGGCTGAATAGAGCGAGGGGGGGATTTTTTGCTCAGTTTTTCGATATCTAGCGTCGTTCCCGAGTTATAGCTATAATTCAAAACATTTACAAAAAAAATAATATTAGGTTGCATTGATATACACAAATGTCATTAATTAATTTGTCGCAGGTTCTGGTTTTGTTTTAGTAATTTATTTGTAAATCAAATTGGTTGATGTTCGTCACATGATATGAATGCGATAGTCACAAAAATCAGCATGTCGTATGTAGTCATGTTTCAATTCGCAAAAAAATTTACTCATCAAACAAGACCTATTAACAGTTGTATAAAAAATATTGTACGATATACATGTTAAAAGTGATTTTATTTTGTTCGTGGGGGTTGCTCAACTCGCTATCGCTCGTTTCGCAAAATTCCCCACTAACAAAATAAAAAGCCACTTTTAACACTTATATCGTAAATAACTATTAATAGATTTTTTTTAGGTTTTTAGGTTTTAATAGGTTTTTAATAGCTTTTAATAGATAAAAAATCACCAGAATCGACGTATAAACGTACCAGCTTCAAAACTCAAGAAAATAAATTTTTAAAGCAATGCAAAAAGAAGATTTCTACAGAATGAACATATGTGCCTGGGGGTATTCCATAACCCCCAGACCCCCCGGTCTAAAAGCAAAGTTTCTAAATAGTAAATATAGTCGTCTGCCTTATATGTCTCGCTTTATATGAAGAATAAAAAAGTCCTAATAGATAATAAAATAATTAATATAGTAAGTACAGAAAGTGCCTACTTGTAGACCAGGGGTCGGCAACCTTTTAGCTGTGGTGTGCCAAGCCACTCTACCAATATGATTCAGGGTGCCGCCTTAATTCTAAATTATATAATGGGGTTCTAGAGGAGAAGAATTTTATACCAAATTTATCTTTTAAACATATTTATTAAAAAATAACATAAAATTCTAACATAAATTAAAAAATTTTTATACCAAATTTATCTTTTAAACATATTTATTAAAAAATAACATAAAATTCTAACATAAATTAAAAAATTTTAATGCGAACCTTGTCCCTGCACATTTTTGCTTAATATTTCAATATCAGGGGTATAATTTGTGACTTTTAATTTCACACAAGATTCTGAATGTTCAGTTGTTAAACGACTTCTTTGTGGACTCAAAATATGTTTCATGTGAGAAAAAATTTGTTCACAGAGATATGTGGAACCAAAAGCGGAAAGGAGAGCACATGCAATTTTCTTTAAACAATTAAATCTTTCCGGCAATGACATCCAACAATTTAATATAGTAGTCGATTTTTCCATAGAGTCATCTTCCAGATTTTTTCGTAATTCCTTAAATTTTGTTTTCCATAATTCTGAAGATATTAGTTCGATAAGTTCCATTTCAAAATTATCAACATTCATCCACTCAAAAATTGAAAAATCAAACGGGATTATTAATGGATCTATATTAAATCTGGTTTTATGAGGAAGGAAAATATAGGCACATGAGCTTCAAAGTCTTTGCATCTTCTTGAAAATTCATCTTTAAGTGCTTCAACGTAGGTTTTAAGTTCATCTTTGTCTATGGTCGATTTATTTGCAAGCGCTGCAACATTTGGGAAGTATTTGTAGGTACTAGTATTAATATCACATAAAAATATATTTAATTTTGTAGCAAATCCTGTCCAATATTCAAAAAGTTCGAGCACAGTTTGGCGCTTTCCTTGCAATCTTAAGTTTAGTTCATTGAGATGTTTAGTTATATCAGTCAGAAACATCAATTTGCATAACCATTCTTTATCGTTCAATTCGGGGAAATGTTGTTCCTTTTCATTAAGAAAAACTTTAATGTGTTCCATTAAAGGAAGAAATAAAGCTGCATTCTGTCGCTTTAGGCTTCGTTCCAGTTATTCCACAAAAAAAAGTTACTTGTTTCTTATAACCAGAAACAGCTCTCTTTATAGTTTCACATTTCTCATCGTTGCTATTAAATGTGGACTGATGTTTGGTTTGGAAATGTCTTTGTACACTTGACGTGCGGCATACGACACTTTCGCGACATATCGCACATACAGCACGATCCTTTAGTTGTATAAATCCATATTCATTCGTCCAATAGTCTTGAAACCCGCGAACATTTAGTTTTTGTTTCTTACCCTCCATTTGATTAAATATGGATGAATTATAACAAATATTAAACCAATAAGATACAAGTCTTCACAAAAAAGTTAGAACGGAAAGTAACGACCAGTATTAAACGAAATGCAAGTTTAACTAACTTTAACTAACTAACAAAACGAGAAAGAGAGGGGCGAATGTCATTCCGGCTTGAACATACGTGATGTCCGCTTCGATAACTAGTCGGCGCTACGTATGTTTAATCCCTTTTACTCCGAATGCGCTCTCACTCACCCTTCGCGCAGATTTTCGTGACATTGGCGAGCCACGTTAGATAAATAATTATAATTTAACATTTTCTCTTATTTAAAAATCACTTCGTCTCGATATTTTCGCGATTTCCCTGATTATTTGTAGAGTGCCATTCAGAACCCCATCGCGTGCCAAGCCTGGCACGCGTGCCATAGGTTGCCGACGCCTGTTGTAGACCGTAGTTATGTAGACCGGGGGGGGGGGGTCTGGAATGGGTATGGAATACCCCCCAGAACCACCTGAACTATAAAAGAAAAATTTACAAGTTTATGTCCTTCAGTCTGTCGAAATGTCTGTTTTGCGCATTTTTTCCTATAATGTTGGTCCAAATCTTAAGTTTCTATCCCTTTCTAAATTTATATGTAATTTTACAGGGTACCCTGTACCCAAAATTGAATTTGAATAATTAATTAAAATTTAATTTTACAGAAAATTTTCTCTTGCTCAAATTTAAATTTTACTGAATTTTCTAATTCTAAGATATTCGCTTACTTTTCCAGGTTTTCCCGGACTTTCCGAAACTTTGTAAATGCCAAAACGCAATAATGTAACTGTTGTCTAAATGCTGCTGTCCGCAGCAAAATCTTAGGTGGTTTGGCCATCTCCTAAAAATGGAAGACACCCTATGGCCCAAACGCATATTTATTTATTGGAAGCCACTGGGCAAAAACAAGACAGGTTGGCTCCGCAAATCTTGGAGTGAAAGGATATGGATTGGGAAATGGAAATGGGAGGCAGCTACTAGCTGTACGATTATTGTATTTATTTATGTTTACTTTCTTAAAATTAAAGAAATTTTCCTGGCCCATATTTTAATTTCCCTGACTCGCACTAAAAATAATAAATTTGTACACATTTGTACATTTTAGAAATTTTCTGACTTTTCCAGGTTTTCCAGAAGAGTGGATACCCTTTTTCACAAGTTGAAATTAAAAATTGCTGCTCGAAATCTCTCTAGCAGTCGACCTTTTTCAATGATAAGGCAAGGCACAAAATTTAAATGTTGGGAGTTGAAACAAATTTCGAATTATGTATACGTGGATCAAATAATTAAGCCTAATACAGAAAATCAAGAGAAGAGTGGGGTTAAGCTAGGTGGCATTTGGAAGGCTGAGCTACATCTTAAAGAACAGAGACGTTCCACAATACCTAAAAACTAGGATTTATAACTCTTTTCAAATTTAAAGTTTTTAAAACGTAACGCATTCCGGTTTTTCAGGAATAGCATAACGTGGGCAAATTTTAAAAAATCTATTTTGTAGATAAATTTATACTCTTCACTTCTGATCGGATGGAAATTTTCCAAAAAGCTGAAATTCAGCGAGGTATAGTTTAAAACCTACGTTAACTGGTCTAAAATCTCCAATTAGGGTAAAAACCGCCAGGGGATTTTAAAGAAATCATGGGAATCCCTTAGGACACCCAAATACACGCTCCCGCAAAATTTGAGCTTTCCCGGATTTTTTCCAAACTCGAACCATTTTTTCGACTTCCTTGTCCGGCCTAGCAGGAAAATTTCGAAAAATCTGTTTGGTAGATAATTTTGTTCTCTTTATTTTTGATCTAATGATAATTTTCTTTACACATAAATCAAGTGAGTTATATTAAAGACGAAAAACCATGTTGAAGGAACTAAAATTACCAATTAAGGGAAGTCGAATGAAATTTTCTCGAAAAAAATTTGCTTTGCAACGAAAATACACATTTTGCATATTTTAAATTTTGCCCGAAATCGCCTCTGATTTTGATTTTCAATTTTGACGACGACAATAATTTGCAAATGCTGCCGTTATTTGTAGTTTTTCGTCAACCGTCGTCATGTGCTAAATTAAAGACCGTTAATAACCGTATCCGAAGCACCGATTGCTTTTTCTAAATTATCCATCGTTTCTTTGTGAGAGACCCATTTAAGTGAAAATTGTGTAAAAACTTTGGACGTATGTAGCGCTCTTATTTACCGGCCGATCTTTAATTTTTAAGACGCAACGGAAGCGTATCGCGACGCTCTATAATAGTTCGTTCGTCCATAACATTCCTTCGTATTTTCAACGCCGAAGGTGTTAAACCGAATTTAAATTTCAAAATTATTTTTTCAATGGGGATAGCCTTGCAAATTTTTCGAAAAAAAATTACGCTCCGATAATTATATATTAACGCCGGAAATGGACGGGCAAACCGTTTTTGGGAATTATAACACAAAAACGTACTCTAAACTTCTTCTTCGGTTGTCTAAAACATTGGCAAAATTGTGAATAACTTTTTGGAAATGTGCAAAAATTTGTAATATTTGTACCGGGGGACCTGCGACACTTTTTAAATTGGAGGCGAGGTGGTCGTGGTAATGAGAACCACCGACCAGCACCATCAGCGCACCCCCACTACCAAAATTGTTCATTTTTGAATTATACTTTTAAATAAAAAATATTAAATGTTACGTTGAATACTCATCGAACTGCTTTCCCGGAAAGTCCGATATTTGTTGACTTTAACTGACGGATCTATTATGGTCCGCCCTGTGAGGCCGAAGGCCGAACAACTATGGCCTTCGCGGATCTATTATGGTCCTCCCCCTGTGAGGCCGAACAACTATGGCCTTCTCGGATCTATTCTGGGTCTAGATGGCTAAGGGTGGCGAATGCCGCCCGTGCCAGCTAGTAACCTATATAAAAGGGCATTATTTTGTATTTCTAGGTTATCACAAGTTAACAAAATGAGGAACAAAATGAAGAGCCAACTGAGCCTAAACCACCACCAATCTTTGTCGATGGAGTACAAAATATAAAACCTCTGTTGGAATTACTGGATACAGTAGCGAAAGACAGTTACATCGTTAAAACAATGGGCACCGAACAAATAAAAATACAACCAAGAAATGGAGAGAACTACACCAGCATTATAAAGGCATTAAAAGAAAAAAAGACAGACTTCCACACGTACAAACCCAAACAAGAACGGAACTTTCGAGTGGTACTGAAAAATTTACATGCGTCAACAGATACCAACGACCTTAAAATCGAGATGGAGAAATTAGGTCACACAGTTCTTCACGTAAGCAACATAAAACATCGAGTAAAAGGTGCATTGCCTATGTTCCACGTCGAACTGAAACAAAGTGAAAATAATAAAGAAGTCTACAAAATTGATCACATTATGAATCACATTGTAACATTTGAACATCCATACAATAAAAGAGAAATACCTCAATGTGCTAAATGCCAGCGTTATTGGCACACCAAAAATTTTTGTAATAAAAATCCAAGATGCGTCAAGTGCATAGGTGATCATCTGACAACCGAATGCACAAGAAAGGTGAAAGACAAAAATGTTAAATGTGTTAATTGTGGAGAGAATCACCCAGCAAACTATAAAGGATGCCATGTATATACGCAATTGCGGGAGCGTTTGTATCCAGCTCTAAGAGAAAGAATTAACATACAACCAACACAACCTAATCAAGGTAATACCCAAAACCCACTACCGACTCAAATGGTAGGACCAGGAATATCATACGCACAACAGGCAAGTCAACATACACAAAGCCAATTCAGCAATTCTGCCGGTCCAATTAACCAACCCAATCCAGCACAGCAATCAAACGATTTTGAAGAACTCAAAAAAATGATGAAACAATTGATGGAACAAATGAGTACGATGCTGAATCTGCTGACTACTCTGGTCAGTAAAATGACTTAATGGCCGAAATTCTGAAATTAGCAGTCTGGAACGCAAACGGGTTATACCAGCACATCCAAGAAGTAAAATTATTTCTTGAAACACACAAAGTCGATGTAATGCTAATTTCGGAAAGTCACCTTACCCATAGTAGCCATCTAAAAATTCCCAACTATGCCTTATATAACACAAACCATCCAGATGGAAAGGCACATGGTGGAGCAGCAATAATAATCAAAAAAAATATTAGACACCATGAACTACAAGAATATCGGCACGATTATCTCCAAGCTGCTAGCGTAACTGTTGAAGACAAATTGGGAAACATAACTATCTCCGCAATTTACTGCCCACCCAAGCACAATAACAAGAAAGAACATTACCAACAATTCTTTAATACTCTGGGAGGCAAATTCATCGCGGGTGGCGATTTTAACGCGAAACATCATCAGTGGGGGTCAAGGCTAAATACCACCAAAGGAAAAGAACTGTTTGCGGCATTAAAAACTAATAACATGGCTACACTGTCAACGGGACAACCAACGCACTGGCCTGGTGATCTAAAGAAAATCCCAGATGTGATTGACTTCTGCGTTACAAAAGGCTTAAATAACAAAAAATTTGGAGTCGAATCGTCGTTAGACTTATCATCAGATCACACACCCATCCTAGTAACACTCTACTCCGATATCCTTCATAAGCAAAAACAACCATCGTTATTTAGTAAAAATACCAATTGGGATATCTTCAAAGATACACTTGACGAACACATTCACCTAGATGTAGATTTAAAATCGAAAGAAAAATTGGAAAATGCAGTGGAACACCTGACGAAAGCCATACAAAATGCTGCCTGGTCTGCCACACCCGATTGCAACGAAACCCACATAAAAGAACAAACCCCAGTAGTAGTTAAAAGAAAAATAGCGGAAAAACGAAAAATTCGCAAACAATGGCAGATAACAAGAAATACAGAAGATAAGAAAAACTTTAACAATGCCACTAAAGAACTAAAAGCATTACTTCTAAACCTTAAGAATAAATCCTACAACGAATACGTTAGTAAATTGTCTGCGACAGAAGTAAACAAGTACTCCTTGTGGAAAGCAACAAGAAATTTGAAACGACCACAAGAATTTACAACTCCAATTAGGAAGGAAAACGGGGAATGGGCAAGAAGCGAGGAAGAAAAGGCTATCGCATTTGCCGAACATCTTGAAAATGTTTTCAAACCGCATCCATTAACAGAAGAAGATTCAGACATCTATCGATATTTGGATGCACCCTTTCAGATGGACTTACCAATACCGAAATTTAAAATCAAAGAAGTAAAACGAATTATTACTAAAGAAATAAATCCTAAGAAAGCACCTGGTTACGATCTCATAACAGGCAAAGTAACACAGAAACTGACACCCAAATGTTTAAAACTTCTCACGTTTATTTATAATGCGGTCATAAGATTGAATTGTTTTCCAAATCAGTGGAAAGTCGCACAAATCATTCTTCTCCCAAAGCCTGGAAAAGAACTCCAACATACAGCATCATATAGGCCAATAAGTTTGTTACCAGTTCTTTCGAAGATATTTGAAAAACTCCTGCTTCGACGTCTGCTACCAATAATAGAAAAAAGAAAAATTATACCTAATCACCAGTTCGGTTTTAGAAACCAACACGGCACGATTGAACAGGTACACAGAGTGGTGAAACAGATTGGTGACGACCTCGAACACAAGAGATACTGCTCGGCAGCATTTTTAGACATTAGCCAGGCATTCGATAGAGTATGGCTAGCTGGCCTATGTTATAAGCTAAAGAAGAATCTTCCTCATCCTTACTACGAGATTCTGAAATCCTACCTAATGGGAAGATATTTCTTGGTTAAACACCAGGATAAATATACTAGCCTATACCCAATTCATTCTGGGGTACCACAGGGTAGCGTATTGGGACCGGTGCTCTACATAATATACACGGCTGACCTTCCGACTACGAACCAAACGACAATAGCTACGTTTGCTGACGATACAGCAATACTTTCATCTCACCACGATCATGTGCTTGCCTCGAAACATCTTCAGGAACATCTCAGCAAAATTCAAAACTGGCTATTGAAATGGAAAATAAAGGCTAATGAATTAAAGTCCACACACGTTACCTTCACAATGCGAAAAGACTCATGTCCTCCAGTTAAATTAAATAACAAAATTTTACCACATGCAAATGATGCAAAATATCTTGGTATGACTTTGGACAGAAGACTTACATGGGGTAAACATATTTTTAACAAACGTAAGCAACTTGGGATTAAACTTAGCCAACTACAATGGTTAATTGGTAGGAAATCACAATTATCACTGGAGAGCAAAATCACAACTTACAAAGCTATATTAAAACCTATATGGACCTATGGGATCCAGCTGTGGGGAACCGCCAGCCATTCCAATATTGAGATTTTGCAGAGGTTTCAAAACAAAGTGCTTAGAGAAATCGTAAACGCCCCGTGGTACGTACCAAACTACATCATAGAACGCGACTTACGTGTTAATTCTGTTCGGGATGAAATACAAAATTATCACAAAAAATACCAGAACAGACTACAACTTCATCCAAACGAACTTGCCAACAAACTCCTGGACAACACAGGCGAGATAAGAAGACTGAAACGCTTTAGGACCACAGACCTATCCACTCGTTTTGACAAATGAATATATTATATATTGAAATAATGGGAAAATTCATTGGAATTCTTCCCACATGACTTGTATCATACCATATCATTTACTTATTGCTTTGTAGGCAGATTGTAAATACTCGTTGAATTAAAAAAAAAAAAAAAAAAAAAAAACTGACGGATCTATTATGGTCCGCCCTGTGAGGCCGAAGGCCGAACAACTATGGCCTTCGCGGATCTATTATGGTCCTCCCCCTGTGAGGCCGAACAACTATGGCCTTCTCGGATCTATTCTGGGTCTAGATGGCTAAGGGCGGCGAATGCCGCCCGTGCCAGCTAGTAACCTATATAAAAGGGCATTATTTTGTATTTCTAGGTTATCACAAGTTTCTCAAGTTTTCTAATACTATTAAATAAATATAATAAAAATATTTAAAATGTCCAATGCGTACTGTTCAGTTCCACAATGCAACTCATGGGCGAAAAGAAATCCAGAAATACATTTTCATTATTTTCCTGAAGCTGAACAACAACATGTTTTTGTTGAAAGTAAACTAGGTAACAGGGAACTTGTAGATAGAAGAAAAGTTTGGATTAGAAATTTCAAGATCGGAAAACCAGTAACTAAATACCTAGTCGTGCCATAAGTTCTGTACTAACAAAGCACCGTTCATTTTTACTATGAAGATTAAGGGATGGGGGTTGCTAATGGTATTTTTGGAAAGATCATTTGCAGGTATATAAGTGGGCGAAAGTTGAAATTCAAGTCTTAAATAGTAAACATGAATTCGGATGTCAACGATAATCGTATTGTTGTAATTGCTATACATAACAATGATAAAAGTACTAGTGCAATTTTAAATTTGTTTAAAAAAATTACGGATTACAAATTTTTTTCTTTTTAACTATCCATCGATAGAATGAAACTTCTGGAGTAGATAACCGAAAAAAGTGGTCGACCACGAACTCTAAGAATTCTTGGAGTTATTAAAACAGTTCGCGAGCGAATGAGAAGAAATCCCTTGAGGAAACAAAAAATTATGGCTAGGAAATTCAAATTTCGAAAAGAACCATTTCTCGCGTGTTAAAAGATGACTTAAAACTTGGGGCTTATCGTAGGATTACAATACATCGTCTTACAATTGCTCTAAAAAATATTAGACAAGAAAGAACAAAACGACTCCTGGACCGGCACGCGTATGAAGATCACAAAAATATTTTGTTTACTGACGAAAAAATTTTCACAGCCGAAGAAAAATTCAACATGAAAAACGATCCTGTGTAGGCTTACAGCTCTAATGAAGCCCCTAAAAAAATTTCGGGGGTGAAAAATGGCCATTATCCAACAATAGTAATGATTTGGTGAGGTGTGTCGTATGAAGCAGTAACGCAGCTGTTTTTTGTGAAAAAGGGGAAAAAACGTGAAAAATAACGGGGGAAAAAATACCAAAAAATGTTACAGCTCGTAGTTAACCCTCTAAATTACAACTTATTTCGTGAAAACCATAGGGTGTTTCAGCGAGATTCTGCACCAGCGCATAAAGCGAAAACGACCCAACGAATGACTACAAACAAATTTACCTGAGTTTATTGCCGCGGAAGACTGACCTTCAGGTAGTCCTGACTTGAACCCTTTGGATTACAAATTATGGTTTGTTCTTGAGGAACAAGCTTGCAAAGTACCCCATAAAAATATTGAGCTCTTAAAACGGAATTTGATCAAGGTTGGAACATCTATACCAATAAAAGTAGTGCGTGCCACAATGGATGACTGCCCGCGACGTTTAAAGGCCCTTGTGAAGGCAAAAGGTGACCATTTCGAATAAATCGTACAAAATTGAATTCCTTAGAATGTACCGAATAAAATGTAGTAATTTTTATAGAGGATTTTTATTTTAAAATCATTAAAATCGGCTTCCAAACAAGTATCAGAACTTATGGCACGACTAGGTATATGAGAGTTTGTTCTCTACATTTTAAACCAGATGATTACGTACATGAAGGTGAGTGACTCTTTCTAAATCTTTCAATTTTTAATTTTTTGCTTTAGGTAAGACAATCTTAAAAAAAAATGCTGTCCCTACCTTGAAGTTACCCACACATGGTAGTCCGCAAGACGAAATATTGAATTTGCCCTCACATGTTGAAGATCATCGATATGTATCGTATCGATATATATCGAAAATGCCATACCAGGCCCCAGCAAACGTAGTCAGCGATTAAATAAAAGAAATGAAGTGAAAGAAAACAATTCATCTGACGAGGCATTAAGTTTAAATAAATAAATTAACTAGGTATTGCTATGTCCACCCGAACTTCTCGATCTGTGCAAACTTAACACAGATTTCGGTTGACACGACTTACTCTTAATCTCAGGATGCGGCAAGGTTCTTTGGACTTTTACGGTGGAATTAGTTTAATCACACAGTCAAAGAAAATCGGCAAATCTAATTTTTATAAACAATTTAATGAACATATAACACAAAATTAACATAAACAATCAACAGAACCAATTATAATAAAATTAACATAAACAATAATCAGAATTTTAAAGTTACCTTTTTCTTCTTGTACGCGCGTACTGTATTTGCGGTCGCACCACAATTTTAATCTTCAAAACTGGGTCTTGCTGCAGGGTTATAGTCACCCTCGCCTTTCACCTTCTTTCTGTTTATCAATAAACAGCGCTTATTTTTCTCTTCTATTCTAATCTCCACTCCACTTGGCTTTAATTCACTACAGGCCAATATACTCTTAATCTCCAATAACGCACTTTTATCTTTAGGCGTCTGATCGGTTTGCCGTTTTTATACCGACTTTTTATCTTCAATCACGCACTTTATTTCGACGCGTCTGATCGGTTCGCCGTTTTTTATCTCGACTTTTATCACTGTTGTTTATTCTCTTTTTTAACCGTTTAAAGTCGGGAGCAAATTTCGCCCAGCTACCCGCTTTCACCAATTTGGAAGGAACTCTCGTTTTTTTTATTATCTTCTTATTTCTATGGTTACTTTTTTTTTATCATTTCTAAATTTGCCTACTAACATTTTATAATTACAATAATACATCTTTTTTTAAATTGTTTTTGACAAACTTTTCTCATGCCATATTTTCTCTGACTGCACGACAAACAATTTAATATCGCAACAGCCAAATATTGATGGACACAACAGTATATTATTATTTAATAATGTTTTTATCACACAAATTATGAAACATGTTTTCCATAAAAATTTTTTTAATTACAAATAGCATTTCTTTTGCAAATTCATAATTATAATCCACTTCAATAGTAAAAAAACTTTTGTCGTATGATGCATACAATACAAAATATGTTTTGTTTAAATTTAAAAGGGCCATTCCCATTTGGATCTGCCCATAATGTTTACTACATCTTTTTAAAGTCCACTTATTATTTTCTTTGGTAATATACTGGACCCCTGGTAAACCATTGTGAATATTCTTTCCTGCACCTAAAAAAACTTTTGTTGTAAGTTATTAGTTATTATTTTTATAGTTAAATAAAAGAACTTACATTCATATATGCATTTTATTTCTAATAATGCGGTTGGTTTTCCATTTTGTGTAGGTTATAACTAGAAAAAGAGATTGTACCAACCTCAAAGGTGTTTAATAAGTTTAAGATTATACGATGATTTTAACATCAACACTGAAAAACTATTACTTCCACTAAATCACAAAAATTTTATTAAAACATCTATGTATTCGCATTGAAAACAATGTAAACAAACTAAACCATGTCTCTGGAATTAGTTATGATTCTTGCCGCACTGGCGCTGCGATCTTAAATTCGATCGCCTAATGAAGATCACACGTTGCTATGACGCGCCCGCCATTTTACCTTAGCAACGTGAGGCAGTCTTGATCGAATTAATTTCATCATCGTCGTTCGGTGAAGATCAAATTGTTAAAACGGTGCCGTCAAGATGACTTATCTTGATTACGTACTGTTTAATTTAAACGATACCGACTCCGAGTTTACAAAGATATGGACCACACTGGAGTGAGTAATTTAATCATATTTATTTTAAATCGGTACTCAAAAAACCGTTAGTAATATAAAGAATTATCTGGTCACCTATAATTCCGCCATTTGCAATTTTTATTTCGAGCGAAACAAATTATTTTAATAGCCCCCTTAAGTTTTTTCCAGAAAATAAATTAATTTAATTATGTTTGCATGACTTACTGGGTATTAATTTTTGATTTTACAACAAAATTTTAGGTTAAGACGCTTGTGTTTTTACACGGGCCATTTTGTTTTGACGCGGCAAATTCGCGTACCTACTCTGGACATTTTGTTTGCTTATTTTTGCAAAAATTGTTCGCAAGTTTGCTGTGGTATTAATAATAAGAACAAAATGTATAACATCGAAACTTATTTAGTTGCAAATGGAGATCACACGTTGCTATGACGCGCCCGCCATTTTGCCTTAGCAACGTGGGGCAGATTTTTGATCAAAACCTCGAAAGAGATCGCAAATGAACCAAACTCGGTAGTAAAGTGTAAAATAATATAGATTTAGAAATAAAATTTTCTGTGTCTCCAAATACCCAACAACTTTGTTAAAAAAATTAAAATATTCCACTTTTAAGTAAATGCTGGTAAAGAAGATTTTGGGTTAGAACCACCTGTAAACGCGAGGTGAGGCAACTTCTCCCCTATTCAAAAGGGTGCAGCGCGAAATTGTCAGTTTTGATTTTTTTCTCTCGAAAACTGGAAGACATAATAAAACCTTGCAGTTTGTACTAAAATTTTACGATCGAAACATATTTTTTATTTCTCAAAAATTTATACTAAAACTTAAATATAATTTGAAGAATTTATTTTCTTCTGATGATGAAGTGAAAAACTTGAATTATGTATTGTTAAAAGTTTTCCTCCCCACTGAAATTTTTAATCACTTGGTTTTTAAATATAATTTGAGGAATTGTTTTCAGAATAATTTCTTATTCCATGGCAGGATTTCCTAAATTTCCCTAACTGATTTAATTTATTCCGAATTTCTAAACTGAACTTGGAAATTTGTTTCTCAAAAAACGAGAAATCTCCAGGATTTCTTCACTATTTCCTTCTCGATTGATTCTTTAGGTAAAATATCGAAGGAAAATTTTTATAAACTGAAAAACTTGGATTATTATTAAAAGTTTTCCTCCCCACAGAAATTTTTAATCACTTGGTTTTTAAATATTATTTGAGGAATTGTTTTCAGAATAATTTCTTATTCCATGGCATATTTTCCTAAATTTCCCTAACTGATTTAATTTATCCCGAATTTCTAAACTGAACTTGGAAATTTGTTTCTCAAAAAACGAGAAATCTCCAGGATTTCTTCACTATTTCCTTCTCGATTGATTATTTAGGTAAAATATCTGAAGGAAAATTTTTATAAAGTGAAAAACTTGGATTATTATTAAAAGTTTTCCTCCCCACTGAAATTTTTAATCACTTGGTTTTTAAATATTATTTGAGGAATTGTTTTCAGAATAATTTCTTATTCCATGGCATATTTTCCTAAATTTCCCTAACTGATTTAATTTATTCCGAATTTCTAATCTGAACTTGGAAATTTGTTTCTCAAAAAACGAGAAATCTCCAGGATTTCTTCACTATTTCCTTCTCGATTGATTATTTAGGTAAAATATCTGAAGGAAAATTTTTATAAAGTGAAAAACTTGGATTATTATTAAAAGTTTTCCTCCCCACTGAAATTTTTAATCATTTGGTTTTTAAATATTATTTGAGGAATTGTTTTCAGAATAATTTCTTATTCCATGGCATATTTTCCTAAATTTCCCTAACTGATTTAATTTATTCCGAATTTCTAAACTGAACTTGGAAATTTGTTTCTCAAAAAACGAGAAATCTCCAGGATTTCTTCACTATTTCCTTCTCGATTGATTCTTTAGGTAAAATATCGAAGGAAAATTTTTATAAACTGAAAAACTTGGATTATTATTAAAAGTTTTCCTCCCCACAGAAATTTTTAATCACTTGGTTTTTAAATATTATTTGAGGAATTGTTTTCAGAATAATTTCTTATTCCATGGCATATTTTCCTAAATTTCCCTAACTGATTTAATTTATCCCGAATTTCTAAACTGAACTTGGAAATTTGTTTCTCAAAAAACGAGAAATCTCCAGGATTTCTTCACTATTTCCTTCTCGATTGATTATTTAGGTAAAATATCTGAAGGAAAATTTTTATAAAGTGAAAAACTTGGATTATTATTAAAAGTTTTCCTCCCCACTGAAATTTTTAATCACTTGGTTTTTAAATATTATTTGAGGAATTGTTTTCAGAATAATTTCTTATTCCATGGCATATTTTCCTAAATTTCCCTAACTGATTTAATTTATTCCGAATTTCTAATCTGAACTTGGAAATTTGTTTCTCAAAAAACGAGAAATCTCCAGGATTTCTTCACTATTTCCTTCTCGATTGATTATTTAGGTAAAATATCTGAAGGAAAATTTTTATAAAGTGAAAAACTTGGATTATTATTAAAAGTTTTCCTCCCCACTGAAATTTTTAATCATTTGGTTTTTAAATATTATTTGAGGAATTGTTTTCAGAATAATTTCTTATTCCATGGCATATTTTCCTAAATTTCCCTAACTGATTTAATTTATTCCGAATTTCTAAACTGAACTTGGAAATTTGTTTCTCAAAAAACGAGAAATCTCGAGGATTTCTTCACTATTTCCTTCTCGATTGATTATTTAGGTAAAATATCTGAAGGAAAATTTTTATAAAGTGAAAAACTTGGATTATTATTAAAAGTTTTCCTCCCCACTGAAATTTTTAATCATTTGGTTTTTAAATATTATTTGAGGAATTGTTTTCAGAATAATTTCTTATTCCATTACAGATTTTCCTAAATTTCCCTAACTGATTTAATTTATTCCGAATTTCTAAACTGAACTTGGAAATTTGTTTCTCAAAAAACGAGAAATCTCCAGGATTTCTTCACTATTTCCTTCTCGATTGATTATTTAGGTAAAATATCTGAAGGAAAATTTTTATAAAGTGAAAAACTTGGATTATTATTAAAAGTTTTCCTCCCCACTGAAATTTTTAATCACTTGGTTTTTAAATATTATTTGAGGAATTGTTTTCAGAATAATTTCTTATTCCATGGCATATTTTCCTAAATTTCCCTAACTGATTTAATTTATTCCGAATTTCTAAACTGAACTTGGAAATTTGTTTCTCAAAAAACGAGAAATCTCCAGGATTTCTTCACTATTTCCTTCTCGATTGATTATTTAGGTAAAATATCTGAAGGAAAATTTTTATAAAGTGAAAAACTTGGATTATTATTAAAAGTTTTCCTCCCCCTGAAATTTTTAATCACTTGGTTTTTAAATATTATTTGAGGAATAGTTTTCAGAATAATTTCTTATTCCATGGCAGATTTTCCTAAATTTCCCCAACTGATTTAATTTATTCCGAATTGCTAAACTGAACTTGGAAATTTGTTTCTCAAAAAACGATAAATCTCCAGGATTTCCTCACTATTTCCTTCTCGATTGATTATTTAGGTAAAATAACTGAAGGAAAATTTTTATAAAGTGAAAAACTTGGATTATTATTAAAAGTTTTCCTCCCCACTGAAATTTTTAATCATTTGGTTTTTAAATATTATTTGAGGAATAGTTTTCAGAATAATTTCTTATTCCATGGCAGATTTTCCTAAATTTCCCCAACTGATTTAATTTATTCCGAATTGCTAAACTGAACTTGGAAATTTGTTTCTCAAAAAACGAGAAATCTCCAGGATTTCCTCACTATTTCCTTCTCGATTGATTATTTAGGTAAAATAACTGAAGGAAAATTTTTATAAAGTGAAAAACTTGGATTATTATTAAAAGTTTTCCTCCCCACTGAAATTTTTAATCATTTGGTTTTTAAATATTATTTGAGGAATAGTTTTCAGAATAATTTCTTATTCCATGGCAGATTTTCCTAAATTTCCCCAACTGATTTAATTTATTCCGAATTGCTAAACTGAACTTGGAAATTTGTTTCTCAAAAAACGAGAAATCTCCAGGATTTCTTCACTATTTCCTTCTCGATTGATTATTTAGGTAAAATATCTGAAGGAAAATTTTTATAAAGTGAAAAACTTGGATTATTATTAAAAGTTTTCCTCCCCACAGAAATTTTTAATCATTTGGTTTTTAAATATTATTTGAGGAATAGTTTTCAGAATAATTTCTTATTCCATGGCAGATTTTCCTAAATTTCCCCAACTGATTTAATTTATTCCGAATTGCTAAACTGAACTTGGAAATTTGTTTCTCAAAAAACGATAAATCTCCAGGATTTCCTCACTATTTCCTTCTCGATTGATTATTTAGGTAAAATAACTGAAGGAAAATTTTTATAAAGTGAAAAACTTGGATTATTATTAAAAGTTTTCCTCCCCACTGAAATTTTTAATCATTTGGTTTTTAAATATTATTTGAGGAATAGTTTTCAGAATAATTTCTTATTCCATGGCAGATTTTCCTAAATTTCCCCAACTGATTTAATTTATTCCGAATTGCTAAACTGAACTTGGAAATTTGTTTCTCAAAAAACGATAAATCTCCAGGATTTCCTCACTATTTCCTTCTCGATTGATTATTTAGGTAAAATAACTGAAGGAAAATTTTTATAAAGTGAAAAACTTGGATTATTATTAAAAGTTTTCCTCCCCACTGAAATTTTTAATCATTTGGTTTTTAAATATTATTTGAGGAATAGTTTTCAGAATAATTTCTTATTCCATGGCAGATTTTCCTAAATTTCCCCAACTGATTTAATTTATTCCGAATTGCTAAACTGAACTTGGAAATTTGTTTCTCAAAAAACGAGAAATCTCCAGGATTTCCTCACTATTTCCTTCTCGATTGATTATTTAGGTAAAATAACTGAAGGAAAATTTTTATAAAGTGAAAAACTTGGATTATTATTAAAAGTTTTCCTCCCCACTGAAATTTTTAATCATTTGGTTTTTAAATATTATTTGAGGAATAGTTTTCAGAATAATTTCTTATTCCATGGCAGATTTTCCTAAATTTCCCCAACTGATTTAATTTATTCCGAATTGCTAAACTGAACTTGGAAATTTCTTTCTCAAAAAACGAGAAATCTCCAGGATTTCCTCACTATTTCCTTCTCGATTGATTATTTAGGTAAAATAACTGAAGGAAAATTTTTATAAAGTGAAAAACTTGGATTATTATTAAAAGTTTTCCTCCCCCTGAAATTTTTAATCACTTGGTTTTTAAATATTATTTGAGGAATAGTTTTCAGAATAATTTCTTATTCCATGGCAGATTTTCCTAAATTTCCCCAACTGATTTAATTTATTCCGAATTGCTAAACTGAACTTGGAAATTTGTTTCTCAAAAAACGAGAAATCTCCAGGATTTCCTCACTATTTCCTTCTCGATTGATTATTTAGGTAAAATAACTGAAGGAAAATTTTTATAAAGTGAAAAACTTGGATTATTATTAAAAGTTTTCCTCCCCACTGAAATTTTTAATCATTTGGTTTTTAAATATTATTTGAGGAATAGTTTTCAGAATAATTTCTTATTCCATGGCAGATTTTCCTAAATTTCCCCAACTGATTTAATTTATTCCGAATTGCTAAACTGAACTTGGAAATTTGTTTCTCAAAAAACGAGAAATCTCCAGGATTTCTTCACTATTTCCTTCTCGATTGATTATTTAGGTAAAATATCTGAAGGAAAATTTTTATAAAGTGAAAAACTTGGATTATTATTAAAAGTTTTCCTCCCCACAGAAATTTTTAATCATTTGGTTTTTAAATATTATTTGAGGAATAGTTTTCAGAATAATTTCTTATTCCATGGCAGATTTTCCTAAATTTCCCCAACTGATTTAATTTATTCCGAATTGCTAAACTGAACTTGGAAATTTGTTTCTCAAAAAACGAGAAATCTCCAGGATTTCCTCACTATTTCCTTCTCGATTGATTATTTAGGTAAAATAACTGAAGGAAAATTTTTATAAAGTGAAAAACTTGGATTATTATTAAAAGTTTTCCTCCCCACTGAAATTTTTAATCATTTGGTTTTTAAATATTATTTGAGGAATAGTTTTCAGAATAATTTCTTATTCCATGGCAGATTTTCCTAAATTTCCCCAACTGATTTAATTTATTCCGAATTGCTAAACTGAACTTGGAAATTTGTTTCTCAAAAAACGAGAAATCTCCAGGATTTCCTCACTATTTCCTTCTCGATTGATTATTTAGGTAAAATAACTGAAGGAAAATTTTTATAAAGTGAAAAACTTGGATTATTATTAAAAGTTTTCCTCCCCCTGAAATTTTTAATCACTTGGTTTTTAAATATTATTTGAGGAATAGTTTTCAGAATAATTTCTTATTCCATGGCAGATTTTCCTAAATTTCCCCAACTGATTTAATTTATTCCGAATTGCTAAACTGAACTTGGAAATTTGTTTCTCAAAAAACGAGAAATCTCCAGGATTTCCTCACTATTTCCTTCTCGATTGATTATTTAGGTAAAATAACTGAAGGAAAATTTTTATAAAGTGAAAAACTTGGATTATTATTAAAAGTTTTCCTCCCCACTGAAATTTTTAATCATTTGGTTTTTAAATATTATTTGAGGAATAGTTTTCAGAATAATTTCTTATTCCATGGCAGATTTTCCTAAATTTCCCCAACTGATTTAATTTATTCCGAATTGCTAAACTGAACTTGGAAATTTGTTTCTCAAAAAACGAGAAATCTCCAGGATTTCCTCACTATTTCCTTCTCGATTGATTATTTAGGTAAAATAACTGAAGGAAAATTTTTATAAAGTGAAAAACTTGGATTATTATTAAAAGTTTTCCTCCCCC
The DNA here is from genome assembly GCA_932274525.1 of Podabrus alpinus. NCBI lineage: Eukaryota > Metazoa > Arthropoda > Insecta > Coleoptera > Cantharidae > Podabrus > Podabrus alpinus. The sequence continues at coordinate 92,403,045 of OW026454.1, read as the reverse complement.
TGAAATTTTTAATCACTTGGTTTTTAAATATTATTTGAGGAATAGTTTTCAGAATAATTTCTTATTCCATGGCAGATTTTCCTAAATTTCCCCAACTGATTTAATTTATTCCGAATTGCTAAACTGAACTTGGAAATTTGTTTCTCAAAAAACGAGAAATCTCCAGGATTTCCTCACTATTTCCTTCTCGATTGATTATTTAGGTAAAATAACTGAAGGAAAATTTTTATAAAGTGAAAAACTTGGATTATTATTAAAAGTTTTCCTCCCCCTGAAATTTTTAATCACTTGGTTTTTAAATATTATTTGAGGAATAGTTTTCAGAATAATTTCTTATTCCATGGCAGATTTTCCTAAATTTCCCCAACTGATTTAATTTATTCCGAATTGCTAAACTGAACTTGGAAATTTGTTTCTCAAAAAACGAGAAATCTCCAGGATTTCCTCACTATTTCCTTCTCGATTGATTATTTAGGTAAAATAACTGAAGGAAAATTTTTATAAAGTGAAAAACTTGGATTATTATTAAAAGTTTTCCTCCCCACAGAAATTTTTAATCATTTGGTTTTTAAATATTATTTGAGGAATAGTTTTCAGAATAATTTCTTATTCCATGGCAGATTTTCCTAAATTTCCCCAACTGATTTAATTTATTCCGAATTGCTAAACTGAACTTGGAAATTTGTTTCTCAAAAAACGAGAAATCTCCAGGATTTCCTCACTATTTCCTTCTCGATTGATTATTTAGGTAAAATAACTGAAGGAAAATTTTTATAAAGTGAAAAACTTGGATTATTATTAAAAGTTTTCCTCCCCACAGAAATTTTTAATCATTTGGTTTTTAAATATTATTTGAGGAATAGTTTTCAGAATAATTTCTTATTCCATGGCAGATTTTCCTAAATTTCCCCAACTGATTTAATTTATTCCGAATTGCTAAACTGAACTTGGAAATTTGTTTCTCAAAAAACGAGAAATCTCCAGGATTTCCTCACTATTTCCTTCTCGATTGATTATTTAGGTAAAATAACTGAAGGAAAATTTTTATAAAGTGAAAAACTTGGATTATTATTAAAAGTTTTCCTCCCCACTGAAATTTTTAATCATTTGGTTTTTAAATATTATTTGAGGAATAGTTTTCAGAATAATTTCTTATTCCATGGCAGATTTTCCTAAATTTCCCCAACTGATTTAATTTATTCCGAATTGCTAAACTGAACTTGGAAATTTGTTTCTCAAAAAACGAGAAATCTCCAGGATTTCCTCACTATTTCCTTCTCGATTGATTATTTAGGTAAAATAACTGAAGGAAAATTTTTATAAAGTGAAAAACTTGGATTATTATTAAAAGTTTTCCTCCCCCTGAAATTTTTAATCACTTGGTTTTTAAATATTATTTGAGGAATAGTTTTCAGAATAATTTCTTATTCCATGGCAGATTTTCCTAAATTTCCCCAACTGATTTAATTTATTCCGAATTGCTAAACTGAACTTGGAAATTTGTTTCTCAAAAAACGAGAAATCTCCAGGATTTCCTCACTATTTCCTTCTCGATTGATTATTTAGGTAAAATAACTGAAGGAAAATTTTTATAAAGTGAAAAACTTGGATTATTATTAAAAGTTTTCCTCCCCACTGAAATTTTTAATCATTTGGTTTTTAAATATTATTTGAGGAATAGTTTTCAGAATAATTTCTTATTCCATGGCAGATTTTCCTAAATTTCCCCAACTGATTTAATTTATTCCGAATTGCTAAACTGAACTTGGAAATTTGTTTCTCAAAAAACGAGAAATCTCCAGGATTTCTTCACTATTTCCTTCTCGATTGATTATTTAGGTAAAATATCTGAAGGAAAATTTTTATAAAGTGAAAAACTTGGATTATTATTAAAAGTTTTCCTCCCCACAGAAATTTTTAATCATTTGGTTTTTAAATATTATTTGAGGAATAGTTTTCAGAATAATTTCTTATTCCATGGCAGATTTTCCTAAATTTCCCCAACTGATTTAATTTATTCCGAATTGCTAAACTGAACTTGGAAATTTGTTTCTCAAAAAACGAGAAATCTCCAGGATTTCCTCACTATTTCCTTCTCGATTGATTATTTAGGTAAAATAACTGAAGGAAAATTTTTATAAAGTGAAAAACTTGGATTATTATTAAAAGTTTTCCTCCCCACTGAAATTTTTAATCATTTGGTTTTTAAATATTATTTGAGGAATAGTTTTCAGAATAATTTCTTATTCCATGGCAGATTTTCCTAAATTTCCCCAACTGATTTAATTTATTCCGAATTGCTAAACTGAACTTGGAAATTTGTTTCTCAAAAAACGAGAAATCTCCAGGATTTCTTCACTATTTCCTTCTCGATTGATTATTTAGGTAAAATATCTGAAGGAAAATTTTTATAAAGTGAAAAACTTGGATTATTATTAAAAGTTTTCCTCCCCACTGAAATTTTTAATCATTTGGTTTTTAAATATTATTTGAGGAATAGTTTTCAGAATAATTTCTTATTCCATGGCAGATTTTCCTAAATTTCCCCAACTGATTTAATTTATTCCGAATTGCTAAACTGAACTTGGAAATTTGTTTCTCAAAAAACGAGAAATCTCCAGGATTTCTTCACTATTTCCTTCTCGATTGATTATTTAGGTAAAATATCTGAAGGAAAATTTTTATAAAGTGAAAAACTTGGATTATTATTAAAAGTTTTCCTCCCCACAGAAATTTTTAATCATTTGGTTTTTAAATATTATTTGAGGAATAGTTTTCAGAATAATTTCTTATTCCATGGCAGATTTTCCTAAATTTCCCCAACTGATTTAATTTATTCCGAATTGCTAAACTGAACTTGGAAATTTGTTTCTCAAAAAACGAGAAATCTCCAGGATTTCCTCACTATTTCCTTCTCGATTGATTATTTAGGTAAAATAACTGAAGGAAAATTTTTATAAAGTGAAAAACTTGGATTATTATTAAAAGTTTTCCTCCCCACTGAAATTTTTAATCATTTGGTTTTTAAATATTATTTGAGGAATAGTTTTCAGAATAATTTCTTATTCCATGGCAGATTTTCCTAAATTTCCCCAACTGATTTAATTTATTCCGAATTGCTAAACTGAACTTGGAAATTTGTTTCTCAAAAAACGAGAAATCTCCAGGATTTCCTCACTATTTCCTTCTCGATTGATTATTTAGGTAAAATAACTGAAGGAAAATTTTTATAAAGTGAAAAACTTGGATTATTATTAAAAGTTTTCCTCCCCCTGAAATTTTTAATCACTTGGTTTTTAAATATTATTTGAGGAATAGTTTTCAGAATAATTTCTTATTCCATGGCAGATTTTCCTAAATTTCCCCAACTGATTTAATTTATTCCGAATTGCTAAACTGAACTTGGAAATTTGTTTCTCAAAAAACGATAAATCTCCAGGATTTCCTCACTATTTCCTTCTCGATTGATTATTTAGGTAAAATAACTGAAGGAAAATTTTTATAAAGTGAAAAACTTGGATTATTATTAAAAGTTTTCCTCCCCACTGAAATTTTTAATCATTTGGTTTTTAAATATTATTTGAGGAATAGTTTACAGAATAATTTCTTATTCCATGGCAGATTTTCCTAAATTTCCCCAACTGATTTAATTTATTCCGAATTGCTAAACTGAACTTGGAAATTTGTTTCTCAAAAAACGAGAAATCTCCAGGATTTCCTCACTATTTCCTTCTCGATTGATTATTTAGGTAAAATAACTGAAGGAAAATTTTTATAAAGTGAAAAACTTGGATTATTATTAAAAGTTTTCCTCCCCACAGAAATTTTTAATCATTTGGTTTTTAAATATTATTTGAGGAATAGTTTTCAGAATAATTTCTTATTCCATGGCAGATTTTCCTAAATTTCCCCAACTGATTTAATTTATTCCGAATTGCTAAACTGAACTTGGAAATTTGTTTCTCAAAAAACGAGAAATCTCCAGGATTTCCTCACTATTTCCTTCTCGATTGATTATTTAGGTAAAATAACTGAAGGAAAATTTTTATAAAGTGAAAAACTTGGATTATTATTAAAAGTTTTCCTCCCCCTGAAATTTTTAATCACTTGGTTTTTAAATATTATTTGAGGAATAGTTTTCAGAATAATTTCTTATTCCATGGCAGATTTTCCTAAATTTCCCCAACTGATTTAATTTATTCCGAATTGCTAAACTGAACTTGGAAATTTGTTTCTCAAAAAACGAGAAATCTCCAGGATTTCCTCACTATTTCCTTCTCGATTGATTATTTAGGTAAAATAACTGAAGGAAAATTTTTATAAAGTGAAAAACTTGGATTATTATTAAAAGTTTTCCTCCCCACTGAAATTTTTAATCATTTGGTTTTTAAATATTATTTGAGGAATAGTTTTCAGAATAATTTCTTATTCCATGGCAGATTTTCCTAAATTTCCCCAACTGATTTAATTTATTCCGAATTGCTAAACTGAACTTGGAAATTTGTTTCTCAAAAAACGAGAAATCTCCAGGATTTCTTCACTATTTCCTTCTCGATTGATTATTTAGGTAAAATATCTGAAGGAAAATTTTTATAAAGTGAAAAACTTGGATTATTATTAAAAGTTTTCCTCCCCACAGAAATTTTTAATCATTTGGTTTTTAAATATTATTTGAGGAATAGTTTTCAGAATAATTTCTTATTCCATGGCAGATTTTCCTAAATTTCCCCAACTGATTTAATTTATTCCGAATTGCTAAACTGAACTTGGAAATTTGTTTCTCAAAAAACGAGAAATCTCCAGGATTTCCTCACTATTTCCTTCTCGATTGATTATTTAGGTAAAATAACTGAAGGAAAATTTTTATAAAGTGAAAAACTTGGATTATTATTAAAAGTTTTCCTCCCCACTGAAATTTTTAATCATTTGGTTTTTAAATATTATTTGAGGAATAGTTTTCAGAATAATTTCTTATTCCATGGCAGATTTTCCTAAATTTCCCCAACTGATTTAATTTATTCCGAATTGCTAAACTGAACTTGGAAATTTGTTTCTCAAAAAACGAGAAATCTCCAGGATTTCCTCACTATTTCCTTCTCGATTGATTATTTAGGTAAAATAACTGAAGGAAAATTTTTATAAAGTGAAAAACTTGGATTATTATTAAAAGTTTTCCTCCCCACTGAAATTTTTAATCATTTGGTTTTTAAATATTATTTGAGGAATAGTTTTCAGAATAATTTCTTATTCCATGGCAGATTTTCCTAAATTTCCCCAACTGATTTAATTTATTCCGAATTGCTAAACTGAACTTGGAAATTTGTTTCTCAAAAAACGAGAAATCTCCAGGATTTCTTCACTATTTCCTTCTCGATTGATTATTTAGGTAAAATATCTGAAGGAAAATTTTTATAAAGTGAAAAACTTGGATTATTATTAAAAGTTTTCCTCCCCACAGAAATTTTTAATCATTTGGTTTTTAAATATTATTTGAGGAATAGTTTTCAGAATAATTTCTTATTCCATGGCAGATTTTCCTAAATTTCCCCAACTGATTTAATTTATTCCGAATTGCTAAACTGAACTTGGAAATTTGTTTCTCAAAAAACGAGAAATCTCCAGGATTTCCTCACTATTTCCTTCTCGATTGATTATTTAGGTAAAATAACTGAAGGAAAATTTTTATAAAGTGAAAAACTTGGATTATTATTAAAAGTTTTCCTCCCCACTGAAATTTTTAATCATTTGGTTTTTAAATATTATTTGAGGAATAGTTTTCAGAATAATTTCTTATTCCATGGCAGATTTTCCTAAATTTCCCCAACTGATTTAATTTATTCCGAATTGCTAAACTGAACTTGGAAATTTGTTTCTCAAAAAACGAGAAATCTCCAGGATTTCTTCACTATTTCCTTCTCGATTGATTATTTAGGTAAAATATCTGAAGGAAAATTTTTATAAAGTGAAAAACTTGGATTATTATTAAAAGTTTTCCTCCCCACAGAAATTTTTAATCATTTGGTTTTTAAATATTATTTGAGGAATAGTTTTCAGAATAATTTCTTATTCCATGGCAGATTTTCCTAAATTTCCCCAACTGATTTAATTTATTCCGAATTGCTAAACTGAACTTGGAAATTTGTTTCTCAAAAAACGAGAAATCTCCAGGATTTCCTCACTATTTCCTTCTCGATTGATTATTTAGGTAAAATAACTGAAGGAAAATTTTTATAAAGTGAAAAACTTGGATTATTATTAAAAGTTTTCCTCCCCACTGAAATTTTTAATCATTTGGTTTTTAAATATTATTTGAGGAATAGTTTTCAGAATAATTTCTTATTCCATGGCAGATTTTCCTAAATTTCCCCAACTGATTTAATTTATTCCGAATTGCTAAACTGAACTTGGAAATTTGTTTCTCAAAAAACGAGAAATCTCCAGGATTTCCTCACTATTTCCTTCTCGATTGATTATTTAGGTAAAATAACTGAAGGAAAATTTTTATAAAGTGAAAAACTTGGATTATTATTAAAAGTTTTCCTCCCCACTGAAATTTTTAATCATTTGGTTTTTAAATATTATTTGAGGAATAGTTTTCAGAATAATTTCTTATTCCATGGCAGATTTTCCTAAATTTCCCCAACTGATTTAATTTATTCCGAATTGCTAAACTGAACTTGGAAATTTGTTTCTCAAAAAACGAGAAATCTCCAGGATTTCCTCACTATTTCCTTCTCGATTGATTATTTAGGTAAAATAACTGAAGGAAAATTTTTATAAAGTGAAAAACTTGGATTATTATTAAAAGTTTTCCTCCCCCTGAAATTTTTAATCACTTGGTTTTTAAATATTATTTGAGGAATAGTTTTCAGAATAATTTCTTATTCCATGGCAGATTTTCCTAAATTTCCCCAACTGATTTAATTTATTCCGAATTGCTAAACTGAACTTGGAAATTTGTTTCTCAAAAAACGAGAAATCTCCAGGATTTCCTCACTATTTCCTTCTCGATTGATTATTTAGGTAAAATAACTGAAGGAAAATTTTTATAAAGTGAAAAACTTGGATTATTATTAAAAGTTTTCCTCCCCCTGAAATTTTTAATCACTTGGTTTTTAAATATTATTTGAGGAATAGTTTTCAGAATAATTTCTTATTCCATGGCAGATTTTCCTAAATTTCCCCAACTGATTTAATTTATTCCGAATTGCTAAACTGAACTTGGAAATTTGTTTCTCAAAAAACGAGAAATCTCCAGGATTTCCTCACTATTTCCTTCTCGATTGATTATTTAGGTAAAATAACTGAAGGAAAATTTTTATAAAGTGAAAAACTTGGATTATTATTAAAAGTTTTCCTCCCCCTGAAATTTTTAATCACTTGGTTTTTAAATATTATTTGAGGAATAGTTTTCAGAATAATTTCTTATTCCATGGCAGATTTTCCTAAATTTCCCCAACTGATTTAATTTATTCCGAATTGCTAAACTGAACTTGGAAATTTGTTTCTCAAAAAACGAGAAATCTCCAGGATTTCCTCACTATTTCCTTCTCGATTGATTATTTAGGTAAAATAACTGAAGGAAAATTTTTATAAAGTGAAAAACTTGGATTATTATTAAAAGTTTTCCTCCCCACTGAAATTTTTAATCATTTGGTTTTTAAATATTATTTGAGGAATAGTTTTCAGAATAATTTCTTATTCCATGGCAGATTTTCCTAAATTTCCCCAACTGACTTAATTTATTCCGAATTGCTAAACTGAACTTGGAAATTTGTTTCTCAAAAAACGAGAAATCTCCAGGATTTCCTCACTATTTCCTTCTCGATTGATTATTTAGGTAAAATAACTGAAGGAAAATTTTTATAAAGTGAAAAACTTGGATTATTATTAAAAGTTTTCCTCCCCCTGAAATTTTTAATCACTTGGTTTTTAAATATTATTTGAGGAATAGTTTTCAGAATAATTTCTTATTCCATGGCAGATTTTCCTAAATTTCCCCAACTGATTTAATTTATTCCGAATTGCTAAACTGAACTTGGAAATTTGTTTCTCAAAAAACGAGAAATCTCCAGGATTTCCTCACTATTTCCTTCTCGATTGATTATTTAGGTAAAATAACTGAAGGAAAATTTTTATAAAGTGAAAAACTTGGATTATTATTAAAAGTTTTCCTCCCCACAGAAATTTTTAATCATTTGGTTTTTAAATATTATTTGAGGAATAGTTTTCAGAATAATTTCTTATTCCATGGCAGATTTTCCTAAATTTCCCCAACTGATTTAATTTATTCCGAATTGCTAAACTGAACTTGGAAATTTGTTTCTCAAAAAACGAGAAATCTCCAGGATTTCCTCACTATTTCCTTCTCGATTGATTATTTAGGTAAAATAACTGAAGGAAAATTTTTATAAAGTGAAAAACTTGGATTATTATTAAAAGTTTTCCTCCCCACAGAAATTTTTAATCATTTGGTTTTTAAATATTATTTGAGGAATAGTTTTCAGAATAATTTCTTATTCCATGGCAGATTTTCCTAAATTTCCCCAACTGATTTAATTTATTCCGAATTGCTAAACTGAACTTGGAAATTTGTTTCTCAAAAAACGAGAAATCTCCAGGATTTCCTCACTATTTCCTTCTCGATTGATTATTTAGGTAAAATAACTGAAGGAAAATTTTTATAAAGTGAAAAACTTGGATTATTATTAAAAGTTTTCCTCCCCACTGAAATTTTTAATCATTTGGTTTTTAAATATTATTTGAGGAATAGTTTTCAGAATAATTTCTTATTCCATGGCAGATTTTCCTAAATTTCCCCAACTGATTTAATTTATTCCGAATTGCTAAACTGAACTTGGAAATTTGTTTCTCAAAAAACGAGAAATCTCCAGGATTTCCTCACTATTTCCTTCTCGATTGATTATTTAGGTAAAATAACTGAAGGAAAATTTTTATAAAGTGAAAAACTTGGATTATTATTAAAAGTTTTCCTCCCCCTGAAATTTTTAATCACTTGGTTTTTAAATATTATTTGAGGAATAGTTTTCAGAATAATTTCTTATTCCATGGCAGATTTTCCTAAATTTCCCCAACTGATTTAATTTATTCCGAATTGCTAAACTGAACTTGGAAATTTGTTTCTCAAAAAACGAGAAATCTCCAGGATTTCCTCACTATTTCCTTCTCGATTGATTATTTAGGTAAAATAACTGAAGGAAAATTTTTATAAAGTGAAAAACTTGGATTATTATTAAAAGTTTTCCTCCCCACTGAAATTTTTAATCATTTGGTTTTTAAATATTATTTGAGGAATAGTTTTCAGAATAATTTCTTATTCCATGGCAGATTTTCCTAAATTTCCCCAACTGATTTAATTTATTCCGAATTGCTAAACTGAACTTGGAAATTTGTTTCTCAAAAAACGAGAAATCTCCAGGATTTCTTCACTATTTCCTTCTCGATTGATTATTTAGGTAAAATATCTGAAGGAAAATTTTTATAAAGTGAAAAACTTGGATTATTATTAAAAGTTTTCCTCCCCACAGAAATTTTTAATCATTTGGTTTTTAAATATTATTTGAGGAATAGTTTTCAGAATAATTTCTTATTCCATGGCAGATTTTCCTAAATTTCCCCAACTGATTTAATTTATTCCGAATTGCTAAACTGAACTTGGAAATTTGTTTCTCAAAAAACGATAAATCTCCAGGATTTCCTCACTATTTCCTTCTCGATTGATTATTTAGGTAAAATAACTGAAGGAAAATTTTTATAAAGTGAAAAACTTGGATTATTATTAAAAGTTTTCCTCCCCACTGAAATTTTTAATCATTTGGTTTTTAAATATTATTTGAGGAATAGTTTTCAGAATAATTTCTTATTCCATGGCAGATTTTCCTAAATTTCCCCAACTGATTTAATTTATTCCGAATTGCTAAACTGAACTTGGAAATTTGTTTCTCAAAAAACGAGAAATCTCCAGGATTTCTTCACTATTTCCTTCTCGATTGATTATTTAGGTAAAATATCTGAAGGAAAATTTTTATAAAGTGAAAAACTTGGATTATTATTAAAAGTTTTCCTCCCCACTGAAATTTTTAATCATTTGGTTTTTAAATATTATTTGAGGAATAGTTTTCAGAATAATTTCTTATTCCATGGCAGATATTCCTAAATTTCCCCAACTGATTTAATTTATTCCGAATTGCTAAACTGAACTTGGAAATTTGTTTCTCAAAAAACGAGAAATCTCCAGGATTTCTTCACTATTTCCTTCTCGATTGATTATTTAGGTAAAATATCTGAAGGAAAATTTTTATAAAGTGAAAAACTTGGATTATTATTAAAAGTTTTCCTCCCCACAGAAATTTTTAATCATTTGGTTTTTAAATATTATTTGAGGAATAGTTTTCAGAATAATTTCTTATTCCATGGCAGATTTTCCTAAATTTCCCCAACTGATTTAATTTATTCCGAATTGCTAAACTGAACTTGGAAATTTGTTTCTCAAAAAACGAGAAATCTCCAGGATTTCCTCACTATTTCCTTCTCGATTGATTATTTAGGTAAAATAACTGAAGGAAAATTTTTATAAAGTGAAAAACTTGGATTATTATTAAAAGTTTTCCTCCCCACTGAAATTTTTAATCATTTGGTTTTTAAATATTATTTGAGGAATAGTTTTCAGAATAATTTCTTATTCCATGGCAGATTTTCCTAAATTTCCCCAACTGATTTAATTTATTCCGAATTGCTAAACTGAACTTGGAAATTTGTTTCTCAAAAAACGAGAAATCTCCAGGATTTCCTCACTATTTCCTTCTCGATTGATTATTTAGGTAAAATAACTGAAGGAAAATTTTTATAAAGTGAAAAACTTGGATTATTATTAAAAGTTTTCCTCCCCCTGAAATTTTTAATCACTTGGTTTTTAAATATTATTTGAGGAATAGTTTTCAGAATAATTTCTTATTCCATGGCAGATTTTCCTAAATTTCCCCAACTGATTTAATTTATTCCGAATTGCTAAACTGAACTTGGAAATTTGTTTCTCAAAAAACGAGAAATCTCCAGGATTTCCTCACTATTTCCTTCTCGATTGATTATTTAGGTAAAATAACTGAAGGAAAATTTTTATAAAGTGAAAAACTTGGATTATTATTAAAAGTTTTCCTCCCCACTGAAATTTTTAATCATTTGGTTTTTAAATATTATTTGAGGAATAGTTTTCAGAATAATTTCTTATTCCATGGCAGATTTTCCTAAATTTCCCCAACTGATTTAATTTATTCCGAATTGCTAAACTGAACTTGGAAATTTGTTTCTCAAAAAACGAGAAATCTCCAGGATTTCTTCACTATTTCCTTCTCGATTGATTATTTAGGTAAAATATGATATGTTTACCCTCCTTTCCGTTCCTAATGAGAGAACGGTTTGGAAAGGCAAACAAGACCACGCAGAAGTAAAACTCCTACTTATATTCGTGGTAACCCTGATGTTGGTATAAGCTAACTCGCTATAGCCTGGAAGCGAGGGTCGTAAGTCCAATGAAATTTCCACTCTGCGTTGTGCTAAAAAAATACGAGGGTACGCTTCGTCGAAAAATAAAACAATAATTAACAATAAAATTTTAATGAAAATTGAAACGATTACGACAATTACAAACGCTCGTGGTAGTGGCGTTCCAAGAACAAGAAGCACGTTAACTGATGGTGACAACGGTACGTCAAAGGTGACACAATACGGGACACCAGAATGGTAGGCCCGTCAATACAAATAATTGACTGTAATGAATTACCACAATACCACAAGAATAAATCCACACAAGAATATAAAATTTGTCTCACCTTGATATCAATCGTGAGTTCACACAATGGAGATGACAGCAATAATCCTTGTATGGAATGCAGTGGTTGGTGTTGAATTTCAATGGCTCCCAATCTAAGATCCTCGGACTGCAGTACACCGACGTAATACTCGATGAGCAGGTTTTGACAGGCGGATACGAAGATGGACAGGCGGCACTCCGCTGCGTTGACAGTATGGTACAGGTTGACGATCCAAATAAAACAAAGTGATCGTCCAGTACAATTTGATCACAAAAACTGAAGCCGTGATTGACAATAACAATCGACTTCCAAATGTAAATAAAAGCAGCTGTCAAAATAGTCACCAGACGAATGTTACCAAATAAAATTATGGTTGGTACCAATTTGTACTTCGATAACGAAAATATGGTGGTGGATAACCACTCGAATATTTTCCAAAAAATGCTTGAACTGGCTAAAACAAAATAGTTACGCACTGCATTCACGAAATCCGTAATGACGGTGGAATTAACTACTGCGTATAACTATTTTTGTAACGAAAATCGACTGATAAATAATTGATTTATCCGCGATCAATAAAAATCGAACTGTCTTGTCGCACTCTCAAGCCAAAGTTCAGTTTTTAACGGCGCGCGTCTATATCCTGTACTATCAAGTACGTTGTAAAAATGAGTAAAGAGATGGCGCTTGGAGTAACAATTTATAATTCAAATGTTATGAAACGAAATATATATCTTATAGACAATATTTTGTTACACACCCCCCAACTAAACGATCTGGCCGCAGGCCAAGATCTAAAAAAGATCAGATAAAGTAGTTGATATTTACAATGAACTGTGAATTTACAGAAGAAACCGTACTGTAGTGAGGAGAGAGTTTGTCGCAATAATGGTAGGATAGAAATATCAAGCTTAACAAGTAAAAAAATGAGCTTAAAATATTTCAATAAAAAAATAAAATAAAAAAATCTCTAAAGGATTAAGAATAAAATAATAATTGTATGGTTTTTCACCCATGGGACTAAATGTCGCCTTAAATCCGCGGAAACGAAAACCAATTGGTAGAGCTAATGATAGCTACTGAAAACCATAATGTATAAATGATTTTGTCTCAGATAAAAATCAATGAGTACAAAATGGGCAGCCCGCATTGGACCTGCACCGAAAAAAGTGAATACAAAAAAATTTTTAGGGACATCAAGACAAAAAAAAACGTCTGATAATCAACCTGGGAATGGGTCACATAGGATCCATTCGAGAATAGTCAAACAAAAAAATTATCTTCAACTAATTCTACTTTCCAGTGTGAGACACTCATGGTTCTCAACCCAAAGGAAATGGTATTTTGCAAAATAAACAAAATAATTAAATAATTTGATCAAACGAATATTTGATCAACAGATCGTCCTACCAAGACTTTGACAGCTTCTCCGGAATCGTTGGAATAAATTCCGATGGAATAATTAGTGGCTAGATGGTCTGCACTAATTATGACGTAAAAACCAGGGAGTAAAAAATAAAAGAATAAAAAACCCTTAACCCTGAATAGTAAAACGGATGGAATGTTTTACGGGATTTTTTATTATATGATCTGAGATGGAATGTGATCAATAAGTTGATGTGTCGACAAGAATACGGCCAACGACCCTTCATGCCCGTAACAGGAGGAAAACCAGCCGATTACCCCCCAACTAAGATTTCTGACCAACCCCACTGAGGTGTAGTCAATCCCGTCAGAAAGCAACAAACCGGCCACCCTGCCTGCACTAAGCACGAAGTCCGCTAACACCATAAATGCCAACACAAATAAGCAAGTGGTAAGACTGATGGAATGTCTTACGGGCTGTTTTATATGATCTGAGATGGAACATGATCAAAAAGAGACGACATTACTAATAAAATGTAGGATTCAAGGTGTAATCGAACCCCCCTGTGACAAACATTACCCAACCTCCGCCCATGTAATGTGGATTTTAACCCTGAATGGATATTCGATCATCGTCGTCATCGGGATGTGATTTTAAGTCCTTAATATGATAGACACCTACATCTTTACCACGCTCGTTGACTAAACGATAAGTTAATGGGCCAGTAACCTCGCGAACCTTGCATTTGATATACTTAGGAGATAGCTTACTACTAATTTTATTCGGAGCATTAGAAAGTACGAAATTTCTCCGCCAAACTATGTCACCTACTCGAAAATTGATGGATCTCTTGCGCAAGTTATAATGTTTAGCCCCCCTAATATAAGCATTATGCAATCGCTTAGTAACGTCTTCGAACACCCCATTTAACTTTCGCATATCATGCGCGACGCTTTCACGGTTAGCAAGGGTTAGATCATCCTCTTTAAACTGTTGGATGCGACCGTAATAATCTCCGTTTATCGGAACAGTGCGACCTAAATTCAAGAATGATGGTGTATACCCCGTAACTTCGTGGGTAGCAGATCTTAAAGCATGTGCTATCTTAAAAATTTCTACATCCCAACTACGATGATCACGCTTGACATAAGACCTAATAGCGGTACCAATGACTCGATTATATCGCTCTACAAAATTTACTTGTGGATGGTAGTTGGCATTTTTCCACACATGTGAAATCTTGTAGTTGTTCATTAGTTCTTGAAATTCTTTTCCCGTAAATTGGGGACCATTATCGACTTGGCAAATCATCGGTGTACCAAATAGAAGGAATACTTCATTTTCCAAAAACTCACAGATGGCCTTAGCCGTAGCTTTTCGTAATGGTTTGACTAATACAAATTTCGTGAACCAGTCACAAACTACAAGTAATACTGTATTACCTTTTGCAGAACGCGGAAATGGACCCATTAAGTCGATAGAAAGACATTGAAAAGGAAAACGAACCTTTTTCTCTTTACCCATAAGTCCGTAGCGTGCGCCTTGGCAAGCTTTAGAAGCCAGACAAACTGTGCAACGACGCACGTAGCGAGCAACGTCAGTACGCATTTTAGGCCAGTAATAAAGCTCCAGAATTTTATTAAAAGTTTTTAAAGTACCTAAATGTGCAGACGTAGGATCGTCATGACACATTTTCAAAATTTCATTACGACGAGGTTTAGGAATAATCTGTTTCCATTCAACCAAATTGGAAATAACGTCGTGTTTGTTTGTAATGAGCTTATACAGACGATCTGACTCAATACGCCAGTCTGGATAAAGTTGCGGATTTGTTCTAACGTTGATCAGCATGCGCCGATACCAGGGATCCAAGTCATCATCAGTTAAAACTAATGAAGAGACTTCCAAGGGAGCACGGGACAAGGCATCTGGAACTACATGCAATTGACCTTTGCGATGCTGGATGTCGAAAGAATGTTGAGCAAGACGAACGGACCAACGGGCTAATTTATTGGCTGGATCTTTCATATTCATGAGCCATAAAAGTGAATAATGATCGGTCACAACTGTAAACTGAGTACCCTCAACATATGGTCGAAACTTTTCGATACCAAATAAGACCGCTAAACATTCACGCTCCGTCGTCGAATAATTTCGTTCAGCCTTGTTCAAGGTTCTAGATGCATATGCAATAGGTCGCTCATCATCACCTTCACCCTGTGTTAAAACACTTCCCAAACCGTAACCTGATGAATCGCAGTGTATAAAAAATCTCTTTTCAAAGTTGGGACTAACTAAAACGGGTGCTGTAACTAGTAGTTTCTTTAAACTCTCAAATGACTCAATAGCGTTAGGAGTCCAAGTAATGGTTTGACGTTTAACCCGTCCCTTAATTAACTCAGTAATGGGAGCAGAAAAGGTGGAGAGATTAGGGATAAATCGTCGATACCATCCTATAAGTCCAAGGAATCGTTTTACTCCAGTAACAGTAGTTGGACGTTCAAATTTAGTTATAGCCTCAACTTTGTCAGGGTCGGTATGAAGACCAGATTTGTCAATAACATGACCTAAAAATTTTAATGTGGATCTGCAAAATTCACATTTTTCAAAGTTAACGGTTAGGTTAGCATCTTTCAATTTCTCAAAGACTTGTTGCAAAAGGCTTAAATGTTCGGCAAAGGTATTGGAAACTACGATTATGTCGTCAAGGTAGACAAAGACCTTCTCACCAAGCAATGAACCAAAAACGTTGTCCATTAATCGCTGTTGAGTGATAGGGGCGTTGGAAATTCCAAACGGCATAACGACATACTCGAAGAGACCTCTGCCAGGCACAGTAAATGCAGTCTTTTCACGAGATGAGGATGAGAGAGGAACTTGCCAAAATGCTTTTTTAAGATCTATAGAGGTCAGGAATCTAGCGTCCTGTAAATGAGATAAAATGTCATCCAATCGAGGGAGTGGGTACGCATCCTTTTTAGTCAATTGATTTAATTTACGGCCATCGAAACACAGTCGATAGGAACCGTTCTTTTTACGGACTAAAAGCATGGGTGACGACCAAGCACTCTTAGAAGGGACAACGATGTTCATTTGTAGCATTTCGTCTAGTTCACGGTGAGCAATAGCTCGCATGGGTGGAGATAAGGGATAGAAACGTTGCTTGACAGGAGCGGCTGAACCCGTATCTATATGGTGAATTACCTTATCAGTACGAGTCAACCCCTCACGGTCCAGTTCCTTATATTTGTCTTTCATGGAAGAAAGCATAACCTGCTGCTCTATTGATAATTCGGAAGCGGAACGCATAAATTCCGTGGCACTAATTTGATTAACAAAATATTGGTCTCTACCAAAATCAATTTTAACACCAAACATCTTGCAAAAATCTATACCTAGGGTTAATGATGTGGTGATACTACGGCAAACTATGACGTTTAAAACTTTAGTGACTTCACCAATGGTGATAGGAAGCATGACTTCACCTAATAAATCTTGTGAAGTTCCATCAGCGGAACGTAAAAGAGATTTGGTGCCGCGCGTAAAACATAAATCTAACTGATTTATTAAAAAGTGCGCATCACCACCCAGAACAGAAACAGATGCTCCAGAGTCAAGCAGAGCAGCAAGAGGTACCCCCCCCACAGTTAAATTAACATATGGTCTTATGTCTCGCGTGGGATGTGTAAAGAGAGCGGAAGTAGTCTGCGATGATCCGCAAAAAGAGCGTACGCGTCCTAACCACCCCTTCCAACACAAGGAATCGGCTTTAAGAGCCTTCTTGAGACGCACGCCGTGATGCCATCTCGCTCTTCTTCTTTTGTCGGCTTTTAACGCGGATTTGCCGGGCGAGCCGAAACGCCTCTCCGCCTTCGCAAGTTTTTTGAACGTCCTTGATGTTTTCTAGGACAGGTTATGGCAGTTACCCCTTTTTGGCCGCATACAAAACAAAATTTAGATAAAGGTTTTGGGCAATCCTCAAAACCATGCGCGGGACTATTACAGTTCCAACAGTTATCTAGAGAGTTATCTGACTGAGGGTCTAATGGAAAATGAGTAGTAACCATGGGAGATGAAGACATCGAACAAGTGGCCTCTGATGGAGTGGTCCACTTTATTACTCTTTCGGCGGCTTGAGCTGCCGTAATAAGCGCTTCTCTAGTTTTGTATTCGTTTAACCCTAAGGTTAATGAAATTTGTGGAGACATGTTACGTCTTATAACCCATAGCTGTTCCTCATCCGAAGGAATTGGATTTAATCTAGAAAATTGAGCAATCATGGATTCTATGAATCCCAGAACAGATTCACCTGGTAATTGTTTCCGAGCCCGGATTTGATCGGCATATTCTCTACTATAATCGAGAGATAAAAATCGGACTTTCAAAGCATCCATTAATTGTGACCAATTTGAAATAGTCGGACTCAAGGAACGGTACCAGACCAATGCCTCGTCTGAAAAGAATTCCCCAGCTTTTCTAAATAACTCGTCTTCTTTAACCCCTCGTGAACGTGCAAGCTCTTGTGTGCGCTCAATAAAATCAAAAACGGCTTTAAAATTACCCTTGCCATCATAGCTAAGACCCCATTTGTGAACAGATACCCGATTTTGCGATTGATTTAATAAAATGTTAGTTAAGGCGGTGCTAATGTCTGGATTAATCGGAATTGAATCGGTAAGAGTGGACCTACGTGCAGGTTGAAAATTACTTGCTTGAACCGGAGAGTTCGTGATTGGTAATAACTCCTCGCTTTCCAGCGCATCTGAATCTTTGATTAAAGATTCGAGATTCTCACGTAAAGTTTTACATGTAAGAATTAAAGTGTTTCTTTTGGGGTCATCAAAACCAACTCCTTCCATTGAATCTAAACGATTACTATAATGCGCCAGCCGATGATCTAACGCATCCAAAAGCTTATCATCAACATTAGTTGACAAATCATTAATTTGTTTACTGATTACTGAAAGGGACTTTTCGCATATTTCTAGTTCGGCAGGTATGTCAAGTGGTTTATATTTAATCATAGCTAATGATGAATTATATTTCTCATCGCGCATCAACTGACATAGTAATTTACGACGAGAAGCTAAATGTTCAGGTATTCCGGATAAATCGTTGCCTTTGCGTCGTTGCAACTCAACGGCGATCTCCTCTCTAGATAAGGCTGCCACGTAAGCTTTTTCAGACATGATAATTAAGTTAACTTGACAAAGACGAAGTAAAAAAATGTAAGCGTTCGATAAAACACGAAACTATCGTACAAAGAATTGAATAATAAAAAAATAAATAGTGCGTAAACACGACTCCTAATTGCGTGACAAAACAAATACAGTCAAATTGCAATTGGAGGGAACGCAACAAATGATATTATTATTCTGATATATATACGTAAATGGTTTCTCGCCGGTGTGAATTTTGAAATGGGCGTAGCGCCACTCGCAAGCAATAATTAAAAATAATATATATATTGCAAAAATGAATAATGCGAGAGCACAACAAAAGGATATTTCGCTCTTGAAGCAACAAAACTTGTGCACCACAAATATCAAAGTAAAAAGGTTTTTCGCCGGTACGAGTACTAAGTTGACAACTTAATTTATTAATATTTACCATGTACCAAACCATACAAACACGCAAAGCGCCCAGTCCACAACGCTCTCCAGTTGCCAAAAACTGCTGTAATAATAAAAAATTAACACGACCACAAACGTTCCGTTGTCGAATCGTATACACGAAAGCGCACCTCGGGACAAACACAGAGTTATAAAATTAACAATTCGAGCTCCACGTATGGACGCCAGTGATATGTTTACCCTCCTTTCCGTTCCTAATGAGAGAACGGTTTGGAAAGGCAAACAAGACCACGCAGAAGTAAAACTCCTACTTATATTCGTGGTAACCCTGATGTTGGTATAAGCTAACTCGCTATAGCCTGGAAGCGAGGGTCGTAAGTCCAATGAAATTTCCACTCTGCGTTGTGCTAAAAAAATACGAGGGTACGCTTCGTCGAAAAATAAAACAATAATTAACAATAAAATTTTAATGAAAATTGAAACGATTACGACAATTACAAACGCTCGTGGTAGTGGCGTTCCAAGAACAAGAAGCACGTTAACTGATGGTGACAACGGTACGTCAAAGGTGACACAATACGGGACACCAGAATGGTAGGCCCGTCAATACAAATAATTGACTGTAATGAATTACCACAATACCACAAGAATAAATCCACACATGAATATAAAATTTGTCTCACCTTGATATCAATCGTGAGTTCACACAATGGAGATGACAGCAATAATCCTTGTATGGAATGCAGTGGTTGGTGTTGAATTTCAATGGCTCCCAATCTAAGATCCTCGGACTGCAGTACACCGACGTAATACTCGATGAGCAGGTTTTGACAGGCGGATACGAAGATGGACAGGCGGCACTCCGCTGCGTTGACAGTATGGTACAGGTTGACGATCCAAATAAAACAAAGTGATCGTCCAGTACAATTTGATCACAAAAACTGAAGCCGTGATTGACAATAACAATCGACTTCCAAATGTAAATAAAAGCAGCTGTCAAAATAGTCACCAGACGAATGTTACCAAATAAAATTATGGTTGGTACCAATTTGTACTTCGATAACGAAAATATGGTGGTGGATAACCACTCGAATATTTTCCAAAAAATGCTTGAACTGGCTAAAACAAAATAGTTACGCACTGCATTCACGAAATCCGTAATGACGGTGGAATTAACTACTGCGTATAACTATTTTTGTAACGAAAATCGACTGATAAATAATTGATTTATCCGCGATCAATAAAAATCGAACTGTCTTGTCGCACTCTCAAGCCAAAGTTCAGTTTTTAACGGCGCGCGTCTATATCCTGTACTATCAAGTACGTTGTAAAAATGAGTAAAGAGATGGCGCTTGGAGTAACAATTTATAATTCAAATGTTATGAAACGAAATATATATCTTATAGACAATATTTTGTTACAAATATCTGAAGGAAAATTTTTATAAAGTGAAAAACTTGGATTATTATTAAAAGTTTTCCTCCCCACAGAAATTTTTAATCATTTGGTTTTTAAATATTATTTGAGGAATAGTTTTCAGAATAATTTCTTATTCCATGGCAGATTTTCCTAAATTTCCCCAACTGATTTAATTTATTCCGAATTGCTAAACTGAACTTGGAAATTTGTTTCTCAAAAAACGAGAAATCTCCAGGATTTCCTCACTATTTCCTTCTCGATTGATTATTTAGGTAAAATAACTGAAGGAAAATTTTTATAAAGTGAAAAACTTGGATTATTATTAAAAGTTTTCCTCCCCACTGAAATTTTTAATCATTTGGTTTTTAAATATTATTTGAGGAATAGTTTTCAGAATAATTTCTTATTCCATGGCAGATTTTCCTAAATTTCCCCAACTGATTTAATTTATTCCGAATTGCTAAACTGAACTTGGAAATTTGTTTCTCAAAAAACGAGAAATCTCCAGGATTTCCTCACTATTTCCTTCTCGATTGATTATTTAGGTAAAATAACTGAAGGAAAATTTTTATAAAGTGAAAAACTTGGATTATTATTAAAAGTTTTCCTCCCCCTGAAATTTTTAATCACTTGGTTTTTAAATATTATTTGAGGAATAGTTTTCAGAATAATTTCTTATTCCATGGCAGATTTTCCTAAATTTCCCCAACTGATTTAATTTATTCCGAATTGCTAAACTGAACTTGGAAATTTGTTTCTCAAAAAACGAGAAATCTCCAGGATTTCCTCACTATTTCCTTCTCGATTGATTATTTAGGTAAAATAACTGAAGGAAAATTTTTATAAAGTGAAAAACTTGGATTATTATTAAAAGTTTTCCTCCCCACTGAAATTTTTAATCATTTGGTTTTTAAATATTATTTGAGGAATAGTTTTCAGAATAATTTCTTATTCCATGGCAGATTTTCCTAAATTTCCCCAACTGATTTAATTTATTCCGAATTGCTAAACTGAACTTGGAAATTTGTTTCTCAAAAAACGAGAAATCTCCAGGATTTCTTCACTATTTCCTTCTCGATTGATTATTTAGGTAAAATATCTGAAGGAAAATTTTTATAAAGTGAAAAACTTGGATTATTATTAAAAGTTTTCCTCCCCACAGAAATTTTTAATCATTTGGTTTTTAAATATTATTTGAGGAATAGTTTTCAGAATAATTTCTTATTCCATGGCAGATTTTCCTAAATTTCCCCAACTGATTTAATTTATTCCGAATTGCTAAACTGAACTTGGAAATTTGTTTCTCAAAAAACGAGAAATCTCCAGGATTTCCTCACTATTTCCTTCTCGATTGATTATTTAGGTAAAATAACTGAAGGAAAATTTTTATAAAGTGAAAAACTTGGATTATTATTAAAAGTTTTCCTCCCCACTGAAATTTTTAATCATTTGGTTTTTAAATATTATTTGAGGAATAGTTTTCAGAATAATTTCTTATTCCATGGCAGATTTTCCTAAATTTCCCCAACTGATTTAATTTATTCCGAATTGCTAAACTGAACTTGGAAATTTGTTTCTCAAAAAACGAGAAATCTCCAGGATTTCTTCACTATTTCCTTCTCGATTGATTATTTAGGTAAAATATCTGAAGGAAAATTTTTATAAAGTGAAAAACTTGGATTATTATTAAAAGTTTTCCTCCCCACTGAAATTTTTAATCATTTGGTTTTTAAATATTATTTGAGGAATAGTTTTCAGAATAATTTCTTATTCCATGGCAGATTTTCCTAAATTTCCCCAACTGATTTAATTTATTCCGAATTGCTAAACTGAACTTGGAAATTTGTTTCTCAAAAAACGAGAAATCTCCAGGATTTCTTCACTATTTCCTTCTCGATTGATTATTTAGGTAAAATATCTGAAGGAAAATTTTTATAAAGTGAAAAACTTGGATTATTATTAAAAGTTTTCCTCCCCACAGAAATTTTTAATCATTTGGTTTTTAAATATTATTTGAGGAATAATTTTCAGAATAATTTCTTATTCCATGGCAGATTTTCCTAAATTTCCCCAACTGATTTAATTTATTCCGAATTGCTAAACTGAACTTGGAAATTTGTTTCTCAAAAAACGATAAATCTCCAGGATTTCCTCACTATTTCCTTCTCGATTGATTATTTATGTAAAATATCTGAAGGAAAATTTTTATAAAGTGAAAAACTTGGATTATTATTAAAAGTTTTCCTCCCCACTGAAATTTTTAATCACTTGGTTTTTAAATATAATTTGAGGAATTGTTTTCAGAATAATTTCTTATTCCATGGCAGATTTTCCTAAATTCCCTAACTGATTTAATTTATTCCGAATTGCTAAACTAAACTTGGAAATTTGTTTCTCAAAAAACGAGAAATCTCCAGGATTTCTTCAATATTTCCTCTTCGACTGATTTTTTAAGTGAAATATCTAAAGGAAATCTTTTATAAAGTGAAAAACTTGGATCATTATTAAAGGTTTTCCTCCCCATTAAAATTTTTAATCACTAATTTAATTTATTACGAATTTCTAAACCAAACTTGAGAATTTGTTTCTCAAAATCCGAGATATCACAAAAACTTCATTCAAAATAGGAAAAATAGTGGAACTTACCAAGAAAATGAACTCAAATTTCCTTATTGATCAAACAAATCCTTCCTTATCACCTTATTAATCAACCAAAATTACACATTTTCCTTTTGAAATTAAAAGAAAAATTATTTAAAATAAGAACAACAATTTAAAACTGTAAATAAACCGAAAGCAACACAATTTAATCTTCAAACTGTTTCAAACACAAAATTTAAATTTAAAAAGATAACAATTTGTGGTGGTTCCCATCCCTACTGTCGATGATTCGACTTACGTCGTGCGATGCGTCGTGCGACCACCGACGAGCCCATTATTCCGGTGTTGGCGTCAGTGACGATAAAATTGTTTCCGAGTTCCGAATTAAAAATCCGACTTTAACTAGATGTCGACCACACTGGTGTGAGTAATTTAATCATATTTTTTTAAGTCGGTACACAAAACATCGTTAGAAAAATAATGAATTATCTAATCGGTGAGTAATGCCGCCATTTGCAATTTTTATTTCGAGTTAAATAAATTGTTTTAATAGCCTCCTTAAGTTTTTTTTCCCGAAAATAACTTAATTTAATTATGTTTACAGGACTTACTGGGTTTTAATTTTTGATTTTACAACAAAATTTTAGGTTAAGACGCTTGTGGTTTTTACACGGGTCATTTTGTTTTGGTGCGGCAAATTCGCGTTCTCTGGACATTTTGTTTGCTTATTTTTGCAAAAATTGTTCGCAAGTTTGCTGTGGTATTAATAATAATAACAAAATGTATAACATCGAAACTTATTTACACCCCTATTCACTAACTTCAATCGAAAACGTTTCGATCATCGAAAAGTAGGCGATCGAGATGTGTCATTTATCGATTGTGGTAAAAATTCGTATTCTGTAACTACACTTTATCGATATGGAAAACGCCAAAAGCTTAACGTTTGGCAACACTGTTGTAAACATAATCATAACCTATAAAATAAAGAAATCTGAAGGGAATTTCTAAATTTAAAAAAATTAGGTTGGTAGTTATGTCATATTATAATCTTTTGCAACTACATACATAATATAATATACCAAATTGAACTTGAATATGTAAATTATAATATTGAATTAGTTTATATTATCTAGTTGTGATTGTGATAATTGCTAAAAATTGTTTTGTTGATCCAAAATGTCTGCAGCAATAATACG
This sequence comes from Podabrus alpinus, assembly GCA_932274525.1. Lineage (NCBI taxonomy): Eukaryota > Metazoa > Arthropoda > Insecta > Coleoptera > Cantharidae > Podabrus > Podabrus alpinus. The sequence goes on along the minus strand of OW026454.1, from coordinate 92,379,056 downwards.
TATTTAAGATAAACAAATATAATCCCAATGCTATCAAATCAATAAATCCATTATAAATCAATAGATCACTCACTTATCAAATTATCTACAAGGTAGTAATTTCGAAAAGTTTAAAATAAATATTGACAAACAGGTAAATTTAAAGGTTATTTGACTATAATGCGCACGGCACTGGACTTTTCGATAGATCGAGAAGCAACAAATATAATCCCAATGATCCCAATGCTATCAAATCAATAAATCCATTATAAATCAATAGATCACTCGCTTATCAAATTATCTACAAGGTAGTAATTTCAAAAAGTTGAAAATAAATATTGACAAACACGTAAATTTAAAGGTTATCTGACTATAATGCGCACGGCACTGGACTTTTTGATGATCGAGAAGCTTAACGTGGCCCTTCTCCGTCACGAGAAAACATTCGATCGATCGAGAAGTTTTAACGATCGACCGAACGATAACGTCTCGATTCGTTAGTTACTGGATACGAATTGTCACTCTTTTCGATCCATCGAATACTTAACGATTCGATCGATCGAAAACGGAGTTAGTGAATAGGGGTGTTAGTTGGAAATGGAGAGAGATCACACGTTGCTATGACGCGACCGCCATTTTACCTTAGCAACGTGGGGCACATTTTCGATCAAAACCTCGAAAGAGATCGCAAAGTGTAAAATAATATAGAAATTTAGAAATAAAATTTTCTGCGTCTCCAAATACCCGACAACTTTATTAAACAAATTAAAAACCGAAGAATTTTATGAAAATATGGCACATGTTTGTTTATCATCGCTTACGCTGCAAAAATTAAGCGAGATAGCGAAAAGTTCAAAGGGAATTTTTGGTAGAGTATAAAATTATCAAAAATAAAGTCCCCAAGAACGCATATCTAAGATAAGTAGTTTAGGCGTGGGAGCCTTTCGAAGTTGTCCTCTGGATGATGATCGGGAAATCGTGATATTTGCCAATGCGCATATTTATTTAATCTTGATAGAAAAAATGTCAACGTGAAATCAAAAATCTGAAATAATTCATAGCTTATTTTCTCAAAAAGCCAGAAAAAGCCCTTTTTTGTTTTAAATATAATATAAAGAATTTTGTTCTCAGAATAATGTTTTATTCTGATGGAAGATTTTCCTAATAACCGATTTAATTTTTGACGGATTTCTGAACGAAAATTGGGAATTTGTTTGTTAAACAAATTATTAAAAACTTTCTTTAACACTAAAACGTTGAATAGGTACTTGTTTTAAAATATAACATGCAGATTTTGTTAAAAATGTTTTTCTTATAATTTCATGTCAGATTTTTTGAAGTTTGCCAAATTAATAAATATTTTATGTTTTTCTAAGGTAAACATTTTTTCAGTGTAAGTTTTTTATAAAATTTATTCTACGACAAATAAATTAAAATGGATTGAAACTTTTTAATGAAGGGGAAAACTTCTTAATTTTCCTTCATTAAAATTTTGCATCACTGTTTTTAAGATAAATTTAATATTTTGTTTATAATTACCTCCATAATTTCATCGAGACTTCCGATTGTTGCACAAAAATTCAAATTTTCCACAAAAAAACAACAACCAACTTATCGTTTACCATTTTTTTTTCAAAATCTCGAAAACACTTTAAATCCCCACTTAAAATGCACCCAAGTTGTCATTTTTCACCAACGGAAGTAAAAATTGCTTAAGTACTTAAGACAACTTAAAATCAAGGAGCCCGCGAACAAATACGCAATTTAAATATGATTGTCATATTTTAAATTTAAAAAAGTTTTTGTTAAACAAAACATTTGTTAATTCAATTTTTTCAAAATAACTCCAACATTTAAAACGTCATTTTGAAATTGAAGAAACGTCACGGAAGTTAAAGTTAATTTTGAAAGAAAAATGCGTCAGTCACTAACGTCATTTCCGTGTCGTCATTTACGCGTTAGTTACCACTTTGTGTACACGCGAACTTTTAGCTCTTGCAAAACATTCGTTTTCGCTTACAAAAATGTCGGAAACTCCTTTAATAGTATCGGATCTTGACTTCGTCAACTCTGTAGAGGATTCACGAATGTATGGGTAAGAAATTTGTCAACATTTCAACATTATTTATTAGCTGTCAGAATGAAATTTAATTTTGGAAAAAAATTTAACTTTTTTTGGGTTATCTTTTACACCTTAATAAATAATATTATTATAAAAAAAAGTACGCAAATTCTGCTCGATTTGGGTTGTTCGGGAAATTCAAAAACTGACGTTTTTAAACTTGCAGTTTGGATATTAAGGAGGAAATTGTCAGGGACGATGATATCCTCTTGCTCACTCCTGATGAGATGGAAGTGCTGGGACACGACCCTAATAACTACCGCATCGTCGAAGAGATGGATCCGAACCGCATGGACAACGAAGCTTTCAATATGGTGGGTTTGGACGAGCGACACATGATGCAGATGATGACCGACGAAAACTTCGCCAAGTATCCAATCGAATTAACGCAGATGTGTAAATTTGATGCCACCAAAGTGGAAAATTCGTCACACTTCGTGAAGTACAAAATGCAGGATGGAAAGCAGAGTAAAGTGTGGGAATGCGGAATCTGTAAGAATTTTATCTTTTCTTTTCTTAACAATCGAGTAACGTTTATGTTAGGTGGCAAAGAATTTGGACATCAGTACACTCTCATGAGACATCTGCCCACGCACACGGATGAGAGGAAATTCCAGTGCAATACTTGCGGCAAAGGTATTAATTAAATTTGGGCCGAAATTTTTTATTTTAAAATTTTTTTCAAAAGCCTTCAGACAGATGTCGACTTTGTCTCAGCATCGAGCTATCCATTCGGCCGATCGTCCGTACATTTGCGAAGTATGCCAGAAAACGTTCAATCGGGTTTCCACGTTGATTTCTCATCGCAAAACCCACACCGGCCTAAAACCGCATCGTTGCCATCTCTGCAACAAGGCGTTCCACCAGAAAGGTAAAAGCTCTCTTGGGGACTACCCGTTCTTACTCTTCTTTATTTACCAGGAAACTTACGCAATCACATTTTCACTCACACGAATGAGCGACCATACAAATGCGACATCTGCCAAAAGGGTTTTAACCAGATGAGCAACTTGATGTGCCACAAATTAAAGGTATGTAGAAGCAAACTTGGTCGTTTCGAACGTTTTATTCATTTTTGTATTCAGGCACATCAGCGAGCAGATAAACCTAGATATGCCTGCCAAATATGCGGCAAAGATTTCCAGAAGCGGATGGGTTTAAGAAACCATGAACAATACCATCATGGTGTTCCCGGTCAGGAAGTGGCCAACTCCTATAATGCCGCACCTACCCGCGTCAAGTCTGTTATCCGTTTTATCCTAACTTGCTTATCATTCCTATCTATCAATCCAATATTTCAGGTATACGAACGGTGTTTTGGTTGAGCCGATCAACACCGCGGCGATGAAACACGCCACCGCAACGAACCAAACCCCATTTGCCCTGCTCCGTCCTTTAAACGGGATCCCTGTGCTAGTACGGGTATTATCTGCTGGTGATAAGCAGGTTTGCAATCCAGGACAATCTCAGTGTAACAAATTATTTATTCTGTTTTGAATCAGATGTTGGTACCAGCAACGGCCGATGATTTGAAGAAATTCGGACAGATCACCATTACCCCGAATTCCTCCGAGCTCCCAGAGGAGAACAAAGAGAACATTCCCGATTTGACGGGATTGGAAAGCGATAGCAAAACGGTTTCTGGTAAGTGGCCTCAATATAAGAAAGCATTAAATGAATTTTGATTTCCTGCGAGATCATTCCTTACTTACCTAATCCCAGACCCAGAAACACCTCTATTCTGGACATCACTCAAAAATTTTACCTATCCTGTAGTTGGTTGTGAAGTAAAGCTTGGTTTTGATTTTGAAAACAATTTTTCTACATAGGTCTGTTGGACAAACTATCACATTTGCATATTTTCACACCAAGGTCAGCGTAATCTGCTAGGTACCATCGCGCATAAGTGATACACATTTGTTACGATTAACACTTTTTACTTACATTTAACAACATCTTAGATGACCATCTGGTCTGGGATAGACGGTCTGGTACTAAACAAATCCAGAAAGAGCATTTTTTGACTTTCTTGATTATTAGTTAAGCCACTGGGCACCACGGTACAAATTAAAATACCGGTGGTGGCTACAGTGATTCAGAAATGCGGCCAAGATGGCAGCATGTGCATGGCGGTCGAGAGTCCGGGACCGAACAATGATGATGGGATGGCCAACAACAATTTTTATGTGACCACCACGGATGAAAACGGTAAGTTGTCCTGTCGTTTGAGAGGTAAAATTGTAACTTCTAGTTTCAGCCGGCGAAGTCAGCTTTGTCCCACAGTTTGATAATACAGAATATAATAACATTCAGCTGGATGAAGCCAACGACATCCAAGGGGCACAAATCCAATTTGTCAACGATTGCGGACAGATTCTGCATGAAGAGAATGGAAAGCCCACATGTAAGTCGGTGACCTTGAAAAAGTTAACAATTTATGTTTTAATCGATTCTTAGATTTTGGAAACGATTTTGTACATCAAAACAACCAGGAATTCGTCAATAACGTGATCGGCTTCCAGAATAATGATCAGGAGATCATGGGGCAAATTCAAAACGGAAATTTGTTGAACATCAGTTACGATAGCCATGGGCATCCCATCTATGAGGTAACGTGAAATTAATAAAATCTCATCTTTTTAAATTGATAATAAATTTCGATAGGTTTTAAACAAATCGGAGACCATAACTATGGAAAGTTCCGAAGCTATTGGGGAAACTGCAGAGGTATTGTACCAAGATGTTAACATGGTGGAAAGTTTTGTTATTGAATGAAGAACAGAGTTTACAATTTAAATATAGTCGTTTTTATATAATATTTGATTGATAAAATGTTATCAAGCGTTTGACTTTGCTTCTTTCAATAGTTTGTAATGTTGAAATAATGGACGATACAAAATACTAACTGTTTTAAGAAAGTTTTACTTTTTATCTTAAGAATTTTCATGTTTGCTAAATTATTGATACCTGTACAGTATTACAAGGTTTTAATGTTCATTTTTGGGCTGCTGAAAACGTCGGCTATTATTTTTGTAATGTATTAAGGAATTTAAATTATAATAAATGTTTCATGAATTATTTAGAATTTGATATTTGTAAATAAGTAAATTGGGACAAAAATGAGAAGAAATTGTTAATTCTTTGTTGTCTACCGACTTGTCATTCCGGCTTAACTAAATTATCGATACCTGTACAGTATTAAAAGGTTTTAATGATCATTTTTGGGCTGCTGAAAACGTCAGCTATAATTTTTATAATGTATTTGTTAAGGAATTTAAATTATAATAAATATTTCATGAATTTAGAATTTGTAAATAAGAAAATTAGAACAAAAATGAGAAGGAATTGTTAATTCTTTGTTGTCTACCGACTTATCATTCCGTCTTATCTTAAGAATTTTCATATTTACTAAATTATCGATACCTGTACAGTATTAAAAGATTTTAATGTTGATTTTTGGGCTGCTGAAAACGTCAGCTATTATTTTTATAATGTATTTGTTAAAGAATTTAAATTAAATATAATAAATGTTTCATAAATTTAGAATTTGTTATTTGTAAATAAGTAAATTATTGGAACAAAAATGAGAAGGAATTGTTAATTCCTTGTTGTCTGCCGACTTGTCATTCCGTCTTAATTAGAGCTAGAAGGTTGTTCTATACGGAGATTTAAAGATAATTTAGGTTGGTTTCATTTATTTAATGTCTATTTTTGCGTCAGATGAACAGAAAAACAAGTCTTCATCAAAATCTGAAAACTGTAATATTGGGCCAAATTTAAAAAAATTATGTTTTTGAGCTTTGCATATGGGAAACGATAGGAGTTAGAGCAGTATTCCTTTTTAGCTTTTGCTCAGAATTTCGTGTAGTTTTCACTTCCGTAACAAAATTCCACATCAAAGCATAAAATCAAATTTCCCATGAAAATCTATAATAAACTCTTCATATATCTTAAAAATAGTATTTCAAAATTTCAGTAAATGAAAATTTAAAAAAAGTTTCAGGTGATTTTTATTTATTTGTATTAGGAAAAACAAAACGTAGAAAACCGTAAAATATATATTATTCGAAAAAATGTATTCAACATTTCAGTGTGCAAGCAAGTTTTTCAAAATTCAATATTTTCTCTTCAGAAAGAAGTTTTGAGTCTGATTTTTCTTTGTCTTGAAAACCACTCAAAAAGTCTTGGAGATACCACCTTTTTCGAGAACCAAATTCCAAAGTTTAACTTGGAAAACCGCAGAAAATAAAAGTTTGGGGAAATTTAGGAAAATCTTACCTTATTATTCTGAAAAACAATTCTTCACATTATATTTAAAAACAAAAAGATTAAAAATTTCAGTGTGAAGGAAAAGTTTTAAAAATAATTCAAGTTTTTAGAAACATATTCCCAAGTTTAGCTTGGAAAACCGTACAAAATTAAAGAAGTTGGGGAAATTTTGGAAAATCTTACATCGAAATATGAATTTCTCCTGAGAAAATTCCGTAACAAAACTTTCATATTATACCTTGAAAACAAAGTATTAAAAATTTCAGTGTGAAGGAAAACTTTCAATAATAATTCAAGCTTATCACTTTATAAAAGTTTCAGTCAGACATTTCTCTAAAAATTCACTCGAGAGGGAAATGGTGAAAAAATCTTGGTGGCATCTCATTTTTTGAGAAACAAATTCCCAAGTTTAGTTTAGAAATTCGTAATAAATTAAATCAGTTAGGGAAATTTAGGAAAATCTGCCATGGAATAAGAAATTATTCTGAAAACAATTCCTCAAATTATATTTAAAAACGAAATGATTAAAAATTTCAGTGCGGAGGAAAACTTTTAATAATAATTCAAGTTTTTCACTTTTAAAAGTTTTCCTTCAGATATTTTACTTAAAAAATCAGTCGAGAAGGAATTAGTGAAGAAATCCTGGAGATTTCTCGTTTTTTGAGAAACAAATTCCCAAGTTTAGTTTAGAAATTCACAATAAATTAAATTAGTTAGGGATATTTAGGAAAATCTGCCACGGAATCAAAAATTATTCTGAGAAAAATTCCTCAAATTGAAGGGCCTAGTGGAAAAAGTAGTTAAGTCACTTTTTTTCAATTTGTAGTTGAGCACATTTTCACATTGCGGCATTTATTCTCTACAAATTAGTATAAACAAGGTGGAACTCGCTTTAGCGGCAGTTCTTAGGCTTCTATACAGCTACCTTTCTGGTGTGGAAAGTTGTTATTATCTGGTTATTTTTGGTCGCCATATAATGTAACATCACATAATCAGATAATCTGCACTAATTAAATTTTTGCGGTTGGTATTTATCAATTACTACATAAGTAATAATAATCAAACTTTTCCATTCCATTCGTAACTTCACTTTTCTGTAATGTCCGGTCCATTTTTTGAGGTGGATCCATCCTCTTCCTTCTCTTTTATTTACAACTTAACTTCAATATCTACATCAAGCCACTGCTGTGGTTAAAATAAAATAATAAATAATTAGTGCAGATTATCTGATTGTGATGTTACATTATATGGCGACCAAAAATGACCAGATAATACGTAACAACTTTCCACACCAGAAAGGTAGCTGTATAGAAGCCTAAGAACTGCCGCTAAAGCGAGTTCCACCTTGTTTTGTATATTATTAGGGTCTCATATATTCTATAATCTACTAAATTCATCATCTACTAACTGCTTTCAATCAAGCAACTGTCCAATATTTCCATCACCCACAATTTAATAAATTAATGTATTAACGTATCAATGGATCAACGTATCATTGGATCAACAGATCAACATATCAACGGAAGTATCTATATAGGTCGGAACATTAATGAAATGATCATCAAATTTTATCATTTCATACAATTTTCAATTATACCATCGTAATGTCAACCTTCTTAAGAGTAAAACGTCGTTTAGAAGAGGATTTGGTAGACTCTCTTCTGGTGAACACCAAGAGAAGATAAATAAGGCTTCTTGTTATACTTTATATAGAAGCCTAAAAGTAGCGCATTGGCTACCCAGTTCTTAGATCTCTATACACACAGAGTATTTCCAACACGATTTGAAACGCTCTGTATGATTTTGAATTATGCGGACGGACGGACAGACACGGAGCCAGATCATAAGGCTTCTTGTTATACTTTGTATAGAAGCCTAAAATCACAAAATTGAAAAAAAAGTGACTTAACTACTTTTTCCACTAGGCCCTTCAATTATTATATTTAAAAACGAAATGATTAAAAATTTCAGTGGGGAGGAAAACTTTTAATAATAATTATAGTTTTTCACTTTATAAAAATTGTCATTCTTATATTTTACTTAAAAAATCAGTCGAGAAGGAATTAGTGAAGAAATCCTGGAGATTTCTCGTTTTTTGAGAAACAAATTCCCAAGTTTAGTTTAGAAATTCACAATAAATTAAATTAGTTGGGGATATTTAGGACAATCTGCCATGGAATCAAAAATTATTCTGAGAAAAATTCCACAAATTATATTTAATAACGAAATGATTAAAAATTTTAGTGGGGAGGAAAACTTTTAAAAATAATTCAAGGTTTTCACTTAATAAAAGTTTTCCTTCAGATATTTTACTTAAAAATTCAGTTGAGAAGGAAATAGTGAAGAAATCCTGGAGATTTCTCGTTTTAGGAGAATCAAATTCCCAAGTTTAATTTAGAAAATCGTAATAAATTAAATCAGTTAGGGAAATGTAGGAAAATCTTATATGGAAGAAATTATTCTGAAAAAAATTCTTCATATTATATTTAAAAATAAAATAATTAAAAATTTTAATAATAATAATTCAAGTTTTTCACTTCACCAAGAGTTTCGAGTCAACTATTTCTTATAGGTGCAAGTCAGTGCACCTCCCCAAATTGAGTTTTTAATAAAGTTTAAATAAAATTTTAATAACAGAGTTTCACGTGATTTTTATTTACTTCTCTTGAACAAAATGAAAAGAAAACTTGAATGAAAAAAAAGTGTTACTTAGAAAACGTTAAAAAAATTATTACGCAAGTGTACTTTTAAGACCACAGAGATTCGTGATTGCATGGGTTGTGCGCACTGAGAGAACGGATCATCAACTCAATTTGGAGTTAAAGTGGAGACAACGATTTAGGATTTTATCATATGCCTAATAACAATGTCGGCTTTCCCTGCAATCACAGAAGAAAACGTTCAAAAACCCTACCAAGGGGGTACGCATCTTCCTATCCAAAACCAGAAACAACAGCTATCGAACTATAATTTTTTAGGGGGGGGTTGAGTCATGTTTTTTGTTTTCAATTCCACTTTGTATAAAAATTGCAAAAAAATGAAATTAAAAAATATTTTACAGTGTTGTAGCTATTTTCAGCTTGCAAAAAATCTGGGAGGGCTGAAATTTAATAGATATGTGTAATTTAGTAAATTACCTAATTTTGGAATAAAATGAAACCTATAAAATAAAATAAAAATTAATAAATGCTGGTTGAGGGTCAAACGATGATTAAAGGTTTAGCCAAAAATCGAACAGGTTGGGGAAATTCAGGAAAATCTGTAAATTTAGTTTTGTAAAATAGTTCTTAGTCACATTATTAATTTATTGCTTAGAAAATTATAAAAATGATGAAAATTTAAAAAGCAAAGAACAAATTGCTCCAGGTTGCTGTCTAAAAATTTATTGAAGAAAAATTCCATGAGAGGTTTTCATTTCCATAAAAAATTCCATATCAAATTTTTCATTTACATTCAAAAATTTTAAATAGAAAAGCAAAGCTGTAAAAACTTTCGGCGCAGGTATTTCAAATAGGAAATACCAAATACTTCATAAAAGTGAAAGTATTTGAAATATTATAATATCGAATGACCAACCAAAATTATTTCAAATACTTTGAGAAAGGTATTTCAAATTCACAATTTGCCAAGAAGCAAGGGCGGATTCAAAGAGGTAGTTAACCCACGGGGGGTTCCCATGAACTGCCAAGAAGTATTTAAAATGCCATTCATGTGTTTCAAATACCCATGAAGTATTTTCTTTTTTATGAGTTTGATCTTAAATCTTACATATTTTATTTGAATCTATCCAACATCACTACTCTTTCACAGTAGCGTAACCAGAACCCTATTTTGGGGGTGCTGAATTCTCTAAAAAAAAAGGTGTATTGTAATAAAAATTCGTAATCAATTTAATATCTTTTTAAGGGTTTCAAATGCTGGGGACCCAAACCTCCGTCGTCCCTCTGGTTACGCTACTGCTTTTTCAAATATCTATAAAACATTTCAAATTATTTTAAAGTATTTCAAACACATTTATTTTATTTGAATTTGAAATACCATTAAAATAAATTTTTATTTGTGTGCTTCCAATACTATTACAGTATTTCAAGTGCAAATACTTTTCAACATCCAATTACCAAATTACTTAATTTAAGTATTTCAAATATTAAACAATTTTGAGTTACTCTCAAAAGCCTTGTATTTAAAATACTGATAGTTCTAAATAGAAGAATAAATTATGTTAGGGCAATCCCCTCAGAGCCGTATATAAACGGGAGGGGTCAGACTCCTGTGAATTACCAAAATTATAATAAATTGTTTACCATTTACAAACAGCCCCTAACAAGATCATATTATCTACGGCCCTGGATTCCCCCGCTTGAACTAAGTACATTTGCATCATCGACTAAAAGTCTCCTCCTGCATTAGAACAAAAAATAAATCAGCAAGGAAAATTTTACAACAAAATGTTTAATAAAAAGTAAATCTATACATACAAATCAGTCATTGTATATCAACTATAAGTTAAGATGTGCTCAAAATAAATAAACCACGCTTCTTAATTAGTAAAGTGGAAATTTGCAAAAAAATTGCATTATGTAAAAAAATTGTGTTGCCAACTAATTGTCTTCGCTTTTCCCTACTAATTAATTTTACCTTCAATCTTGACTTCTCTTCCTACTAGGCTTTAAAAGCTTCCTCAATAAAGGCCCATAAATGAAGGGATACAACCCGAAGAAGAGGAAACCCATAAAGTATACCGATTGATAAACCCTCCAATACCGATCATAAGTCAACAACGCAAACGGCAATAAGGAAAAGCCCATAAAGACAAAGGTGTAGATTCTTAAAACTACGCTAAGTATTGCGCTCACAATAGGATTTTCAATAAATTTCATAGCAGCTTCGTTTTTCTGAAGCATTGGTTTGAGCTAAAAATAGAAGGGTAATGAAAGTTTCCTAAAAATCGTAATCTACTTACATCTTTTTCCAAGTACATGACCATAAATTCGAATAAAAAGCACATGTAGTACCCGCTGTGGAAACCATGCCAAACTGCCAGGAATAAAAGAGCCGCAGCTTGACTGTAGAGTCGATGTCCCAAAAATTTAAGCCTCTTGTAAATGTACTGGGCAACCCAGTGATTTGTGTTGATGTTGAACGATGCGATGTAGTGGTTAAATTCTGTAGCAGTTTCGAGGAGGTAAATCTTTACGTTTTCAACTCCATTCCATTGATCTGAACCGTTTTCATCTTTACCATTGTATGTTATTCCTGAAATAAAGGCAATGTTATAGTTAAAGAGTAATCAGGCACTAAAATTCTTGTTGTAAGGTAACTATTTTTGTTATTTTAACAAGAAAGTAAAACTCACCAAACAAAATGCAGGCACCTTCGGTTAACAACCAACAGGAAATGTATTTGTACAGGGTGAATCGGCCCCAAACACCCAAGAAGAAACATTTTCTTATGAAGCTTTGGTTGTTGTAATCGTCTGATGTGAGGTAATCATCTGACACTATGCTACCTAAGGCTTGAAACACAGCCAAGTATATTACTCCGAGACCAAAGCGTTTCAAAGCTGCGTTTATGGAATTTGGTGCAGTATCAGTGCCCTAAAAGATTTTTTAACGTGGATTTGGATGAGAAATTGAAAAACCAAAACCCACCTCCTCACTATATTTGCCTGCAATAAACTCTCGGTATCTTTTGAGGGGGAACTGTGGGCCCACTAAAAAGCTTGTGGGGAAGCAGGTGTAACCGCAGACTTCCAAAAATGAAGGTTTATCGGTTAGGGCAACCTTTTTACTATCCGATGATAGAGTTTCCATCGGTTGGTGACCGTCATAGAGATCAAAGGAGAGTCCAATTAATCGAAGCACCATCACACATTGAGGCATGGTCCAATTAATGTCGTAGTCTTCTGTACCCGTAAAGTAGTATCCTGTAAAAAAAAAATTAAATAGTCAATTTTTTTGTTTTAATTTGCTAACATAATAACTGAAATGTTAAAATAAATTAATTTCAACTTTATATTTGTTTCAGTTTATACGTTCCTTAATTTTATATTTTAATTTCGCTGAGAGAGAATTTATAAATGCATTTTTATTCAGGTGTGAAGTGTGATGTTGAAACAGCCAATTTGTTTGTGTTGACCCGGTTAGAAAATTTAAATTTGAGAAGTTTTGTTTACTCAAATATGTATAATAAAATAATATATCCTCTAATTTATTATTTTCTGATTTTATTTTATTTGTTTTTGTAGTGTATTTTACTTAGAAACAACATTTTCTCCTCTATTTTCATATTTTTTTAAACGGATTAGTTTTTCAGAAAAGTTTACCAGATCAAAGTTGTAGCCAGTTTACTTTGCTATCAGAAAAAGAGGGCATTATTTTTTTCATAAAACGTTCAGTTTAAAATATACAGGAAACACAAAATAAAAATTAGAAGTTTTTAACCTTTTTTTACTTGATAGTGGAAAATTTTCTCTCTAATTTTGATATACTGGATGGCTTTCATGTTAAACAAAGTACGGCCAAAGGATACAGAATGGTAATGTATAGAAAAATCAAGCTTTTCAAAGTCTCTCGTTAAATGGGGTCAGAAGAATTTCTTCTATAAAAATAAGTTTTCGCAAGATTTTATGCAGCTCAACTTTTTGTGTGCTAAGTATTTGAAAAAAGATTTGCAAAATCCACAGGCACAAGAAGAATAGGCGATAGAAAAAATTCTATATAATATTCTGCTCTATAACAGTTGTCTTTTATTTCAAATGCCCCATTTGTAATTTTATGCAAATATAACTACGACAAAATGTCCTATCTGCGAAAATGTAAAACATGAATAGCTCAAAACTATGAAAGTGCAGATAGGACTCTCTTCCTTAGGAAGGTAGAGCTCTAATAACCCTGCGTTCGCTTATCCACTGCAATTTATTATTATTATTATAATTTATTCACATAAAAAATGTTTTATTATCAATAAAATTGAGATTTAGACGTTTTTTATAGCAAATAATATGCAAAATAATTTTTGTCGTGACGTAGGAGATGCTGTGACGTCACAGAAATATTTTAAATTGAGATTTAGACGTTTTTTATAGCAAATAATCTGCAAAATAATTTTTGTCGTGACGTAGAGATGCTGTGACGTCACAGAAAATTTTTAAATTGAGATTTAGACGTCTTTTATAGCAAATAATCTGCAAAATAATTTTTGTCTTGACGTAGAGATGCTGTGACGTCACAGAAAATTTTTAAAATGAGATTTATATAATAATAATTATATTATAAAAAATAACAAAAAAAGTTTTCAGCTATTAGAATCTTTTTAAAAACACCTTTCGCGGTTAAAAAGATTTTAAATAATTGAAATTCTGTTAAGAGAATTCTCACTCAGGATAATTCATACTAGAAATCATTGTTTCATTACAAAATCAAAAGCCGTTAACTGAGGGGCATAAGATTTTAAATTTTTCTTTTATAATTTAGGTGTGAGTGGGGTATTGTCATGCGCTGGGGGGTATTCCATACCCCCCAGTCACTGTAATTATGGTCTACAGGTAGGCACTTTGTATACTTACTATATTTTATTGCCTATTAGGAAATATACAAGGCACACAACTGCATTTAGAAAGCACGATCTGTGACCGGGGGGTCTGGGGGGTATGGAATACCCCCCAGGTACACATGTGTTTATTGTTCGTTAATTCTGTCGTAATCTTCCTCTTACATTGTTTTAAAACAGTTATTTTGGACCCTGAGATTTTTACCGCGAAATTCCAACTTTGGAAACTCCCCTCCCCCACCTCCCTCCACGCATGACGTAATTGATAAACGACCTCGATTAGATTTTATAGTTTTTTTAAATAAGGGAATTAGTTCTAAATAAATTTAGGTTAACATAGCTTTTTCATCAATTTTTGGAGTAATGACAACTGTAATTTCTTTCTTTAACACCACCCCCCAACACTACAAATTATCTTTTAATCTTTTATACAAATTTTAATCTTTTCTGCCACTTTTTACATTTTTGCAAATAGCTCTGTTTCAGCGCACCTTAAGTCCAATTTCAGCTGTACTTAAAAAATAAAACTAAAAAAGTAAAAAATGTTGTAACTGGAATAGTTTTGGAGATAAAGTGTTGACGGCACAGTATGTTTTGCGCTGCCAATCTAGCAAGGCGAAGAATCCTTGCTATTTTCGGTTGTAGTGGACTGTATTCTTTGTAATGCTTATTTAACCCCCTAGATTGTTGATTAAATAAAACACTTTTTGGTAGATTGTAAACTTTTTATTGAACTTTGATTAATTGCACTTTGATTTGAACATAAAAATGTACACTTTGCTGGTACGATTTTTACGTTTCGTCTTGAAGCGAACTAGACGTATATTCTACTGTTGTCTACGTTACATAAAGCATTGAGCGGTATTGAAACAAAAACCAAAAACATAAACCAAAACGTTATGATTCTGAACATAAAGCTTTCCAAAAAACCATTAAAAAAAGCCAATTTTTGCTGAAAATTGCAAAATTTAGGTTTTGGAAAGAAATTTTGCCCTGGGAGTCCTACCGATAAAAATTATAAACAGAAGTTGTCGAGGAATTAGTTCTGCAACTTTTTCACAAAAAAGGTAGTTTTTTCTATTGGACGTATCTTCCAAAACTAATAAGGCTTGGAACAGTTTTTATATCTCTTTAGTTTTACATAGAATTTCATTTACTTTAAATCTTAATTCATACATTATGACATAATGTATAAGTGCTACAGAGGTATAAGTGTCATCTCCTCAATTGCGCGACTATATGGAAGGGTGATGAAAACAAGAATAGAGAAATGCATAACGGAACCGGAGGAGCAGAGTGGGTTTAGAGCAGGTCGATCGTGCGTTGATAATATATTTGTGCTTAGGCAACTCATTGAAAAGTACACTGCTCGGGGGAGAGCGACTGACTTGGTATTCGTTGACTTACAGAAAGCTTACGACACCGTTCCGCTACATAAGGTGTGGAACTGCATGCGAAGAATGGGTGTCAATAATACATACGTAAATTCAATAAGAAATTTATATACGGGCTGCGTGAGCAACATAAAGATGGGAAGCAAAATATCAAAACAGTTCAAAATAACAAAGGGGCTACGACAGGGGTGTTGTTTAGCACCGACACTTTTTAAGATCTATTTAAACGAAGCTTTAAAACAGTGGATAAAAAAGTGCCAGAACATGGGCATACAAATAAATGACAAGACTCTATTTACACTCTTCTTTGCGGATGATCAGGTCATAGTAGCTGCTGACGAGCTGGACGCAAATTATATGCTAAGAAAGCTAGCAGAAGAATATAAAAAGTGGGGATTGATAATAAACATAAAGAAAACAGAATATCTTGTGGTGGGTGAAAAAGGGGAAGACTTAAACATCGAAACAGGTGTAATCAAATACACCCCAACCTTCAAATACCTTGGTGTTACCTTCTCTGCCTCGGGCAATGGCGATGCAGATATAAAAAATAAAATAGGTCAAGGACGAAGAGCTATAAAGCAACTGAACCCGATATTATGGAATGATAAAATAAAGAAAACAACAAAAAAGAATATATACAAAGCAATCGTGGAAAGCATATCGACTTATGGTTCGGAAGTTTGGGTAGTAAACGGGAGAAATAGAGGCAAACTGCAAGCCCTAGAGATGGACTTCTGGAGACGCAGCTGCGCAGTCTCCAGATTGGAACACATACGAAATGACGATATTCGGCAAAGAATGGAGATAAAGGGTTCGATAATGGACACAGTAGAGGGCAAGAGGCTGAGGTGGTTCGGCCATATGCAGCGAATGGACACAACTCGATGGCCAAAAAAAATATGGCAATGGACTCCAGGTTACAGAAGAAAGCGAGGCAGACCAGCAAGAACCTGGGCTCAGGAAGTGAAGGAGGCGATGGAAGCCAGAGGCTTAGAAGAAGGAGACTGGACCGATAGAGAGGATTGGAGAGCAAGATGCGAGATACGGAGAAGTCCGTAAAATACTCGCCAATATATATATGACATTTATTAAATAGATGCCATAGATCTATTCATGTTCTCATAAACAATTGGGAAGCCGAAGGCCGACCCGTATTTTTAAAAGTAATGGGGAGGCCCAAGGCCGAGTATTCTTAAAAGTAATCGAGAGGCCAAAGGCTGACCCGTATTCTCAAATGAAATCGGGAGGCCAGAGGCCGACCCATATTCTTAAAAGCAATCGGAAGGCAAGTGAAACTGATGATTTATCGTATAGACCTACATATGACTACAGACCAAAAGAGTCTACAACGAATTGGTAAGCCTATGAGCAATCGAGAGGCCGATAGTGTGGACAAGGGCCTCGCAGGTTTAGCCACAAAAATGGGCCGATTTTCAAGTTGCTGGTTTAAAATATACTTCAAAAAAGGTATCAATTATGGAAGCTGACCACTAGGACCCTATCAGGACTAGAAAGTTGTTCTATGCCAAGATTAACAGAGAATTGAGTCAAGCTGTACTCATCTGAGAAACACAATTTTACATTAAATAAACCGGAAAGAAAATCTGTACCAAAATCTAAAAACGTCGCTATCACCTATGCAGTAGTGTCAAAAAGTAATTTTTAGCCTATACAAAAATTTTGCACTATTTTCTTTATCTTATATTTTTCCTATTCGAATGAAAAAATAATTAAATAAGCAATCATTTTAATAAATTAAACTTGAAAAATAAATTCAATATAAATTTACTAAGGCTATGATCCTAAACACACTTTTAAAAAAATTTATAGGTTTTCCAAACAAAATCCAAAAACAAAATTGTCCTTTTTACCAATGATTTTTAATGAATTAATGTAACTTGTTAGTAAAATTTCTTTTAATATTATCTTTAAATATTTCCTTTATGCTATTCCAAATTGTCTTTTGTAATTACGTGAAACTGCGTACTTTTCGAATATCCGAATTCCATCTTTAAAAATATTAATTTTAGAAATGTAATTTTCTTTAAAATTTTGTTTATTATAAATCAATGATGAATCTTTTGTTGCAAACTTTTCAACAATCTTTTTACCATCAATTGAACAATTAATTTTGATTCCCCCCCCCCCCCCCATTATCTTCATTATTAATTTTACTCATAAAAACCCCATTTAAATTTTCTCTTTATTAATATCATTTACTTTCTTCCTAACCATTAACATTATTAATCAATCTCTTATCTAAATTATCTTCCCAATTAACATTACTAAATACCCTCCATAGCATAACCTTATTATCTATCAATTCCCCATTAATTAATTTCCTACACTATTCAATTGATTGTTCGTAGGTTTTGATTACTTTACTTTTTGTAATTATCACCATATCAAATTTTCTAATATTCTTCATCTTTAAAAATACATCCTAATTTCATATAATTAATAATTAGATATTATCTACTACCCTCCCATCCACCTGGATATTTAACTTTTTAATTATTTTATTCTAATCATTGATATTTAATTTTTTCACTTAGCCCGCCCATCCACCTAGATATTGAATTTTGCTAATTACGTTCTGTTTATATTCAAAAATCTTATGTTGTTTGCTGACAAAAAATTGCTGGTTTATTACTTATTCCTCATAACAAAATAAAATCAAACTTCCCTATTCAAAATTAATTAATAATCCAAATAAAAACAAAATCAAATCCAAAATACAATGCTTCCAATATCCCATCTCTAATGTCTTTGTTCATTGCTATTAATCAGATATACAAAAATTGTCGGCATATTATTATGAATCTTTTAAATTTATCCGATTTTTAATTAATATGTGTTTTTAAACGTACTCTCTTAAATAAGGCCATTGACTTGAGGTAGTTTGTAATTTTTAGGTGAACAATTCTATCGAAACCTACAGTGCAGTTATTGTTAATTTTCATACCGTTCCGATTTATCGTCTTAACATTATTTTTATTTTTCGATTTTCTACACATCACATTTTTGCGTTTAAAATACTGTTGTGACCATTTTAACATTGTCTTTTTATTTTTAACTTTTGTTAATATTTTCTTAAATTTGGAACTCCTAATAAAAATTGTATTTACAAAATTTTCTCTAGATTTTATTAATTGTTCATCATTAGATTTTCGTTCATTATGTTTGACTCTTATTTGTTTACATTGAAATTTTTTGTTATTTTTAATTGTCTTTCGTTTACCACTCTTTTTAAACCTGTGATTGTCTTTAATATTTTTGTGCTTCTTTTTGTTATTATTTTTGACTTTATTAGTTTTAGAAACTCTTGGTGGTTTGATGTTTTTTCTCTTTTTACAACCTCTACTTTTATGTTTGCCTTTTGTGTAAGAAATTTTTATTTTGACGTAAATTCTGTTGAAAGTTGTTTTTACTTCCTGATGTTTCATAACAATTTTTTCATTAGGCTGATTCAAATTAGTGTCTTTCTTAATTGTTTGTTCCAATTTATTTGTGTAGTAATCCAATTTTTTATTCATTTTATCTACCGCGTTTAACATTTTTTGTAACAAAAGGACCGATTCTCTATTTTTGAGTTCCTCTTGCAATCTAATAATTACATCCGCTTGTGAAAAAGTTAGTGCACCTTGCGACTTGTCCATATTTAGATAAAAATTTTGCTTTTGATAAATAATCTAATTTTTCTTTACTACAAATGTTATTAGATATCAATATCGCCGAGACCAAATTTAATTATCAACAACAAATTTTAATTTTTGGAGCAAATTTTTAATTTTTATCATTATAATAATAATAATATCCTTCTTTAATTATATAAAAAATAGTACAAAACGTATCTCCCCAAAACAAATTTAATTTTAGAATAATTTTTTAATTTTTAACCACTTATCTATTGAAACCAATTTTAATTTTTAAACAATTTTAGCAACTTATCAAACTTTAATTTTATCTTTCTTTCCTATTTCACATTGACTTTAATTTCATAAATTTTTAATTTAGACTTCAAGAAAAATATTAAGAAAATTTTCGTTTCCAAAATGACTCCCCCGCTTATCTAATCGAGCCCCACGTTGGGCGCCAATTTAAGTTGCCATGTTTCGCTACTGTAAAGATTAAATTTTTACTTATATAGCGAGGAATGTTAATGGCACTTAATTTAATTATGCTCCGACTAACTAAGCATGAAAAACTCAATAATATGGGTCGTAACTTGGGTCCATCTAGATTAATTAAAGCACTCATATACGTCACCTTAAACTAGTGATCTTTCTTATAGATAACTCAACCAAATTGAAATTTGTATCTGCTTATTCTTGATCTACTACTGCTATGGATAAATTAAATTAAACGCAAACATTATTAGAACCAAATATAATGCAATTTATTTTACACAATAAAAATTCTTTAAGACAAAATATTAGTTTTAAAAAACTAATTTAAAAAAAAAATAAAACACTTTTAAAAAAATTTATAGGTTTTCCAAACAAAATCCAATTGAGAATCTTTGGAGGGAACCAAAGAAAAAAGTTGTAAAATATAAAATCAAAAAGAACAACAAATTATTGGAAATTGGACAGAAAGAATGAGAATTCAATATAAATTTACTAAGGCTATGATCCTAAACACACTTTTAAAAAAATTAATAGGTTTTCCAAACAAAATCCAATTGAGAATCTTTGGAGGGAACCAAAGAAAAAAGTTGTAAAATATAAAATCAAAATGAACAACAAATTATTGGAAATTGGTCAGAAAAAATGAAAATCCATATCTCTCAAACGCTGCCAGTAGTTTGTGGAATCTATACCACGAAAATGTTAAGTCATCATACAGAATAGAGACCAGGCAACTAAATATTGACTTAACAATACAATTCTGGACTCCGTTCTTTCAAAAAAACTTGTTCTTGGACTTTCAAATTGTAGTGGCCCCATTTTTATGAACAATGCATAAAATTTTTATTTTACAAAAATATGGCCACCACTATAAGTTGCATTTGAAATAACCAATCCGTGACTATGTGATTTTTGGAATTGGTATGTAAAAATTCAATTGAATAAATAACGTGGAAAAATAACTACTAATTACACTTTGTCTCAAATTCAATATCTGGCACTGCAGTGTAAAAACCTTGAAGCTAATTACAGTGGAATCCGTTTATTATGACTCCGCCTATAGTGACCTACCGCTTAATATGACGTAATTGCAGTGCGAAGTTTGGTTTTCATATAGTAAAATTCTTTATAACAAAGTTTTGCTTTGAATGACGTCCGGTTAGTATGACGTGTTTGTCACTTCCCTTCGATGTCATTATAAGCGGATTCTACTGTACATTTATGATCCAAGGAAATCTAATTGCCTGACGAGCTTCTAATTCAAATGATCATCAATAAAAATTATAATACCCAAGTTTTCGGTGTTAACTCGATTTTTAATTTTTTTTGTCATTTGTCTTCTTTAATAATTTTCTGGAATATCTCCCATTATGTTAGAATTAAATGTGTACGTCTATAAATTTACATAATACAAAATTAAGTCATTATGAATAAATTTAAAAGGCATTGTATTCAAATTTAACTAATTGGTAATATGAATGGGCAAGGTATATTGTAACAACTTGAACTTTAAAACCAACAATTTGAGTAGCCAATTTGTAAACATTTATGAGTCACAAATAACTTAAAGTCGAGTGTTACAACAATAACACAATCATCTAACTCGAGTGGCCTTCGAGATAAAAACATACGATTACTAACTCACCTATTAAAAGATAGCCCATGTTGTATATAAAAATGACAGCTACGGAAGCTAAAGTTCCACCCATGACCCGCAATGTTAGGTGGGTAAAAAGGACTGCCGCAACGGTGTGCAAAATATCGGCACCGTAGTTGAAGTAGCCGATGGCGAGGCCGGTGAACAAGCAGAATAAATGTTGGAAATCCGCATCTTTTCCGTACACAAATTTCCTGTGTATAAGAGCGATAGGGTAACCTAAAACA
The DNA here is from genome assembly GCA_932274525.1 of Podabrus alpinus. NCBI lineage: Eukaryota > Metazoa > Arthropoda > Insecta > Coleoptera > Cantharidae > Podabrus > Podabrus alpinus. Next base: position 92,357,724 of record OW026454.1, on the reverse strand, counting down.
CAAGAGGTCAACTTTACAACAAAAACCCAAAAAAAAGGATATTTACCTGCAAAAAGAGATAAGAGTAATCTCAACGCCGGTTCCGTTGTCCCAATAACATCGCTTAATATAGTCACAAAACCAGAAGATATTTCCACGTCCATTTCGATCCGACTATGATCAATTTTTAACCTAAACTAAGAGTAACGACATGCCATTGACATAAAAACGCAGTAGCGATTTACACAACAATTTTGATAAGATAAAAAATTGTGGACAAGGAAACACGTGGAGAACAAAAAATGGGCTTCTTTACGATTTTACTATTTACATTAAAGTTGTTACATCACAAGCTGAGATGGAGTGGATTCTTATCACAGGTCAGGACTGTCACGGTGGTCACGGTTGCTCGATAATCAAGGTTACAATACCGGGGTCCGTTCGCTTATAAATTTATAATGCATTGCTTCCGTGGTGGGGGAGTTTTTATTTCCGATACCGCAAGAACTTCAAACCAATCGTACAGCACCATTCATAATTTTAGAATTATTTGATTAGGTAATATTATTGGTGATTAAAATGTCATAATTACCCAGTGGCGGTGCAACTACTTGGGATTTCCGCAAGGTTCTCGACCATGGCCTCCTAAGAGGCAGTCAAATCATGGGAGGCTGTGAAATCCAAAACTTATTGAATTTCTTGTCATTCGTATCCATCGGTTTGTATGAATTCCTAGAACAGTTCAAGTAATTTGATAACATTGATTTGAATTTTTGCGCTATAAATAACATTTAACACAATCAATTAACCTTCACGATGATCAGAAGTCATAAGGTCACTATAACTCATAAGTCCATGGTTTCAAGTCATTGGGTGCATGTGTTCTCCTCCATCCTGAAAAATCGGTCGTTTTCGGCCGGAAGAATATCGCGTCAAAAAGCTCGTTTTAGCTGTTAATTTTCAAAAAAAGTTTCAGACCCCCCCCCCTCGTCGCTTCCCTGAAAGAAATTTCGTATTTCAAAAAATTACGATAGCAGATGAAATTTTTTGTACGACACGTCTGATAATGCATATTGGGAATGAGAATGGTTGCAACAGCTAGCAGTAAAATTTTTGTTGATTCTCATTGGTTAAAAAAACTCGACAGTCAGCGCTGCCGTTGCCGCTGAACGCCAACATTTTTACCTTCCGAACCCCTTCGGTAACGAAAATATTGCTATCGGGCAAAATTTTACCCTCCAATTTTTTGAGGGTAATTTATTTTAGTGCATTTAAATCGCTTTCTTTTTGATGTTTACAAATTAATGGGGGTAGTTACCCCCTTCAACCCCCTTAAATCCGCCTTAGGGTTATGGGTTTCAAAAAAAGTAATGAAAAACATTGTGATTGAAATTAGATATAAATTTTACAGCAATACTATTTGATTTTATACCAATTTCGAGACTTGAATATTTTCATCAAATGTACCTGGGGGGTATTCCATACCCCCCAGACCCCCCGGTTCAAGTCAGCACTATGGACTTCTTGTAAGTCGTATTGTTCGTTTCCGAACGTCGCGTCGTGACCCATCTCTTTCTATGCATGTGATGTGCGTTCCAACTGTTTTCACATACATAGAGGACCTACTTGTTTAACGTGGGCTCCGAACCACGGGAAGTGTAATACACTTCATGTTGAGATGGGCGCTCTTGGAAAATTACCTCGGTGGTTCGCCATTGCCTTCCGAGGAGAGACGGCCAGAATAAAGTTCTTACCCTGCCCGGATTCGATCCGAGCATTTCGCATTAGCAGTAGACGCACTTAACTGCCAAAACTATGACCATCTCTGCACTATGGACTAGCAGATTATTTTTATCAATGGTGACGATTATTGTTGTCTTTTTTAATATCATAAAAAAAACTAAAATTCTGCGCCCCACTTGCTCGGAGCGATGTTTGACACTAATTTTATTTAAAAAAAAATCATCGCTTGGGAGGGGCGTCGTTTTTTCAGACCCTCCCCCAACATAAATGTGGTTCAAACGATTTGAATGGAAGCTCATTGAAGTTCAAACGTTTGACACTATAATTTCATTAAAAAGTTCGCGATGGGGGGGGGGAGACGAAAGATACCTAAACTTTAATGGCTTCGAAAAATTTCATTGGGCTGCCACTGTGTGTGACGAATTAAAATCGATGTACATTAATTCGGACATCCTTTGTATAATTACCGAATTTAGTTTTATTTGACGTTTGACGTCAAATAACATTTTTAACTTCCGAACCCCAAACAACAAATTTCAAGACTTGAATATTTTCATCAAATGTACCTGGGGGGTATTCCATACCCCCCAGACCCCCCGGTTCAAATCAGTACTATGGACTAGCAGATTATTTGTATGAATGCTGATGATTATTGTTGTCTTTTTTAATATCATAAAAAAAACTAAAATTCTGCGCGCTACTTGCTCGGAGCGATGTTTGACACCAATTTTCTAAAAAAAATCATCCCATGGGGGGTCGTTTTTTCATACCCTCCCCCAACCTAAATGTGATTCAAACGATTTGAATGGAAGCTCATTGAAGTTCAAACGTTTGACACTAATTTCATTAAAAAGTTCGCGACGGGGGGGGGGGGGGGCGACGAAATATACCTAAAATTTAATGGTTTCGAAAAATTTCATTGGGCTGCCAAATTAAAAACGATGTACATTAATTCGGACATACTTTGTATAATTATCAAATTTAGTTTTGACGTTGGGGTTTCTACAAAATTAGAATAAATTGAATATTTTCATTAAATGTACCTGGGGGTATTCCATACCCCCAGACCCCCCGGTTCAATTCAGTACTATGGACTAGCAGATTATTTTTATCAATGGTGATGATTATTGTTGTCATTTTTAATATCATGAAAAAAACTAAAATTCTGCGCGCTACTTGCTCGGAGCGATGTTTGACACCAATTTTATAAAAAACAATCATTGCTTGGGGGGGGGGCGTCGTTTCTTAAGACCCTCCCCCAACTAAATGTGGTTCAAACGATTTGAATGGAACCTCATTGAAGTTCAAACGTTTGACACTATAATTTGATTAAAAAGTTCGCGATGGGAGGGGGGACGAAATATACCTAAACTTTAATGGTTTCGAAAAATTTCATTGGGCTGCCACTGTGTGTGACGAATTAAAATCGATGTACATTAATTCGGACATCCTTTGTATAATTACCGAATTTAGTTTTATTTGACGTTTGACGTCAAATAACATTTTTACCTTCCGAACCCCATAGGTAAAGAGAATATTGTAATCAGGCAAAATTTGACCCCCCAAATTTTTTGAGGGTAATTTATTTTAGTGCATTTAAATCGCTTTCTTTTTGATGTTTGCAAATTAATGGGGGTAGTTACCCCCTTCAACCCCCTTGAATCCGCCCTAGGGTTATGAGTTTCAGAAAAAGTAATGAAAAACGTTGTGTTTGAGAATAGATATAAGTTTTACAGCAATATTTGATTTTATACAAATTTCAAGACTTGAATATTTTCATCAAATGTACCTGGGGGGTATTCCATACCCCCCAGACCCCCCGGTTCAAATCAGTACTATGGACTAGCAGATTATTTGTATGAATGCTGATGATTATTGTTGTCTTTTTTAATATCATAAAAAAAACTAAAATTCTGCGCGCTACTTGCTCGGAGCGATGTTTGACACCAATTTTCTAAAAAAAATCATCGCATGGGGGGTCGTTTTTTCATACCCTCCCCCAACATAAATGTGATTCAAACGATTTGAATGGAAGCTCATTGAAGTTCAAACGTTTGACACTAATTTCATTAAAAAGTTCGCGATGGGGGGGGGGGCGACGAAATATACCTAAAATTTAATGGTTTCGAAAAATTTCATTGGGCTGCCAAATTAAAATCGATGTACATTAATTCGGACATACTTTGTATAATTATCAAATTTAGTTTTGACGTTGGGGTTTCTACAAAATTAGAATAAATTGAATATTTTCATTAAATGTACCTGGGGGTATTCCATACCCCCCAGACCCCCCGGTTCAATTCAGTACTATGGACTAGCAGATTATTTTTATCAATGGTGATGATTACTGTTGTCATTTTTAATATCATGAAAAAAACTAAAATTCTGCGCGCTACTTGCTCGGAGCGATGTTTGACACCAATTTTATAAAAAACAATCATTGCTTGGGGGGGGGGCGTCGTTTCTTAAGACCCTCCCCCAACTAAATGTGGTTCAAACGATTTGAATGGAACCACATTGAAGTTCAAACGTTTGACACTATAATTTGATTAAAAAGTTCGCGATGGGGGGGGGGGGACGAAATATACCTAAACTTTAATGGTTTCGAAAAATTTCATTGGGCTGCCACTGTGTGTGACGAATTAAAATCGATGTACATTAATTCGGACATCCTTTGTATAATTACCGAATTTAGTTTTATTTGACGTTTGACGTCAAATAACATTTTTACCTTCCGAACCCCATAGGTAACGAGAATATTGTAATCAGGCAAAATTTGACCCCCCAAATTTTTTGAGGGTAATTTATTTTAGTGCATTTAAATCGCTTTCTTTTTGATGTTTGCAAATTAATGGGCGTAGTTACCCCCTTCGACCCCTTGAATCCGCCCTAGGGTTATGGGTTTCAAAAAAAGTAATGAAAACGTTGTGATTGACAATAGATATAAGTTTAACAGCAATATTTGATTATATGTATACCAATTTTAAGACTTGAATATTTTCATCAAATGTACCAGTACAAGTCAGTACGATGGACTAGCAGATTATTTTTATTAATGGTGACGATTATTGTTGTTTTTTTTAATATCATAAAAAAAACTAAAATTCTGCGCGCTACTTGCTCGGAGCGATGTTTGACACCAATTTTATAAAAAAAAATCATTGCTTGGAGGGGGGGCGTCGTTTCTTCAGACCCTTTCCCAACATAAATGTGGTTGAAACGATTTGAATGGAAGCTCATTGAAGTTCAAACATTTGACACTAATTTCATTAAGGATGTTCACGAGGCTTCGTACTTTCGTAGTTTCGTAGTTTCCATGGTATTTCGTAGTTTTCATGGTAGTTTCGTACTTGCGTATGACAGCCATGTGACATTCGTACTTTAAACAACCAATCACAATCAAGGAAGTTTCGTACTTGATTTTTATTTTAAGGTTATGATTATGAGGTTTAAACTGTATCATGGTTTAAACTTCATAATCATAACCTTAAAATAAAAATCTCGTGAACACCGTTTTTACCGACCGTACCGAAATTGTGATTGGTTGTTTAAAGTACGAATGTCACATGGCTGTCATACACAAGTACGAAACTACCATGGATACTACGAAATACCATGGACAGGGCCCCCGTAAGGGCTACTGGCGCCTGTGTGCAAAAAAGGATTTTGGCGCCCTTTAAGGCATTTTGGATCATGTTTTTTTATTTATTTTTTTGAAGGTAGGTAGGTAGGTAGGTGCTTGAAATAAAGCAAAAAACTGAACTTTAGAAGTCATATTTATTTGTAGACTAAAATATCAAAATGAAACAAACAGAATAAAATCATAACAAAATAAATTAAAATAAATTCTTGTTCACACCCATTTTAAAGCATTTACTTAACTAATGGGGTACAGACACGTTGTTTATAAATACTAGAAAATAACCCAAAACTAAAAATCACATTTTTTTTAGGAACAAATAACAGAAATATTGCCTAATATCTACCTATATATATAAGTACTACTTTCTACTTATACTTAGATATTTTAAAAAATATGCAGATACTTCTGATAACAAATACCTACCTAGGTAACTTCGTTATAAAATCAAAAATGATAGCTAGGTACAATAGAAAAATAAAAAATAGCTATTGTAGTAGCGATATTTTCCGAGACTTTGCTGTTGCAAATTCATTAATTACATCGCTAAAATTTATACCATCAAAAATTTCTTGTTCAATTGCTAATATTGCTAGCCCAGACAATCTTTCTTGAAGCATTGTCGATCTTAAATAATTTTTAATGATTTTTAACTTTGAAAAAGATCGCTCGCCGGAAGCTACAGATACTGGCAATGTCAGAAGAATTCTTAGTGAAATGCTTACGTTTGGAAGGGTGGAGATTAAATTGTTTTCAATTATATATTGTAAAATACATAAGGGGTCAGTATCATCAGGTAATGAAAACAACTTTAACGCTTTAATTTCATTAAACAAATCATTGGAGTCTATATCCTTATTATCCTGATCTGTCAGTCGTTCTTCAAGAACAGAACAACGTTTTAAAAGATCGCTGTCACTTAATTTGAATATTATGTCGCTAAAAAATCCGAAAATATTATCATACTCATTTAATAAGTCAAATCGGTTTTTTAGAGAGCTTAAAGTTTGATCTATAATTTTTAAGAAAAAACTAATTTTAAAGGCGGTTTTTGGATCATGAGGGGTCTCATCTCGGTGTTCCTAGTCAAACAGTTTTGGTTTGAATTTCCTCCTGACCGTTGGTAACGGTGGAAAGTCTTCTTCAATTTCGAGAGAGAGTGCTACTTCTTTCGCTTGTACAAGAATTTCTTGAAATGATTTGTCAGATCTATATTGCTGGAAGTGATCAACTAAATTTTTTAGGTAGGTTTGGCATACTTTAATATTAATTGTAGCACTTTGCATTTGTTTTGCAAGGGTTTTGGCGCCCCTAAAGGATGGCGCCCGTGTGCATTGCACACTTTGCACATAATGGTAGCGGGGGCCCTGACCATGGATACTACGAAAGTACGAAGCCCTCGTGAACACCCTTATTAAAAAGTTCGCGATGGTGAGGGGGACGAAATATACCTAAAATTTACGAGAAATTTCATTACTAAAATTCTGCGCGCTACTTGCTCGGAGCGATGTTTGACACCAATTTTATTACAAAAAATCATCGTTTGGGGAGGGCATCGTTTCTTCAGACCCTTCCCCAACATAAATGTGGTTGAAACAATTGGAATGGAAGCTCATTGAAGTTCAAACATTTGACACTAATTTCATTAAAAAGTTCGCGATGGGGAGGGAGGACGAAAAGGTGCATGTCAGTGGCCCCCCCCAGTTTCGATTTTTTTTATAAAAATGGTCTCACACGTTAGAGCATCGTTAGAGCCTGAATGAGCTTCCATTATTTTCGTTTGAGCCTCAAAGGTCGCGGAGTTATTCGCAAAAAACAACTGGGGGCGCCGTAGACATGATGGCCCCCCCAGTTTTGAATATTTGCGTGAATTTGGTGTCAAACGTTAGAGCATCGTTAGAGCCTGAATGAGCTTCCATTATTTACGTTTGAGCCTCAAAGGTCGCGGAGTTATTCGCAAAAAACAACTGGGGGGCCGTAGACATGATGGCCCCCCAGTTTCGAATATTTGGGTGAATTTGGTGTCAAACGTTAGAGCATCGTTAGAGCCTGAATAAGCTTCCGTTATTTTCGTTTGAGCCACAAAGGTCGCGGAGTTATTCGCGATAAACTGCTGGGGGGCCGTAGACATGTTTTTCCATTTTCCTTCCTATTTGGAATTTTTGTATGAAACTGATGCCAATCGATAGAGCATCGTTAGAGCCTCAATGAGCTTCTATGGTCATGGTTTTAAGTTAATATATTTACAAAGTTATGGATGTTTTAAATTTTCGACCAAACTCCGAGCAACATGCGTTAACTTGAATTTTGCCAGATTGAAGGTTCCCACCATCATTGCTATTTTAAATTCCCTGACTTTCCATGACGAAAATTATAAATAAAACATCAACTTAAAGGAATATAAAGCTTTAGTTGATATAAATAATCATTATTACCTTCATCGATTTCATATAATATCAACTGCAAAATTATTGTTTGAAGAAAAAATTTTATTAATAAAACTAAAACTCGCAGTGCATTTGTAGTCGGTAAATTACTGGATTGCGAATCGCCATAGTCCATAAGTTTTCGTACCTCGTCATTAAGGATAAAAGTAGGTGTCATTTTCTCATTGTTTAAATTGGTTTCTAATTCGTCCCGTTTGGCTTTCGATATATTTCTTTTAACGTCTTGATTGCAGTTGTTAATATAACCAGTGTATATATGCACTCCATCACGACATCATATTCCGCTTTTGGAATATTTTCCACGACACATTTTAAAATGCCATGACGAAACTGGGGGGGGGGCTATCATGTCATGGCCCCCCCCAGTTTCGAATTTTTTTATAAAAATGGTGTCACACGTTAGAGCATTGTTAGAGCCTGAATGAGCTTCCATTATTTTCGTTTGAGCCTCAAAGGTCGCGGAGTTATTCGCAAAAGACAACTGGGGGGGGGGGGCGTAGACATGATAGCCCCCCCCCCAGTTTCGAATATTTGCGTGAATTTGGTGTCAAACGTTAGAGCATCGTTAGAGCCTGAATGAGCTTTCATTATTTTCGTTTGAGCCTCAAAGGTCGCGGAGTTATTCGCAAAAGACAACTGGGGGGGGGGGGGCGCAGACATGATAGCCCCCACCCCAGTTTCGAATATTTGCGTGAATTTGGTGTCAAACGTTAGAGCATCATTAGAGCCTGAATGAGCTTCCATTATTTTCGTTTGAGCCTCAAAGGTCGCGGAGTTATTCGCGATAAACTTCTGGGGGGGCCGTAGACATGTTTTCCATTTTCCTTCCTAATTGGAATTTTTGTATGAAACTGATGCCAATCGATAGAGCATCGTTAGAGCCTCAATGAGCTTCTATGGTCATGGTTTTAAGTTAATATATTTACAAAGTTATGGATGTTTTAAATTTTCGACCAAACTCCGAGCAACATGCATGCCAGATTAAAAGATAAAAAATTTTAAGTTGGTTATAAAAAACCCTATATAAGCGAGAAATTGTATTTGAAATTATAAAAATGTTTATCGAAGGAATATAGCGAAATAGAGTATCATGCCGAGAAAATCTAATATTGATCTGAAGTACCTTAACCTGGTTATTGTTGTTAATAAAGAGAAATTTTATGATCCAATGGGTAAAAAGTTTTGGGGCCCATCAAATGTTTGTTGGTCGGAAATAGTAGAACAATTTGGTAATACCACCGTTTTGCACAAATTACGTTTATAACCACGTGATCTTGAACTGGCACAACATTATGGAAGAATTAAATTTACAGGTTTCATCAAAATACACTGCAGAAATTAACTCGGATATATCGGATGAGGATCAAGAAGAAAACGAAGGAGGCGGTAAACTTTAGAATTTCGAATAACTTCGACAGCGGAAGAGTGGAATAGTATTTCTCCGTCCAATCGCTCTTACAAACGATCAGATGGGAACAACAGCGATAATATTAGAAATTACGAAACTTTGAAAGCACACTACTGGACAGATTTAATTCATACCAAAATTTTTAGAGAGACGAAAATTCCATGTTGTATAATATACAAACGTTGTAAAATCTACCCAAGTGGATTTTGTTACCTTCAAATAAGTGGTCGATGCAAATCTTGTCATGGCATTTTAAAATGTGTCGTGGAAAATATTTCAAAAGCGGAATATGATGTCGTGATGGAGTGCATATACACTGGTTATATTAACAACTGCAATCAAGACGTTAAAAGAAATATATCGAAAGCCAAACGGGAAGAATTAGACACCAATTTAAACAATGAGAAAATGACACCTTCTTTTATCCTTAATGACGAGGTACGAAAACTTATGGACTATGGCGATTCGCAATCCAGTAATTTACCGACTACAAATGCACTGCGAGTTTTAGTTTTATTAATAAAATTTTTTCTTCAAACAATAATTTTGCAGTTGATATTATATGAAATCGATGAAGGTAATAATGATTATTTATATCAACTAAAGCTTTATATTCCTTTAAGTTGATGTTTTATTTATAATTTTCGTCATGGAAAGTCAGGGAATTTAAAATAGCAATGATGGTGGGAACCTTCAATCTGGCAAAATTCAAGTTAACGCATGTTGCTCGGAGTTTGGTCGAAAATTTAAAACATCCATAACTTTGTAAATATATTAACTTAAAACCATGACCATAGAAGCTCATTGAAGCTCTAACGATGCTCTATCGATTGGCATCAGTTTCATACAAAAATTCCAAATAGGAAGGAAAATGGAAAAACATGTCTACGGCCCCCCCAGCAGTTTATCGCGAATAACTCCGCGACCTTTATGGCTCAAACGAAAATAACGGAAGCTCATTCAGGCTCTAACGATGCTCTAACGTTTGACACCAAATTCACCCAAATATTCGAAACTGGGGGGGCCATCATGTCTACGGCCCCCCCAGTTGTTTTTTGCGAATAACTCCGCGACCTTTGAGGCTCAAACGAAAATAATGGAAGCTCATTCAGGCTCTAACGATGCTCTAACGTTTGACACCAAATTCACGCAAATATTCGAAACTGGGAGGGCCATCATGTCTACGGCCCCCCCAGTTGTCTTTTGCGAATAACTCCGCGACCTTTGAGGCTCAAACGAAAATAATGGAAGTTCATTCAGGCTCTAACGATGCTCTAACGTGTGACACCATTTTTATAAAAAAATTCGAAACTGGGGGGGCCACTGACATGCACCTAGGACGAAATATACCTAAAATTTAATGGTTACGAGAAATTTCATTACTAAAATTCTGCGCGCTACTTGCTCGGAGCGATGTTTGACACCAATTTTATAAAAAAAATCATCGCTTGGGGGGGCGGGGGATGCGTCGTTTCTTCAGACCCTCCCCCAACATAAATGTGGTTTAAACGATTTGAATTGAAAGCTCATTGAAGTTCAAACGTCTGACACTAATTTTATTAAAAAGATCGCGATGGGGGGGGGGGCGACAAAATATACCTAAAATTTAATGGTTACGAGAAATTTCATTACTAAAATTCTGCGCGCTACTTGCTCGGTCCCCCAACATAAATGTGGTTTAAACGATTTGAATAGAAGCTCATTGAAGTTCAAACGTCTGACAGTAATTTTATTGAAAAGTTCGCGTTTGGGGGGGGGGGGGGGGGCGACGAAATATACCTAAAATTTAATGGTTACGAGAAATTTCATTACTAAAATTCTGCGCGCTACTTGCTCGGAACGATGTTTGACACCAATTTTATAAAAAAAAATCATCGCTTAGGGGGGGCGTCGTTTCTCCAGACCCTCCCCCAATATAAATGTGGTTTAAACGATTTGAATAGAAGCTTATTGAAGTTCAAACGTTTGATACTAATGTCATTGAAAAATTCGCGTTAGGGGGGGCGATGAAATATACCTAAAATTTAATGGTTTCGAGAAATTTCATTGGGCTGCCACTGTGTGTGACGAATTAAAATCGATGTACATTAATTCGGACATCCTTTGTATAATTACCGAATTTAGTTTTATTTGACGTTTGACGTTGGCGTTTCTACAAAATTAGAATAAATATTACAGTAATAGTGCGATGTCGAACAAGGGTGATAATTTGTCAAATAATATTCAAAAAGATGGAAATACGGAAGGAAGTGTTAACCACAAAAGGTAGGACCGAAAAATAATAATTTCCAAATTCGGGCTTTTCCTCCTCGAACTTCCACTGCCATTACTCAGCACATTGCTTTACCTACCCTATCATTAATCAATATAAGTTTTATTAACGTTTAAACACTTCTCTATTCAGTATTTCACCATTACACCCTTAATTTTCAATCCCCATTTCGTTGTGACTCCACAAAGCGGAATTAGAAAATTCTAACCTACAATTTGGTAATTGAAATCTAAACTTTTGCAGTAAAAAGCGACACCGCGGCAAGAAGCAAAACGTGGAAGTGCGCGAGGAGAAGGAAGAAGCACAATCGGTTGATAATTTTGTTAATGGGACCGATTTGAGCCGCATAAGCAATATGAGTATAAAAGATCTGCGTGCCGCTGTAGAAGCATTCTCGATGCAAACAAAACCAGCAAAAACGCCCGAAGAAGCATTACACAAGTCGTATCAGTTTTGGAGCACCCAACCAGTTCCTAAAATGGGTAAGTTGAAATGTTGGTAGAGGAAAAGAAAAGTAGTTAGAACTCGGAAGTTTTTAGATGAAAAAATTACTGCCAACGAAGCAATAGAAGCAGATAAAGAAGTGACCGAGATTCGTGTCGAACCGTATAGTTTACCCGATGGTTTCCAGTGGGACACCCTTAATTTAGATGAACCTTTAGTTCTTAAAGAATTGTACACCTTGTTGAATGAAAATTATGTGGAGGATGACGATTGCATGTTTAGATTCGATTATCAACCTGATTTTTTAAAATGGTAAGATTTTGAAATTATTTTAATGGTTGTAGCTGGATAAGAATGGTAAATTTATCCCCGCATGTATGGAGTTGAATTTTTCGTGAAAATATAAAATTAAATTTTTGAAAATAATTCATATCTTTTGAACGGTTTAAAGGATTCCGTTAAAAAAAAAATATTATGTTGTAGATCTGTATTACGCAGCAGAAAAAAATAATTTACGAAAAGTCTGATGATGCCAAATAATTAATTTTATTTTTATTACAATTTATTACGGTACTAAATCTTCGTGGTACATTAATTATATTTTTAGGACATAAACTCTTTGTTACTATTGTATAATATTTATATTTTTTGAATTGATAAAAAGGGTAGATGATTATTAGAATATTCAGAAATACGGTTTTTCCTTGCTTTTTCATTAAATGGTATCAAAATAGAAAACAGGAATGGATCTTTCAGTTGTCAGTAAAAGAGTAATATAATCCGTGTTGGGAATAATCATCAATTCCATTATGGATTAGGTCGTTGACCTGTACCGACTCATCTCTTTCTCGGTCGTCCAACATATCTGCGCCCTGGAGATTTGGATCTATAAGCATGTAGGAGTATTCTCTGATCTTCCGTTCTTTGTTGCTGTTCTTCCCATTTTGTGCAATTTTCTCTTCTCTTGTATCGTCGTTTTTTAGTCTACAGCTATTGTTTTGTATAATTTTATTCGGGTGGCTGTTCTTGATTTATTTGTAAAGTGTCCTGATCATGCCACAAATGTATTAAAATCGGTTTAGTTTATTTTGTTTATTAAGGGGTATTTTCATAGCTGATATCGCATCTTAGATATTTAAAGATTCCAAAATTCAATAAATAAAATTAAACTCTTAATTGTAATCTAATATTAGTCCATTACGTCGTGATAAAAAAAGTAATAGTTACAGAAAGTTGAAAATACAATCCGGGGGGTCTGGGGGGTATGGAATACCCCCCAGCCTATCATCATAACTAAGAAAAGTGAAGCAGTATTATAAAAAAAATTATATTTTAGTGCCTGAGACCCCGGCACCAGCAAATTTTTTAGATCTTCATTTGTTTTTAAATACTGAATTGCAATAAAATTCAAATAGTACATTAATAGTCCAGGCAAGGAAGGTTTTTAGTTTGCAAAAAATCCGGGCAAGCTAACGCGATTTTTTGCCGATAACTCGCTTATTTATGATTGTATGAAAAATTATGATCAGACCATAATTTATTGAATAGCATAAAATTCTCGTATGTTACAGTACAAGGGTAAGGAAAATACTCAAAGATTCAGCGAGTACAGGTTTTAGCAAAGAGATTGCACGAGCGTAGCGCAGCGGAGCTCGTGCAATCTCCTTGCTAAAACCTGTACTCGCTGAATCTTTGAGTATTTTCCGAACCCGCGTTGCTGTTGCGATGATAATTCCGTGAAGAAACGCCACAACTTAAAAGCACAACATCACAACATACGAAAATACATCACATCACATACCTAACGCGATTTTTTGCCGATAACTCGCTTATTTATGATTGTATGAAAAATTATGATCAGACCATAATTGAAGAGCATAAAATTCTCGTATGTTCCATCACAAGGGTTCGGAAAATACTCAAAGATTCAGCGAGTATTTTCCGAACCCGCGTTGCTGTTGCGATGATAATTCCGTGAAGAAACGCCACAACTTAAAAGCACAACATCACATACGATGATGGACATTTAAAACGCCATTTTTAATGTCGAAAATGGTGAAACAAAAATCGACATTATATTACACCATTTTCAATGTTGTAAAATATCGAGATTTGTAATGTTAAAAATGGTGAAAAAAATTACCATTTCTTGTACTATATCATGTTGCGATTATTGGCTGGTTTCCAATCGCGGAATTATCATGCAAACTGCAATTTACGCTTGAAAAATACTCATGACATTCATCTCGTACAGGAATTTGCATTTGCTGGTGCAATTCCTTGCTCAAAAACTGTGCTCGACAAATCTTCGTTTTGTTACGCACGTTGCTCAGGCCTATATTATAATTGTTTAAAATATGGCCTCTAGCAACAGGCGGCAAAAATCCCGATTGTGGGGGACGCCGGCGTGGGATTTTATGGGACTTTTGGGGGGTTCATTACAACACTCCAATGTACGAGTAGTACGTCTCTGCCAAAATTCAGCTTGCCCGGATTTTTTGCAAGCTTGAACCAATTTTTCGGCTTCGTTGCCTGGACTATAAGTGGGAATTGCAAACAAATTTTAAATTTCCTTGCACTTGCATGATTTTAATGAGCAATATCTCAGAAACTGTGCGTTTGATGAAATAAAGTACGAACCTAAGTTTTATATTGAAGTTTTAAAACTTGAAAATGCGTGAAAATGACTTCTATCAAATAATAGTCCAGTTGCTAAAAAGGGATCTATACGGTAATAACTTGGAAATTAGATTTTTTTCGATAAAACTGTTTAGTCCCTAAATTTTCGCCATTACGCTCGGACCGGAACAGAGGCAAATTTGCTGAAGAAGGTCCCAAAAATTACAATGTCATGAATTGGCTATTTCCTATGCATCCTCTATATCCAAAATTGGTATGTATAAGCTAAATTATACTAAATAAAATTGTGAGCAAAAGCTAAAAAAAATTCTTCTCTCCCTATAGTTTCCGTGGTACAGCCTTACCCCCCCAGAAGGGGGGCGCTGGCGGTTGTCTCAAACTATTAAAGAGAATAATTTCGTGTATGTAGTCAACATTATAAAATAGCAAACAAATAGATTGCTTTCCATTCAAAAATTTGTTTGGAAATTTAGGTTTATTTGAAAAGGGGGGGGGAAGAGTTTTGTTTTCATAAAAAAATCAGTGGGAGGGGGATTGTTAAAACTTTAGAAAGGAAGAAAGTGTATTGATATTTTTTTTCAATTTATCAAATATCCACTTTATTGTTTTCTGTTCAAAGGCGAATTTTTAGGGATAAGTATTTAGGGTTTCTGCAAAAAAATGATTCAACTTGTTTAATTTGGGGAGGGGGGGGTTATTTCCTAACCTCTAAGAAGGCGACCGAAGTTCCTCCATGTAATAAAAATTATTTGTTGAAAGTTTTCGGTAAACCATGATTTATTATTACAAATTTATTGTTACATGAATTATCCAGAATCTCCTGATGGGGGGGGGGGGTCATTTTAAATATTTCCTCCTGTACCTCCTAACGAGAAATTCACAAATTTGCTGATTGAACTTTTACGTTCTAAATTTCATATTTTACGTTCAGAATTAAGTTCATTTGCGAAAAAAAAAAAAAAATATTTATTCTACCATTTCAGATTGGGAATGAAGTTCTCCCATGTATTCAAAATTTCTGATTGAACTCGTAGACAAACCATTTAGATAAGGTTAACATTCATAATTACTACTACAAAGTTTTCGTTACACTATTAATTTTGTTTAACATTTTTTATCAAAGGGGTAGAGGGGGGCAAATTTGAAATATTTCCTTCTATGAGCCCACACATTTTCCTCTTTAAATTACAATTTCCGTTCAAGAGAGTATTTTACGGAAGATTTATGTTTATTTGCAAAATGAACAACATTTATTCGATTTATTTAAATGGGGGGGGGGGAGTCAGGATAAGTAAAACTTGATTAACGATCATTATTGGTGCAAAAGAAATTTTGCAGTAATTGTGAATTTTAATATAGTAAACCGAGGTTTAATAAATTTCTAGTGTGTGCTGCCTAAAGGCCGCAATGGATAATTTTTTGGTTGGGAACCAAAAAATTAATCAGACTTTCCTTATGAAATGACAGAATTGCTATAACGGAAGGAAGTTCCATTATGACCTATACAAAATTACCTAATATTGAAATCCATAATTACTAGGAATTTTCTGTTGCACTAATTAATTCAGTACTACATTTTTATAAGCGGGCGGGGGGGGGGGTTATGTGATGCAACATTGGAGATAAGGGGGTAACTACTCTCCAATGCATTTTAAGGAGTTGAGAAAACCTATAAAATGCACTAAAAGTGCTCAAAATTAATCCCTTTTGCGATATTATCTAGATTATTGCAATGAATTAATTCCCCCCTTTATGATAGTGTGTTGCTCGGAGATAAAACATTTAATTAATAAATTAATATATTTAAAAAAAGAAGAATAAAAACTAAAAAAAATAATTTTATGTAATAGTAAAACAATTTTACTCCAATCAACATATGAAATTATAACCGGGGGGTCTGGGGGCTATGGAAGAAAAATGTTCAAGTCTTCAAATTTGGAAAAAATCTAAAATACCTATAAAAGTTATTTTATATTCTCTGTTGTACCTGGGGGGTATTCCATACCCCCCAGACCCCCCGGTTTTGTATACAGTTTAAGTTTTTGACTTTTTCCTTTAATATTATTTTTAAGCAGACCATCTGGATGGTTTAAGTTTGTTATAGTGGTGCTATGGTTCGTGGGGTCTTATGGAAAACTTAATTTGGAATTATAACCGGGGGGGGGGTTAATGGAATACCCCCAGGCACCCGAGAGGAAACTTTTCACGTTTTTGAAGTTTTATAAAATCGAAAATGTCTATAAAATTTATGTTCTATCCTCTCTTACACCTGAATTCGATACCTCCCCAGATCCCCCGGTTTTGGGTATAGTTTAAGCTTTTGACTTTTCCTTTAACTTTGTTGTTAAGTGAACCACCTTGATGATGCAAGTTTGTTATAGCGGAGCTATGGCACCTTGGCACCTTACGGTAAACATAATTTGAAAATATGACCGGGGGGTCTAGAATACCCCCCAGGTACAAAAGAAGAAAGTTTTCAAAGTGATATAAAATCAAAAATACCTATAAATGCATCTGCTATTCTAAATTTTACCAAGGGGTTTTGCATGTAGGGGGGGGGATTTTAAATATTTTCTCGCAGGTTTGAAAAAAAAATTCGCAAATTTAAAATTTTAGAAGTCAACATTCAAACTAGGACTTGGAAAAAAATTGCCCAAACCTTCTCTATGATCTGTACAAGTTGCACTGCGGAATTAAGTCTGTAACTAATAAATTAGCAATTAAAAAGCTGTCAATTAACCAAAATGTCGTTGTAATTTCGGTGGTAGGTTTTGAATAAAAAATGTAGCCAACAATTTGACATCGAAATGCAATAAGCTGAGCTGATGGTGCAATTAAATAAGACATCAGTAATTAAGCAAACACCAAGTTCGGATGATCAAAGCCTAATGTGACTTTTATTATGTTTGATACCACTGTTCATTCATAGCGTTCTGATATGTGTATAATAAAATAACCAATTATACAAAGTGTAGCACAAAGGATGTCAAAGTAAATCCGTATGCCTAAAGGGACACATAGTTGTCGCTAATTTAATTTCTAATTATGAATAAATAATAAACAGACTCCTTCTTATCTAGTACGTTAATTGCATAAATTACGCGATGCAAAAATTTTTGCAGCAAAGAGGGGGCAAAAGAGGCCCACAAATAAATGAAAGAAGATTAAGTAGTCTGTAAAACTATGTGTAGAATAACTTTCTAATCCTAATAGAGCCTTAGCTGTGAGTTTTCGAAGTTAACACTTTTTAGCCTTTTTTGAAGGATATTTTAAAGGTTTCCAGTTTTTTGAAATTCACTCGTTTTTGGTGCATCTCACTGTAAAAATATGTATATGAGTTAAGAGTTAAAGTAAACTAGCCACTTAAAAATTGGCCTCCTGATTGTTCATAGGCTTACACCAATTCGTTGTAGACATTTTTGGTCTCTGTAGTCGTGTCTACATGGTAGACCATTGGTTTTGCTTAATGGTCTTTCAATGGTTGGTGTGAATACAGGTCAGTCTTTGGCCTCCCGATTGGTTTTATGAAATGGGTCAGTCTTCAGCCTCCCATTTGTATTTAAAAAATAGGGGTCGGCCTTCAGCCTCCCATTTGTATAAAATATGGGTCTGCCTTCGGCCTCCCATTTCTTTTTAAAAAATACGGGTCGGTCTTCGGTCTCACATTTTTATTTAAAAAATAGGATGCATAGAAAATGGTTATTTTGTGATTTTTGGGGCCTTCTTCTATAAATTGATCCCCTGTTCCAGTCCGAGCCTGATGTTGAAAACTGGGGGTCTACTTTCTGATGCCAAACTAAACGGTTTTAGCAAAACCAAACGCATTTCCGAGTTTTTTTACTCGCAAAAGTTTACAATTTTCTTTATTACATTATTAGTAGAAAAAGTTTTGCTGCATATTATCTTATTTAAGCAATTTTGTTATATTGAAATATTTAAAGATTATTTAAATAATTTCGAATACTATTTAAATACTTTTTTAAATTATAACTAATGAATGATGCAGGAATGAATTCAATTCTATATCGATTAAAAACACTTTATTAAAAGTAAATGGGGTCATTCCATCTCAAATCAACTGAAGAATTTACTCGACCCCCGCCAAATTTGACGAAACTTGGTACACATCTTAGTAAGAAATAAAAAATACAAATTTAAGGATTTGTCCAAAAAGGCATTTGTTTCCTTGTTTTGGTTCTTCAAAAAGTCGAAAAGTTAGTGTGTAGACTTGTAGAAAAACGACTGTAACTTCATCCCAAGTAGTCTAAATTTAAAAATAAAAAATGTTCTGGAAAGGTAAATGAACGCTCTATTCAAATATTCAACCACATTTTATTTTTTCAACCCCTAACTGGATTAATTTTTTAATATTAACCCTATTTCAACCCCTATTTCTAAAGGGGTCTTTTTTTTTGATTAATTCTTTTATAGATTTTTTATACAAATGTGCTAAGGATGTGTACCAAATTTTATCATGGGATGAGCATGGGTTCGGTTACTAAAAATTAATTAAGTATAGGCAGAAACGGACAAAAATCGGTTTTTAGCCGATTTCTCAAGTTTCTTTGAACTTTATGACAAAATAGTTTAATATAAAATTAAAGCTAATTAAATTCTCTACAAAAAATATTTACACATATTTTTCGTCAGATTCGTATTCACATAGCAATAACAGCTCCAAGTATAGCTAAGTTGTGCGACCACCGTTATATTTATTTAAAAAGGTTGGAATCGATTTTCAATTAATTGTATAGATTTTCATCATAAATATTTATTATTTGAATATAAGTTGACCACAACATCCCTAATTTTGCTAAAAAGTTTAGCATAATATGACAATGCATTTGAACCAAAAATACATTATTTGATTTGTTTTGTAAATTTAATTCGTTTCCATGTTATAGTGTAGGCAAGTTAGCATTTGAAATCGAAATTTCGTTACCCATGTTGTGACCTATACCAATCGATAGATTAGAGCTTCCTGAATATCATATTAAAAAGTATGATTGCAGAATTGATCGGAAAAAAAGTTATTTAATAAACAAAATCCGAAAATCGCGATTTTTGACTTTAATCGCTTATATCTCGAGATTTTACACTGACTTTTGAAAAAGTGAGGGCACTATTTTGTAGAGCAGAAAATTCTCTACAAAAAATGTGCAACAACCCCTATCATATAAATAATAATAAACCCGCTATAAGCGTTCAAACATGACGTGATTTTTTCTCTTATTCAATGTTGAAGTCAGCACAAGAACAAGAAATATAGATAATACACAATATTCGGTAAACAGCTGATGAAAATAAAAATTAATCTCCAAAAATGTTTGAACGCTTATAGCGGGTTTATTATTATTTATATGATAGGGGTTGTTGCACATTTTTTGTAGAGAATTTTCTGCTCTACAAAATAGTGCCCTCACTTTTTCAAAAGTCAGTGTAAAATCTCGAGATATAAGCGATTAAAGTCAAAAATCGCGATTTTCGGATTTTGTTTATTAAATAATTTTTTCCGATCAATTCTGCAATCATACTTTTTAATATGATATTCAGGAAGCTCTAATCTATCGATTGGTATAGGTCACAACACGGGAAACGAAATTTCGATTTCAACCTTTTTTTGAGTCTAACTTGACTACACTATTATTAAGGCCAGCTAAATGTGATACTTTTCAGTTTTACCTATTTTTTGGTCGATTTGAGATGGAATGACCCAAATATTAAACTTGACAATGAATAGGTTTTTGAATAAATAATTATAGGATCCAAAATAACAATTTTACAAACTAAAACGTCTATTTAATTAATTATTTACAAATAACTTTGCATTATGGACAACCACCCAAAATGATATGTTTTTGGTTTGTTCCTACTGATTATAGAAATTTACCAAACAGAAAGATAATTATTGTTAATATTTTTTATACTGAAGTTGTTTCCTTGGAAAATGAATGCAAAAACCCAACACCATGGATGTAAAAATAGTGAATAAATAATTTACTTGACCGATTATTATTTAAATAACTCACACTATTTAAAAATTTAAATAATTCTGAAGTATTTAAATGCTACACAATTAAAAGAAAGTTGTTTCCTGAATATTTTTATATTAAAATAAACTTGAAAAGTGCACCAATTAATTAAACAATAAAAGATACATGTTTTTCTATTTAGAAACTTTCAGCAAGGTTTATTGCCATCTTCAAATTTTTTAGTTTACTATTTATTATACATTACTGAAATTAGTTTGATTTTTTAAGGTTTAATTAACTGGTTAACTTTTCAAGTTTATTTTAATAATTTCAACGGTTAAAAAGATTATAATATATTAGGAATATTTTTAAGTTGGGTCAAGAATTTATTATTTTAAGGATGTTTGAGTAAAACTGCGCTTTTCTCGCAATGTTATAAATATATAATAAACTAATAATTGTAGTCAGTTCAGTTGTATCACCAAGAAGTACCAAAAATAGATTGGGAAAATACTGTTCCATAATAAAAATTCATTTATTCATTTTAAATTTATCTTTTGTAATTAGGAATAACATTTTGTTGATTTTAACTAAAAGAGAAAACAAACAATAACGTAGAATGTAATTAGTGTAAGAAATGATTACAGAGCATTTCTCTGATTTTAATTAATAAATAAATTGTTAACTTTCCAAATTTATTCAGTAAACTTCTAAAGGACTCTTGACAATTCGATATTCATATTAATTTTGCAAAAATACCTGTTATGTATGCAATATTGTTCAATTTAAATTTTATTTGAATCTGCAATATTTAGTACCTAATTAAACATTGTTTAGTTAAATTAGGGCGATTATTACTTATTCAAATTCTAATAAAATTTAATTTCGAAATTTAGTTCACCACATTTTTTATAGACTATACAAAGTTTATTTTTAAAATTCTGAGAACACAATTTCTCTTTTTGTTTACTTAGAATTTGATTATTTTCAATTTGACTCGATTTGTTGGGTCGTTCAAATGCTATGAATTATGTATTTTCAAAAACTTGATGTAATTTTATTTAATTTTTTAATGGCAACCGTTTTTATAAAAAATTTATCATTCTTATCCGATTTATGTGTATTTTGAAAAAAATCAGTTTTGATATGCAGGGCTCTACAACCACCTGGGTGGCGTAAAGACTGGCATTGTGGTGTTAGGGTAACAAAGAGCGGTCGATTAGTAGGTTTCATTTCGGCGATTCCTGCAACCCTTCACGTTTACGACAAAATGCAGCCGATGGTGGAAATTAACTTTTTGTGCGTACACAAAAAATTGCGCTCGAAGCGCGTCGCGCCTGTGCTCATCAGAGAGATAACTCGAAGAGTTCACTTGACCGGAATATTTCAGGCCGTTTACACCGCCGGAGTTGTTTTACCAAAACCGATTGGAACCTGCAGGTATTGGCATCGTTCACTAAATCCTAGGAAGTTGATCGAAGTGAAGTTCTCTCACTTGTCGCGAAACATGACCATGCAACGAACGCTCAAATTGTACAAGTTGCCCGATCAGCCCAAAACGCCTGGGTTTAGACCACTTACCATCAAGGACATCCCACAAACTCAGAAGTTGTTGCAGGAGGTTTGTTAAAGTTTTTGTAGCTTTTTATAGGAGTTAAAGGTTTTTTTTTAGTATCTTAGAAAGTTTGATTTAGCACCAAATTTTTCCGAAGAAGACTTCACTCACTGGTTTTCGCCACAAAACGGAATTATCGATAGTTTTGTGGTAGAAAACGGCGGGGTGGTGACTGATTTTGTGAGTTATTATACTTTACCGTCAACCGTGATGCACCACCAGGTGTATAAGACTCTGAAAGCGGCTTATTCGTTCTACAACGTTTCGACGAAAACACCGTGGATAGATTTGATGAACGATGCTTTAATTTCTGCAAAACAGCTCGGTTTTGATGTGTTTAACGCTTTGGATTTGATGGACAACAAGGAATTTTTAGAAACTTTAAAGTTTGGTATCGGTGATGGAAATTTGCAGTACTATTTGTACAATTGGAAGTGTCCAATTATGGCGGTGAACAAAATTGGTCTGGTGTTACAATAATTTATCCAATTGCTAGTCGGATTATTGCAATTTACTACGATATTTTTGAGTTTGTTTCGATATTATTGACTAAAACGATTTTAATTATATTTTTTTATGTATACACACCCAAGTTCATATTTTATAAAATATATAAAGGCTTTGTTTCGTATGTACCAGTCCAAAATTTTCTATATTTACGTATGTTAAAAGTTTTTATATTCTACCATCACAATAATATAAAATAAATTAATGATTACGGATGTGTAGGTGCGTAATACCCTTTTTTTTTGTTAGGTTTGGTCTAGTTGAATGTATAAAACGAATGTAGACCTTTGCAAAAATAAAAAGTAATTAAATCATACCTTTTTTTTATATAACTACCCACCTCGAGGCCGATCCTATAAGCTTTTGAAATCCAACTAATTTCAGAATATGTCAAAACTTCTGTTTTATGAACTTTTGTTTTTTTTAATTCTATTAATCAAATTTGGACTTGAAAAGTGGGTTGTAACCCGCATAGTTTATCTACTTAATCTCTAAATTAATTTTTATTTATTGCATATCTGGGTACAAAATCCATTCATTCAATGTAAACCAGACTTAATTTCTTCAGTGGATTTTGAAAATTTTATCGACATTTGTTCCAGAGTTCCGCTTGAATATCCTAGCACGTCCTTGTGCGAGACTAGATTGTCAATTTATTCAGGAACAAAAACGAAACGCCGAAATCGATTTGACGTAATTCCAGATCCAAATTCTGTCGTCTAACGCACTTCTGATCAGGTTGGTTAATTTTTTGTTACCAACCTAAAAACAGTCCAGTGCAGCGAAATATAACGACGATGGGGCACGAATAAACAGTTGAATTTAAAAAATATGTAATTTACTAGGATCTTTGCGTCCACACTGAGAAAAAAATTTTTGATTTGAAGTATTTTTTACTTCAAATTGAAGTGAAAGTTTTCTCTTGAGGTTGAGTATGAGCACCAATTTTTAGAGAAGGGTCATATTCCACAATGCTGGCCATTTGTGGGTTATCAGGGGAATTTATTTGTATTTTTAAAAATAAATATAATAAAAAATCAAGAACCGTTTGAAATTTAAAGCAGATTAGAAAAAGCAAGATTCACATTTATGACATTGCGGAGAGTACTTAGCAACATGGCCCTGAGCATTCAGCTTAGAGTTCATGTACTGAAATGCTACGAATTTTCTATCATTCTGTATCACGTAGAGGCATGGGTCCTGATGGAAAACTCAGACGTCTGGAGGCATTTAAACTGGGGTGTTATAGATGTCTTCTTCTTCTACACTTCATGGATTAGGCTTTGGATAGCCTATTCCGATCTCCCGGTCGCTGCAGCCGACAATTTTTTAGAACATGTAGAACTTGCAGGCCATAAAATTTATAGAAAAAGGAAAAATATTAATTTACGGCCTTTAGGGCAAACTGCCACTGGAAATTTATAATAATAATACAGCAGCGATCAAAAGTAACGGATTTTGACATATAAAACTTTTAGTTGGTATTAACGCGAAAAGTAAATAAGCGAATTACATTTTATTCAGGGTTCAAAAGTAAATTGGCATAAATCGTTTTATTAGTGAAAAGTGAAAATTAAACATTAATAAGCGTTCATAGAAGTGTAACTTAAGTTAATTAAGGTAAAATCGACATGACCAGACGTAAAGAATATTCCGAAGATTTAAAAAACACGGTTCTGGATTGGTTAAAAGGTGGAAAATCATTAAGAGCAGCAGAACGTGAATTTAGCATTCCAAATCAGCTGGACTATTTGGCATACGTCCATAAGAAGTCACTTATATCTAAGAAGAATCGGATAGCCCGTCTCAAGTTTGCTAGTCATTTACACTGGAAAAAAAATTGGTCTAAAATACTTTGGAGCGGCGAAAGTAAATACAATTTGTTTTCTTCGGATGGTATTAAGTATATTCGACGCCCAAAAGATAAAAAACATTATATTAAATATCAAGTTCCCACTATAAAGCATGGTGGAGGTAACATCATGGTGTGGGGCTGCTTTTCCCGTTGTGGAATTGATCCCTACACAGAATTGATGGTATTATGGATCGGTTTATGTATGCCGACATATTGAGGGATCCTATTATGTTACAACATGGTAAGAGAAAATTGCCACGCGGGTGTATATTTCAGCAGGATAATGACTCAAAACATACTTCAAAGCATGTTAAGGACTACATGGAAAAGGCAAAAATCCGCCTTTTAGAGTGGCCTAGTCTGCCTCCAGATTTGAATCCCATCGAGCATTTGTGGGAAGAGCTCGAACGACGAATAAGAAGTGAAAATTATAATAATACAACTAAATTATGGGAAGCATTACAGAGAGAATGGTTAAAAATACCATTAGAACGTTTAGAGAAGCTGGTTGACTATGAAATCACGATGTAAAGCTGTTATCGCTGCAAAGGGCTTTGCAACGAAGTAATACATGTTTTTAATCTATAGTTTTTGTATGTATTTCTTTATTTTTTGGTTTTAAGAGCTTTTAATGCGTCGTTCGAGCTCTTCCCACAAATGTTCTATCGGATTTAGATCTGGAGGCTGACTAGGCTACTCGAACAGGCGAATTTTGGCCTTATTCATGTATTCCTTTACATGTTTAGATGTGTGCTTTGGATCATTATCTTGCTGAAATGTCCATCCGCGTGGCATTGTACTCTTAGCATGTGGTAGCATATTATTCTTTAATATGTCGGCATACACGAATCGATCCATGATGCCATCAATTTTGTGTAACGGTCCAACACCATCACGGGAAAAACAGCCCCACACCATAACATTTCCACCACCGTGCTTTATAGTAGGAACTTGATACTTAATATCATATTTTTTATCTTTCGGACGTCGAATATACCTTATACCATCCGAGGAAAACAAATTAAATTTACTTTCGTCGCTCCAAAGAATTTTAGACCATTCTTTTATATCCCAGTGTAAATGGTCTTTTGCAAATTTTAATCGGGCCATCCGATTCTTCTTTGATATTAATGGTTTTTTCGAAGGACGTCTACCAAATAGTCCACCAGTATATAGTCGACGTTTTACCGTCGAAACGCTTATTTTATCTTCGCGGTTTTCGTTAAAATCACGAACGATTTCAACAGCTGTGAGGCGAGGATTTTTGTTTGCTTCACGGACAATCATTTTATCGTCCCTCTTTGTCGTTTTTCTTGGTCGTCCTGTTTTTCGTCGCGAGTCCGCGGTTCCATATTTTGTTCTTTTCTTATTCCAAAAACTTATTGTTTGATGTGGTACCCCAAATTGCCTTTTGGCTGATGTCATTGTGTTTCCATCATCCAACCACTTTAAAACTGATTTTTTTAAATCTTCCGAATAATTTTTTTTACTTGACATGATACTGTATGTCTTTCAAACTATTGTAACAAATTAATTATAAAAAATATCTAAATTATATTACTTTAATTTGCAATTAATTATGTTCGAAAGATTTTGCCAATAAATTTTGAACGATGAGTAAAATTAAATTCTCTTATATAATATTCGCGTTATTACCAATTTGAAAAATTTTTTCAGATAATCTTTATAAACCTACCTACTTATAGCAAATATAAAATAATTCGCGAAAAAGTTTTTATTTCTATTCATTTTCGGCAGAAAACTGTTTTGCCAATATATTATGAACGCTACTGTAATTTAATTAGAATTGCAACTATACAATGATTAAAACCTTATAATTTCGGTTTGTGGTTGAATTTTTTAAAACTTTTTGTGTTTATCGGTGACCTTGAGGAATAATTGATCAAATGATAAGTTGAAACTGCTGTTTTCTTCCCAAATTACGTGAAAAAAACGAATTATATTGAAGTTATTGCAATTTTCATTAGATGCCCGAGGACTTTTTCGAGTCACTGTAAATAAAAGATTGTAGAAAAAACTTTGCATTTTAACAAATACATTTTAAATTACATAAATTAAGTTTTATAACTAGAGACTGGAAAACATGCAAAATGCATATCTTTGTTTGGCGGTATATTTTTCGACCACTTCGTATTTATCCGTTTCCCACCCTAAAGATTTATTTTTTAACATCTTTTATAGTGCATATTATAATGCATATTTGGTGTTTTTTTTAAATGCATATGCTAGACCAGGGGTCGGCAACCTTTTGAGATGGAAGAGCCAAAAGTTACAATTTACAAAATTTCCCAGTTTTTAAAGAGCCACTAACATTTTTGTAGATTTGATTTTTGATTTAAAATAAATAGCTTTAAATATGAAATAATATTTATTCATATAAAAATAGGTACTATACAAATGTTTCGCACAAAACATATTAAAGTATTTTAGCTAGCTCTGCTAGAATAATAAAATTAGTAATCAAATATGAGTGCCTCAATTCGCGCCATTTCTTTTAAAGCTGTCCACTTGTGCAGCGTGACGTGCATACTTTTCTGGACCTCCAACTCTTCTAACTTGCTCTTGAATTCTGTGAACTTGCCACTCCACAAGTGTTTGGTTTTAAAATCCAGCAATTGCATTTGAAGCGAACCAGCATCAATTCCAAATGGCTCAATGTTGATCTCATTTGTATTTGTGTTGAGAGGATTTACTATGAACGCCAGAGTACTTGCGTTTGTTTTGAATTGCTTAAATCTCTCAGCGAATCCATCCTTCATTTTGTTTATAGCCATGCTGAAGTAATTCGTGTCTATAGTTGCATTGGTTTCTTCACGATATTGCTTCAGATTTTCGAAATGAAGTAATTTACCGCTCTCCATGTCTTCGACAAAAAGAAGTAATTTATTTTCGAAACAAACCACTTCTTCAAGCAAGGCAGAGGCTGGGTTTCCCTTTCCTTGCAGTTTTACATTAAGCTCATTTAGTTTCTTTGTGATATCCACCATGAAGTTGAATTTTTGCAGCCATTTGTCTTCTTTCAATTCGGGATGGACAATGCCTTTTTCATTCAAAAATGTTTTTGTTTCACTCAAGCAAGAAGCAAAACGTTTCAATACGTTACCCCTGGAACGCCATTGCACTTTATTGTGCAGAAGTAGGTCAGAATACTGGCTTTCTATTTCTTGAAGAAATTCCTTAAACTGGCGATGGTAGAGTGCTTTTGCCAAAATGCTGTTAATGATATTAATTAGCAAGTTCATGACCTCAACTATTTCGGTCGGAAATGTTTGGGCACAAAGCGCCTCTTGATGAATTGTGCAGTAAAACATTAAAATTTCGTGGTTTATTTTTTGCCGAAGAATTGTTGTTACCCCTTTATGTATTCCTGTCATACTTCTGGCTCCATCAGTTGCTATGGAAACGATTTTATTTATATCGATTGCATAGTCTTCCAGACATTTTTGCACAGCATTCGCTATATCTTCTCCACGAGTTTGCCCTGAGAGCGGCAGCAATCCTAGCAGTTCTTCTAGTGGATAATATAATTATTAATATTTGCACATGGAACTGGAGAGCCGCATCTTGACATCGAAAGAGCCGCAGGTTTCCGACCCCTGTGCTAGACCATAATAGTGCATATTTGAGCAAATTTGAGATTATAAATATGGAAATCCCCATACTTATCTAGTTTCAATTAACTACTTACATACCTAGCTAATTTTTGTACATCGGGAAGTACTACTACTGTAATTTATTATTATTACAGTGAAATCTGTATAAGCCGGAACCGCTCGGGACCGAAAAATCGTTCCGTGTTAAGCAAGTTCCGTTTTTAGCAGATCCTCTGCCTAAAGCGGAAAAAATCTGCATAAGACGGAATTTTTTTTTATATAGATTTATATTAAACAATTTAATAATAATAAATTGTATTAATACTGCTATGTCCACCCGAACTTCTCGATCTGTGCAAACTTAACACAGATTTCGGTTGACACGACTTACTCTTAATCTCAGGATGCGGCAAGGTTCTTTGGACTTTTACGGTGGAATTAGTTTAATCACACAGTCAAAGAAAATCGGCAAATCTAATTTTTATAAACAATTTAATGAACATATAACACAAAATTAACATAAACAATCAACAGAACCAATTATAATAAAATTAACATAAACAATTAACAGAACCAATTAACATAATATTAACATAAACAATAATCAGAATTTTAAAGTTACCTTTTTCTTCTTGTACGCGCGCACTGTATTTGCGGTCGCACCACAATTTTAATCTTCAAAACTGGGTCTTGCTGCAGGGTTATAGTCACCCTCGCCTTTCACCTTCTTTCTGTTTATCAATAAACAGCGCTTATTTTTCTCTTCTATTCTAATCTCCACTCCACTTGGCTTCAATTCACTACAGGCCAATATACTCTTAATCTCCAATAACGCACTTTTATCTTTAGGCGTCTGATCGGTTTGCCGTTTTTATACCGACTTTTTATCTTCAATCACGCACTTTATTTCGACGCGTCTGATCGGTTCGCCGTTTTTTATCTCCAATAACGCACTTATATCTTTAGGCGTCTGATCGGTTCGCCGTTTTTTATCTCGACTTTTATCACTCTTGTTTATTCTCTTTTTTTAACCGTTTAAAGTCGGGAGCAAATTTCGCCCAGCTACCCGCTTTCACCAATTTGGAAGGAACTCTCGTTTTTTTATTATCCTCTTATTTCTATGGTTACTTTTTTTTTATCATTTCTAAATTTGCCTACTAACATTTTATAATTACAATAATACATCTTTTTTTAAATTGTTTTTGACAAACTTTTCTCATGCCATATTTTCTCTGACTGCACGACAAACAATTTAATATCGCAACAGCCAAATATTGATGGACACAACATTTACCCCTCTGCAAAGTAAAATAAATTTTTATTAAACCAAAAGGTTGCCTCAAAATTTTGTTTACCTTTGCATTACTCATTCTTCATGCACTTTATTCTGTCTCTTACTTCATCAATATCTTCAAACATCTTTCATTCATCTACTTCTCTCATCATCAATTCCCCTAACTTTTGACTGTTTACCCCTTCTTGAGTGCTTCCATTTATTAATTCTTATTCTTCATATGCTGATTGTAACAATTCGCTTAAATATTCTTCATCATGGCTTTCCATAGCCTTTAAATTATTTACTGTTGACCTTTATCTTTCTATTTATTTACCCCCCTAATTCTCCACATTTTGACCATCTCTCGGTCATAATTCTTCAAAAATATCTTCTCGGACACCCGCAGTGCAATAACTTTACCGGGTATCTACCTATCCCTCTACTTCTTCATAATATTTCATAGAATATTTCACATTATTTATCCCTCTATTTAATATTCATTAATAACTTCCTTTTCAGTCAACTTTCAACATTTTTGGAATACTTTTTGATTCCTAATTATTATACCCATTGTCTTTTTATCAGCCCATTTAAATTATTTAATTTATTGTATCGTGCACTCTTATTTGGTAAACCTAGCTCATTTCATTTTATTAAATTTTTGTTTTTATTAAATGTTAATGAAATCTTTCCTAAAACTTTCTTTTTACTGTTTGAATCAATTATTTATCTCAATTATCAACCTCTTGGTCATTTCTTCATCGTCTTCATAATTCTTCCATCGTCCTCATCATCTCCTTTTACCATAGCGTTTATCAAATTTACATTGTCGTCGTCAAAATTTCCAGTCCAATTATCCGAATTTTATTCTTGCAATTTCAAACGTATTCGTGTTACTTTAAATCGTACCCGTTTGTATAATTCCATCATTTTAATATAATTCATGTTGCCTTCATTGAGTCGTGGCACTTTGTAACGTTGAACGTCATTTCGATTTATAAAATTATTTAAAATGTCAATGTTTTTTTTAATTAATTTATTTTGACTTTTGTCGCTGTCATTTTTATTAAATAAATTTTTCATGCATTTTACTGAAAAGTTATCCGATTTTAAGTTTTTATCTAATAAATTGTCTAGTTTTAAGTCCCCACACATTGTACTGTCCTTTGATAAACCGGTTTTGAAATAAAATTTGTTTCGTTGCCGTAAATTGATGTTGTCGTTCATTTGCATAACCCGTGATTTTAATTTTAATTTATTCCGTAAGTTTTTAATTTTTATATTTCTTCTTCGGACTTCTTTCCTACTCGATGTCTTGTAGTACCTCTCTTCTTTAAACGTTGATGGTGCCGAACCTTCTTTTGATATTATTTCTTCGTTCGACTTTACTGTGCCTTGGTTTTCTACCATTTTACTGGTATCAACTTTGTTCGCCAAATTAATGGGTTTACCGTTCACCAATTTTTCGACTTCTGTCATTTTGACACCTAGCCTTTCAAATTTAATATTTACCCCATTTTCAAATCCCTTTCGTTGTTTTTCATTTTCCCCTTCGTGCTTATTTAAACGTAAATTTACCGTATTGACTATGTCGACAATCTTCGTATCTATTTTTATATTCATGCATTCAATTTCTGCATTCAGACATGCAAAATTTTCACCTATTTTTGTGAATTTTTCGCCAATCGCGACAAAATTATTATTTACTGTGGCAAAATTCGCTTTATTATCCACACACATTTCATTAAATCTTTCATTTTGTTTATCAAATTTTTCATATATCCCATTTAACTTAGCATTCTGATCATCGAATCTGACATTTAAACTTTCATTCTGCTTATCAAATTTTGCATTTTGTTCATCGAATCTGACATTTATGACATTTAAACTTTCGTTCTGTGCCGTCATCATTCTCATCAGTATGGTCATCGGATCTTCTGGAATCGGTTCCACCATCGGTTCAACCACCGTTTGTACTTCCTCTACCTCTCCTGGTGTCGTTACCTCAGTCTCTCCTTCGTCATGCACACTATCTCTTTCATCCTGTTCTACATTCACTCTCTTACTTCTTGTATTCATTTTAAATTGTTTATCTTATGTGCAAACTGTGTAACTTTCTTTTAACTGTGCGATTTATTTTAGGCTTCACCGTTTGGTTTAAAATTTTTTTTATTTAACCGTATTCCACACCTAACTCGCCCTCTCGTTGGTCGCCAACTTGCTATGTCCACCCGAACTTCTCGATCTGTGCAAACTTAACACAGATTTCGGTTGACACGACTTACTCTTAATCTCAGGATGCGGCAAGGTTCTTTGGACTTTTACGGTGGAATTAGTTTAATCACACAGTCAAAGAAAATCGGCAAATCTAATTTTTATAAACAATTTAATGAACATATAACACAAAATTAACATAAACAATCAACAGAACCAATAGGGAAGATGCATAAATTTTTTTTATAGCGTAGTTGGATCAAAAATAACTAAATATACTAATTAATGCTATTTAATTTATTTATTTTCGTTTTGATAATAATTTAAAAAATATTTAAAAATCCGTCAATTTGAATTGAACGAAACGACCGCGCAATTTTCCAAGTGACTGATGACGTCACAAGTTAAATTTTACATTCATTTATGTTATTTTTCTGTGGTTTTGTGCTTTGAAAGTTGAAGTTTGTTAGTGTTAAAGCTGTTATTTATCATAATTAAATCAATTAAAAACAAGAAAGTTAAAAAAGTACTCTACATGAGTAGAATAAACATGAAAGTGAGGTTATTGCAAGCAAGCAAGCAAACGCGTTGCGTTTAAAGTCACATGATTTATTTTAAATTATCATTGAATTTTAAAATGGATTATTTATAACAAAATACAATAAATAGAAGTTATTTTTGCTGATTTGATATTTAATATATAGGATTAATCGGAAAATACTGTTTTAACTAAATTTTTTTATTCATGCATGTTCCCCATTATAATAAAATTAACATAAACAATTAACAGAACCAATTAACATAATATTAACATAAACAATAATCAGAATTTTAAAGTTACCTTTTTCTTCTTGTACGCGCGCACTGTATTTGCGGTCGCACCACAATTTTAATCTTCAAAACTGGGTCTTGCTGCAGGGTTATAGTCACCCTCGCCTTTCACCTTCTTTCTGTTTATCAATAAACAGCGCTTATTTTTCTCTTCTATTCTAATCTCCACTCCACTTGGCTTCAATTCACTACAGGCCAATATACTCTTAATCTCCAATAACGCACTTTTATCTTTAGGCGTCTGATCGGTTTGCCGTTTTTATACCGACTTTTTATCTTCAATCACGCACTTTATTTCGACGCGTCTGATCGGTTCGCCGTTTTTTATCTCCAATAACGCACTTATATCTTTAGGCGTCTGATCGGTTCGCCGTTTTTTATCTCGACTTTTATCACTCTTGTTTATTCTCTTTTTTTAACCGTTTAAAGTCGGGAGCAAATTTCGCCCAGCTACCCGCTTTCACCAATTTGGAAGGAACTCTCGTTTTTTTATTATCCTCTTATTTCTATGGTTACTTTTTTTTTATCATTTCTAAATTTGCCTACTAACATTTTATAATTACAATAATACATCTTTTTTTAAATTGTTTTTGACAAACTTTTCTCATGCCATATTTTCTCTGACTGCACGACAAACAATTTAATATCGCAACAGCCAAATATTGATGGACACAACAATACATAATAATGCGTATACTACACAAAAAATACAAGATATGCAGAAAGCAGGCAGCAAATGAAAAAATGATTCATTTGCATGCTGCTTGTAACGCAATATTATTTGGTAGGTATACAATCGACAGCTGATATGAATAACATTGTAACTCAAGTTACAATGTTATCCAACTATGCTGTGTAAACGGCTTCCCCAAAGAACAAACTATAATTTTGGTTTAGGAATCGTCGTCCTATCTCAATTAAAAATACTGTTAATTTAACAAAATAACATCATTGTTACTGCAAATTATATGTAGCAAAAAATCTTTAAAATGCTCTCCTGTAAAATAGAGTTACAATGTTATTCATATCAAGTGTCGCAATATATGCAATGTAAAATAATATACCTAACTGGAGTAGTCTAAACATTGGATAAAAATGTGCGTCTTACATCGCAATTTTTATAAATAGTAAAATTAATTTCTGAATTTCGCTTCCGGATTATGCTTAAAATAAGCTTTCCGTGTTCGCGTTATAGACAGATTCCGGCTTATGAAATTCATTTTACTTAGTATTGTAAACCAATAATTCGGGACCACAGACAATTTCCGTGATGCACACGATTCCGGCTTTTGCAGATTCCGGCATATACAGATTTCACTGTATTAGTTTTCTATCTTGTGAATCAGTGTGAAAATATTTTGAAAAGTTATAAATGGGAACAATTTAAAAGGTGTTCCCATTTATAATAATTTTTTCGGGCTTAAAATAATACTTCTAGAAGTTTTCAAACTTTCAAATCACTCTCCTGAAAAATAGGTAAAAGTGAGTTACGTCCTTCTTCGTAGGGGGTGTCGATATATTAACTAATAGGAGACAATATTTAACCTTGGATAATATAGAAAAATACATGGTAGTAAATTATTACAATAATTGAATAATAATTGTATATTTTTGTAAACAATAATGTATTAAATTAAAATTAGTCTATTTCTCCAACTTCTTCATAAAATGACGAGACGCGTTTCGAGAATTTAATGTATTCTCATCTAATGATGATGAGAATAGACTAATTTTAATTTATTACAAAACTCCAAAAATATTAGGAAAAATAAAATGATTTTTAATAATAGTTTCTAACGTATATTTTGTAGCCATGGTTTTTAAGAATAGTATATTATTTTTTCGTGTCGTTT
The DNA here is from genome assembly GCA_932274525.1 of Podabrus alpinus. Taxonomy (NCBI): domain Eukaryota; kingdom Metazoa; phylum Arthropoda; class Insecta; order Coleoptera; family Cantharidae; genus Podabrus; species Podabrus alpinus. Next base: position 92,323,414 of record OW026454.1, on the reverse strand, counting down.
AAAAATGTTATTTCTTGTTTAGTTCTTCCTTTACCTGCATAATGATAAGTGCATATTTTGCATTATTTTCATATTATTCCTGCATATTCTTGTATATTTTGAGTGCATATTGCATGCATATTTAACATGTTTTTTAGTGCATATATTCCAGTCTCTATTTATAACTTATTATAGACAGTGATATTAATAAATTATGATAGTAATAATTATTTCAATTACATACTTATAGAACTTCTAATATTTTAAGATATAAATTTTTATATTTGTAAATTAATTGTTTTTTTTTGTTTTTGTTAAGTGATAAAATTTATATTTGGTGTAGGTCTTTATAATATTTAATAATTCGAGCCATTTAAATTTGGCCCGAAGCGACCTCTTCTATGTGTATCTTGTGCGTTTGAAGTATTATCGCACACATTGGGAACCTACTGCTTAACGTGGAAAGTGATTACACCTCAGTGGTTTGCCATTGCCTTCCGAGCCAGAATAAAGTTTTTCCGTGGACCAAGTTGAACCAGGTATATTCAGCATTAACACCAACCCACTTAACTGTTTAAGCTTTAAAAGCTGATGACCGTCTATCAAAATCCAATGATATAAATTTTATTTAAAAATTTCAAGGACGAATATCTCGGCAACTCTATATTTAATTTTTATAATACATAATGTTCTGTTTTCGAGGAGCATAAACACAATTTTATTTTTTAAATAGAGCACCTTGTAATTATTATTTTACATAATATTCCAGCGCGATATTAAATTCTCGGTTTGTTTATTTATTTTTTTATTCTTAATATTTTAATCTACTTTTTGATTAATATTGTTGGGACTTGGGAGATTGTTTTTGTTTCTCTAAAAGGACCAAGTCATTTTAATTATTTATCTCTTTAAACTTTAAGCCATCATAGCTAGATCGGTTGTGAAGTCGGACCCTGAACTTGCTAAATTTTTATTTCGTTTCAATTATCATTAGAAAAAATATATTATACGGTTGCATAATTTTTGACGCGATAAAAAAGACGAAATAATAATATTTAAGTTAATTTGAAATCATTAACAGCTACCTACGTCGTTAAAAATGTACCTGTTAATAAATATCATACAGTATCGTATTTAGTGATATTTTAATACATATTTAACTCGAAAAAAAATGTGTTTAATTTTTATTTTATACCTAACAAATTTTCCAAAAAAATCCATCAAACTGTTTTAGAACCGCTAAACTTGATTATATCTTAAAATTAAGCATGTAGTAAAAATAAAATGATGCGGTAATATTGAACAATAAATTTTGTATTTTAGGAGTTAACAGTAAAATTGACTACAAAAGCACATTAATTGCTTTTAGGGTTATCTCCTTACCGTATAAAGCACAACCAAGTGGAAAATCCTTTATGAGTCCACAACAGAACTTACAATTTTAGATAAGCAAACACAATCCTGTATCTTGCACAATTTAATATATTAGTATGTAAATTTAATAATAACGTTTACATTATAATTTTAATATTAATTTATTAATGCAAGTGCGATAATTTATTAATTTGCAAAAAATAATGTCGAGAGTTTTACAATGTATATTTTATGAAAGAAGAAATTCTTCGAATACACCTAATTCCATCAGTTCATCCTTCGGCATGCATTTTGCCTAGAGGTTTCCATTCTCAAATTTTCATTTGGTCAAGTCAATGTTACCTGATTGGTGGTTTTAGGTCTGCGGTGTTTTTTTTTGTAAATAATTTTTTTTGACTTGAATATGGATGGTGTTAGATTGGGTATCTGAGTGGAAGGACTGATCCCAAGTTTACGTCCCAGGTATATTTTTTTATAAGTAGCTGGTCCAATATGGGAACTTTGGTATTATTTTTCTAGTGTCTCATTTTTCTTCTTTCACCAGATTTTAATTTTCTATGCCTCTTTATTATTATTTCATTTTTGAAAAGCGTGAAAACTACAATTGTTTTTCTATGATCGAAGCAGTGGCTGCGTTAGGTTTTTTTAGAGGCTGGGCAGACAGATAGAAAAATGTAGTAAAGCGAAAAGACAACCAACTCAGAAGAAAGCGGGGAGGACCAACGTATTTTTAACCTGCTTGAACACTAAATTGCTAATGGATTTTTAATATTAGGCCAGTCGACCAGGCGTTCTATAAAGGCTCATTATGGAAATAATTCGGGGCAAGTTGGAATAAATTTGATTATCATTATTTAAGCTTCTAAAAAGATATTAATTTAGCAGCACTGCGGATTTGGCCGCCACATTGGAAAAACAAACACTTTTATGATTATGTCAAATGCTTGAAGTTAAAGAAAACTTAATTGTGTACAGAAAGGACCTCAGGGTACGGTATCCTAAGTGTGGCCACTCCAAATAAATTGAAAATTTCCTATTGCAAAGAGGAAGGTTTATATAGTTTACTGATATAATTCAAACCTGCGAATGTATTATCAAAATTTTGAGTAAATCGAATTTGAAGTTTGCAAATTTACATGTAAAATTAACGAGATTCCCGCGCGTCGCTCATTCTGTTGACAGTCCGTGCAGTTATAATGACCCTAACACAGAGTATTTCGCACCGGCATTGACTCAACTACTACCCACAAATTTGGAAAACCGCTGACGTAGTGGTAATCCCCAAACCCGGTCAAAATCTCAAACTTCCGAAAAGCTATAGACCAATCAGCCTGCTCCCTTCTATTGGAAAAATAGTTGAAAAAGTCATTCTCACCCGTCTCCAAGAAGCCATGTTCGATAACAGTATTATTCAAAACGAACAATTCGGCTTCCGTGCTGGACACAGCACGACCCACCAAGCCCTCCGATTAGTTGAGCACGTCACGCAGGCACTCAACAAAAAAGAATTCACCGGCCTAGTGCTACTCGACGTATCGAAAGCTTTCGATAAGGTCTGGCACGAAGGCCTCCTGTTCAAAATGCTTCAATCTAAAATTCAAATTCCACTAGTCCGACTTATTGCCTCCTACCTTCACGACAGAAAACTCCAAGTCAAACTCATGAACACTAGATCCACAAAGCGCCCCATCACCTCCGGGGTCCCCCAGGGTTCGATCCTTGCAGCTTCACTGTTTAACATCTTTATGAGCGACATTCCAACCCCCTCAGATCCCGCAACAAAAATTTCATTATATGCAGATGACACTGCAATATACACGTCCTCAATCCACCCGGACATAGCCACAACCCGCCTCCAGGAGGCGATCAACGATCTCGGGAGGTGGTACGAAACTTGGCGCATCGAGGTTAACTCGAGCAAAAGTTCCGCGATCATGTTTCGAAATCGTTGCAAGCCTCACAAGTCCAGTGTCTGGATGTTTGAGGAGCAAATCCCCTGGAAAACCAAGGTCAAGTACCTTGGCGTTACCATGGACCGACGTCTCAAATGGGACGCTCACATATCCTCCGCAACCGGTAAAGCCAAATGCCTCTTCAATAGATTGTTCGTCCTCATGAACAGTAAAAGTACCATGTCCCCCGCTAACAAACTAAGATTATACAAAGCCATAATCCGCCCGACAATGATTTATGCCTCCCCTGTCTGGGGATACGCACGCCCTAGGGCCATAAATAAACTTCAAGTCATTCAAAACAAAAATCTCCGAGCTATTTTCAGCGCCCCCTATTACGTCACTAACAGGCGACTACATGCAGACGCCAAACTAGATCTTATTAACACTCTTAACCGCAAACATGCCACCAATCTTTACAACAAATCCAAATTTTCAGAAAACCCACTAGTAAATCAACTAGGTCAATACAACCCAGCCGACTTCTTCATTCCCCGTCCCAAATCACTCCTGACCACGGACAACTCCTGACCATAACTCACCCCCACACAGACTAATGTATGTTCACAGGTTTAACTTACACAAATTCTCTTCGAAAGTGAATTTATTCACTAGATTTGTGTAATTTTTCGATCAATTTCCACAAGCTTCGATAAATCACCCCCCATAGTATCACTACAATCCCACTAGTCGCCAATTCTGACTAGTTCCAAGTAGAAGCCACTCACTTCGAGGTCATCAATAGAAATTATAATTTCTTTCTTCGAATTAGGGACTCTACTATATCGGCAAACGTAAAAATTTCTTTTTCTTCACATATCTCATATTCACAGTCACAGCCCAGGTTTCTAACCAGTCAGTCCGCCAAGCGCCAATTCCCAGAGACCCACCGGTCTCTACAACTTCCAATGTCATTAATGTATTCTTTCAGATGAAGGAGAAGGCCGGCCATGCCGGGATGCTCCATCAAATACATATCAGGTAAGGTAAGGCACCGGCATTAATCCGATCCAAAAACCGTGCAAGGAAACTCGCATGTAGAACGCGAAACCCCGCCGACCAAACCATTTACAACCAACTTAAGGAACAAGTTGATGACAAAATTAAAGAATTCCACGACAATGAATGGTCCGATAAAATCAAATCCCTAGCCTTTCACGACTTGACTGCTTGGCGCATGGCAAGCGCGCTCCAGGGGAAAAAGAAAATCCCCAGCCCAACAATACTTTGCCCCGATGGCACTATCGCCAAAAGCGACCTTGAAAAGGCTGAAACATTTGCTGACAGCCTTCAAACCCAATGCTCCCCCAACACCACGAGACTTGACCACGACCACATCACTTCGGTCGAAAATTCCGTCGCCACTGCCCTATCCACCACAGACAACACCACCATCACCCCCGCTACATTCACGGAGGTCGCAATAGCCATTAAAAGACTTAAAAACAGGAAAGCCCCAGGTCCTGACGGCATTACCAACCTTGCCCTTAAGGCACTACCCGAGAAAGCAGTAACTGCTATCACTGGAATAATTAACGCATGCCTCCGCCTTAATTATTACCCACAGATTTGGAAAACCGCTGACGTAGTGGTGATCCCCAAACCCGGTCAAAACCTAAGACTCCCTCAGAGCTACAGACCGATCAGCTTGCTCCACTCCATCGGCAAACTAGCCGAAAAAATCATCATCGCGCGACTTCACGAGGCCATTTCTGACAACAATATCATCCAAAACGAACAATTCGGATTCCGTGCAGGTCATAGCACTACCCACCAAGCCCTCCGCCTAGTCGAACACATCACGCAGGCCCTCAATAAAAAAGAGTTCACCGGCCTAGTGCTACTTGACGTTTCGAAAGCTTTCGATAAGGTCTGGCACGAAGCCCTCCTGTTTAAAATGCTTCAGTCAAATATCCAACTCCCACTAGTTCGACTAATAGCCTCTTATCTTCAAAATAGAAAATTCAGAATCAAACAAGCCAATACCAGATCCACCGCGCGCCCCATCACTTCCGGGGTCCCTCAAGGTTCAATTCTTGCAGCCTCCCTCTTTAACATTTACATGAGCGACATCCCAACCCCCACAGATCCATCAACAAAAATTTCACTTTACGCCGACGACACCTCAATTTATTCGTCCTCAATCCACCCAGACATCGCCACAACCCGCCTCCAGGAGGCCATCAACGATCTTGAAGGGTGGTACGAAACTTGGCGCATCGAGGTCAACTCGAGCAAAAGTTCCGCGATCATGTTTCGAAATCGAAGTAAGCCTCACAATTCCAGTGTCTGGATGTTTGAGGAACAGATCCTTTGGGAAACCAAGGTCAAGTACCTTGGCATAACCATGGATCGACGCCTCAACTGGAGACCCCACGTAAAAGCCGCTACAGGTAAAGCCAAAGTCCTCTATTCAAAATTATTCGCTCTTATGAATCGTAACAGCCCCATGGCTCCCAAAAATAAACTAAGATTATACAAAGTCATTATTCGCCCAACCATGACCTACGCCTCCCCCGTATGGGGCTATGCCCGCCACACAGTCATTAAGAAGGTCCAAATAATCCAAAACAAAAACCTCCGCTCTACCTTTGACGCCCCCTACTATGTCACCAACAGGCGACTGCACGCAGACGCCAAATTAGATCTCATTACCACCCTCACTCGTAAACACGCCACTAAACTCTACAAGAAATCCAAATTTTCCGACAACCCACTTATAGCCCAATGGGGAACATGCATGAAAAAAAAATTTTAGTTAAAACAGTATTTTCCGATTAATCCTATATAGTAAATATCAAATCAGCAAAAATAACTTCTATTTATTGTATATTGTTATAAATAATCCATTTTAAAATTCAATAATAATTTAAAATAAAACATGTGACCTTAAACGCAACGAAGTCACCGGCACAATAACAATAACCTCACTTTCATGTTTACAATACTCGTGTAAAGTACTTTTTTAACTTTCTTGTTTTTAATTGATTTAATTATGATAAATAACAGCTTTTGACACTAACAAACTTCAACTTTCAAAGCACAAAACCACAGAAAAATAATATAAATGAATGTAAAATTAAACTGTGACGTCACACGTTCTGTGGCAAATTGCGCGGTCGTTTCGTTCAATTCAAATTGACGGATTTTTAAATATTTTTTAAATTATTATCAAAACGAAAATAAATAAATTAAATAGCATTAATTAGTATATTTAGTTATTTTTGATCCAACTACGCTATAAAAAAAATTTATGCATCTTCCCTATTAGGTCAATACAAAACTGAAGAATTTTGCATCCCCCGACCTAAATCAATCCTGACCACAGACAACCCATGACCACAACCCTCATCTGCACAGACTAACATTCGTTCACAGGTATAATTACACAAATTCTCTTCGAAAGTGGATTAAATTCACTAGATTTGTGTAATTTTTGATTTAGTTCCCACATCTTAGATTCCAACCCACTTAGCTCACAACTCCAAATCGAGGACGGCAAATGCAAATCGCACTACCCGTCAAACTTCAAGTAGAAGCCACTTCCATCGAGGAATTCTTCAAGCTTCAAATTAGGGACTCTACTATATCGGTAACGTAATCAAACATTTCCCTCTTTTCAATATTTATTTTCACAGACACAGCCCGGGTAACTACCAGTCAATCTAGCTCAGCGCTATTTTCGAGAGGCTTATCGGTCTCCACAACTTCCCAACGCCAGATGCCAATGTCAGATGAAGGAGAAGGCCGGCTACGCCGGGATGCTCCATCAAGTTCTTTCCAGAAACCAGAAACCAATCGCACCGGCAGATGCAGCTCGTCTCTCGTACATGTAACATCGATTATTTTTTGTTTTTACGCGATTTTTTGGGGGTGAAACGTAATGGTTTACTGCCCCATACCGCAACTATACTTTTTAATGCTATTTCAAGGGTCTCTAAGCTCCCGGTTTCATTTATCCCGGTTTTTTTTTATGGGAGGCGCCTTCTCGTATGTTTAGCATAGTAACCAGAGTCAAAACCGCCCTGGAGGGGTGCAGAGCGGAGCGGAGCGCAGCGGCGCCCCGAAAGGGTAGGTTTTGACGATGGATAAACCTCCCTATCGAATGCACACCCCAAAAATCGAAGAAAAATTCGCTAAATTTACGTACTTTCAAATTGATTTTTCTCGAAATTTTATGTATACTTTCGCAAGTGAAATTTTTACAGTATACTCTATAAACCTTCCTCTTTGCTATAGGAAATTTTCAATTTTTTTGGGGTGACCACACTTAGGTTACCGTCCCCGGACCTCATTTATATTATGTGCCATTATTCATTAATTTTATTATATTCATAATAAAACTCTTGCTGACTGTCTTATAACTGAAATAAATAATAATTAAATTATTTTTCCAGTGAGGAAATTAATGTATCTCTTCATCAATAGCAAGAAAATTTAACTGAAACATTCTCATCAGAATGTTGAAAGAGGTTAAAGTTTTAGTATTTCTTTTGGACTACCAAGTCTTTCTATCGGCATACTACAGAATTTTGCACGATCTAGGATTTATTACCCCTCCCCCCTAGATATACAGCTTGTGTTTATTCTTGGTTGATTCTGTTGCAATCTTCATTTTACATTGTTTTAAAAAATCTTGATCTATTGATCCCGACGACTTTAAGGTTGTAAATTTTTCTTTTCCTGGGACCCCCCCCCAGTACAGAGACTCCAGATTTGGTCGGTATATTGGAAGAACCGCATGAAAACAAATATTTTTATGAATTTTCGCAAATATCTCGGTTTTGGTTCACTTTAGAGCAAAATATCAAACAATCTAAATTTTTTTTTTCTGCAGGGAAGGGGGAAACCTTCATAGGCACCACCCCATCAGGGATGGTAGTGTCAGATTCTAACTGACTAAAACCCCCTCCCCGACGACAGCGGGCTTTACCTTCTCGGCATTACTTCCGCTGTCGTCTGCGATCTTCCATGCTGCATCGATGATGCAAGCTCCCGATGACCTCCCGGTTTAGCACGAAAGTTTGTGTCCGGGAGGTCAGGCACTATCACTTGATTCTACTTTTCCAATTGAACCGGACACACCGCTTGCCGCGATCCAACACGTCTCACCGGGTCACCTAGTGGTCCGCAATCGTCAGTATAGGTGAAAGTCCACTCGTCATTAACTTAATAGGCGGAAATTCCGGCGACAAAGTCAAGGCCGAGCCGACCGTCATCCATACCGGAGACTCCGAGCCCCCAAGCGACCCTGCAAATCATATTAAATCACAGAGCGCGATGCGACCGGGTCATCTTGAAAAACTTGTGGTCGCTGGCAAAGTGCCAGTCCACTCGTCTTTATATTTGACGGCACTATTTTCGCGATCGTCCCCCTCTGGATTAGCACGAGAGTTTGTGTCCACAGAGGGTCTACGCGCTATCGTCGTACCGACACTAACCTACCCCGTCGAACGACCGTCACTACTCGACCCGACCCGTCCCGCCGATCAATGACGATATTCTTCGGAAATTCTCTTGGGAACTTCTCGCGCATCTTCTCGCGGGAACTTCTCAAGGGAACTTAAAAAGGCTGTCATTGACTTAACTGTAGGGCGAGGACTCGAGCTGCGGCTTGCTCAGCTCGTCCGTCCCCCTCCTTGGTCTTCATCACTTGACTGATGAAGACCGCTACAGCCAGCCATTCGTCTTCGCCGGACAGCATGAAAGCAATCATGTTGTCCGGGCTTAGTGTGTCGCCCATCCGGAGTGAAATCATCACTCACTCCCTCTCCCATCTTAGGCATCCGAAAAGAGTGTGTTCCGCCGTATCTTCGTCCCCGCAGTAACGACAGGCAGGTGACTCGGTCAGCCTGAACCTGTGGAGATATGCCTGGAAGCATCCGTGGGCGGTGAGAGCTTGTGTTATATGAAAGTTCACCTCTCCGTGCTTTCTCGCTACCCAAGGACGAAGATCCGGAATGAGCTTTCTGGTCCAAGCGGCATTCGTGCCGGAGGACCAGCTCCTTTGCCAATCGTCGAGCGTCCGCTGCTTAATGGTGGGGTCCGGTCCCGCTCGTACGTCTGCTCTCTCTCTAGCTAAAAGCTCTATGGGAGGCATGGAGGCCAAGACTCGCACGGCTTCGCCGGACACGGTCCTGTAAGCGCAAGTTACTCGAAGTAAACAATCTAAATTGAAGAAAACTAAATTGTCGACAGAAAAGAACGGAAAATACCTCCTGCTTTCTTCTTGTTAATTGATCGGTTGTAGAGTTACACATCGTGCGGTATGCATTTAGCATTCCTTATGCATTCATTTCGTGATTTCCACAATGAAAACCTTGTCGACTGGCCTCTAAATAAAATAAACAAATTGTTTATAGCAATAAATCAAAAATTTTATTGTTTCTCCATGGTGGATTATAAGATGTCGGAAAATTTCCACCCACCCCAGACCACCACTAAATGGAAGACGCAATTAAAAGAAATAGAGCTCACTTGATAACTGATCTGATTAAAACAAACTGCAAACAAGATTCGTTTTTAATTTCATGTTTAATTCATCATCTTGTGACAAGAGCGATTTGTCAGTAATTAAGTGATCGGTAAAAAGTTTGCAAATTAATCAAGACTTTGCATAAAATTGTAATGAAGAAGTTTTCCGAGATATACGCATTTCAGAGTTTTAAAAAAAATGTGTGCTCATACATTTTAATGAACCAAAATCAAGCTTATAAAATTCTCAAAATTGCAACTTCCGATGAAAAATAAACTAAAACTAATTAAAAAATTTTAATCTCATCGTACTTATCAAAATAAAAATTAATTAAAAAGATAACTTTCCAGCATATCACAAATTTAATTAACATTTAAGAATAACATCGCAGAAAAACGAACATCAATACGAAAAATTTAATTAATTTCCAAAAAAATTAATTTTTAAAATTCATCGCATTTTAATTAAATCTATCGGCTATTACGTTACTTTTAATTAAAAAATAATTTATTACGGTTTCAGAAAATTATTACTCCATTACTGAAATATCATAACTTATAATATTCTCTTTTTGGCTATTACCACACAAAAATTTCCACCTTTGTCTGGTCGGAAAATTTCATGAAATATTAAATTTAGTTAATTAGAACGGGCGTTGTACGGCGTTGCTGATGAAGGAAAATACATCTGTGCCACAACACCTACATACATTCCAAAACAATAAAACATATTTTAATTGTTTTTCATAAATTTTATTTACAATTTTGTTTTGTGAAATCACGCATGTACGACATACTGATCGATATAGCTGTGTTACGAATGGGTAGCTGCAGAGCTCTCAGACTCCAGGACCACCTTTTATCTTTATTTATCAATAGGGAATCTTGAGACAACTCCAACTTTACATTTCCGTGCACACCGGCAAATTTTCCAACGCTTTTCATTCATGCTGAAAATTTCGTACACGGCGAGTCAATTTCATTCAGTTAAGTGTGCTGTCCTAACTTGCGGCTGAATTATGACTTCTGCAACAGGTAAACTTGATGAAAAAAGTTATATGCTGCAATCGAGGTACCACTTCTCCGAAGAAAGGGTAAGGCCGTTGTAATTAATGTTTTTTCAAAATTTTAATTTTATTTTGCAGGGCAGCAGCATAGAATCGAATGAAAATGCGTTTGATGATATGAAACAGCTAATTACGGTATGTTAATGCCCAAAATTTAATTATTCCCATAATTTAGAACGTGATTTCAGGAGGAAGACAATCAAAAGCGATCAAGTTTACCATTAGCTAGCTTTAATTTTATTAACTCAATTATCGGAAGTGGGGTAATAGGTAATTCGGTTAACTCACTAATCTAGAAGTTAATTTTTTAAACAAGTGCGACAGGAGGGGTGGGAATGAAAAGTTTAATTGGGGAAATTTTTTTTTTCAGGAATTCCGTATGCTCTCCATCAGTCAGGATTTGGAATCGGACTTTTGCTCCTGGTACTGGTGGCCTTTGTCACCGACTACTCGCTTATTTTGATGGTAAGGAGTGGCCACATTAGTGGTAAATTTAGCTACCAAGGAATCATGGAAGCGGCGTATGGAAGAGTAGGTTACATTTTATTGGGTATTTTACAATTCGTTTATCCTTTTATAGGTAAAAATCCACTTTGACTATGAATTCCTTCATGTCGAAATGTTTATGTTGCAGCGATGGTGTCTTATAACGTGGTGGTGGGTGACACGGTCACCAAAGTGGTGATACGACTTACCAATGTAAGTTCCGAGTCGATATTTTCAAAAAGAGAAGTCATCGTTCTGATTTGTACTTTGGCCGTGACTATCCCGCTCTGCATGTATAGGAACATAGCGAAATTGGCCAACATATCTTTTACAAGCTTAGTATGCATAGGGACCATTTTAATAGCCATCTTCATTAGAATCGGAACCATGAACGAAATTGTGTAAGTGACATCGTTGATGGAGGACGTACAAAAAATTTAAAATTAATTTTTCAGGCCTAGTCATCCCGACTCTTGGAGGTTTGCAAATTACGACGTAATTCCCGCTATCGGGATAATGTCGTTTGGTATTAAACGTGCAATAAATTTTCTTCCATAAAATACATCATAATATAATTTTAGCTTTTATGTGTCATCATAACACATTTTTGATTTATGGATCCATTCAAGGAGCGGATGAAAAACGATGGGAAGTGGTTACTCATGTATCCCTTTTAACGAGCCTCATCATTACCGCACTTTTTGGTATCGCCGGTTACGCCACTTTTACAGCTTACACGCAAGGTGAGAAATATAATTTGATGAAAAACCGAAAACTGTCGCTTTTTCATTTTAGGTGATTTATTGGAAAATTATTGTTGGGATGACGATTTTATGAACTTCAGCCGCTTGTTATTCAGCATTACCATTCTCCTGACCTACCCAATCGAGTGTTTTGTCGTACGTGATGTGATTGAAAATTCCTTCCTACGGAAGGAACCAAACGTTCCAATTTCGGATCGGATGCATTACCTGGTCACGTTAACCATTGTGGGCTTAACCTACTTCATCTCCATTTCCACCGATTGCTTAGGGGTTGTTTTGGAATTAAACGTAAGTAACCGGGTTAAGTCCCCAATATTTGTCACAAAAATTTATTTTTTAAAGGGAATTCTAGCGGCGATTCCTCTTGCGTACGTTCTTCCTGCCGTGTGCTACCTGCGTCTGGAAGAAGGGCACATTTTTGCTAGAAAAAAACTTCCCGCAGTCGGTCTCGCTTTCTTTGGTTTAGTCGTAACGTTTTTGGGAGTAATATTCATTTTTGTTGATTTCAGCGACGAAGATACTTGCTCTCATGGTAAAATAATGCCTTATTGTTTGAAAAATTACACACTGATTTACAATAATTATAGTGACTTTAATTAGTGAAATAATTTTGATTTCAAAATTTTCAAACAATGGTAACTTTTGCTATGAAATTATTAACGAGTAACCTCATTAATATTTTATTGCATTACAATGTTACAGTAATTATTTTGATTTGCGTACACCGAGAGAAAAAGAATTCGACTGAAGAACAAACATTTTAAAATTTGTTTAAATGCGGCACGATGCTGAACAGATTTCATTGCGTCCTACGTAATTTTACACGTACGAAACAATCAAAACGTAAATTGAGACTTTTATTAGAATGTTTAGGTTAAAAAAAACTCACAAATATTTTGAACTCCAAAGTACACCCTCCCGAAATTTTACAGGGTTTACCCAAATTGTTTGCTTTTCAACATTATTTTTGTAAAAAAGTACGACGTATTTTTATATAACCGTCAAATTTTACAGACACGACCGAGTGTCCGGTTCATTTTGGAAAAAATTTTAAAAATTGAGCTTATAGGAAAAGTAGAATAAGAAAATCATTCAAATGTGTATCCTATTAATATTATGTAAATTTACAAAATAACTAAGTGTGGTTTTAAAGGTATTAAAATTTCGACTGAAAAATATTTTAGCATGCACTTCAAGTTTGTTACTCCTGAAAGCAGCGAAAATGCTGCTGAAAGGTAAAATTTTTTAATACTAACGCACTGCCTTATAAAATTTCTTTTGTAGGTAATTAGTAATAAATTACGGAGCTTGTTTTATTAAATTTTTGAGCACTTTTACCTCCTTCAGTATAGAAATAAGATAATTATAAGGAAGCCAAACTTTTTGTGATTTTAGTATAGCATACTCGATAGATATCATAAAATTATATTGTACATAAGAAATTATTAGTAAATAAGAACAGCCATAATTATTTACTAATTATAAATGTTTATGCAAAATATATCAAACATTGTTGCGCATAAATTCAAATGTAATTTCAAATTTTAATAATTATGTAACTTAAAAAATTCTATATTTATGCAAAAAAAGTTGTCGCGATGTGTTTAATTTGCCTATAATTTCCTCGATTTTCCTCAGACGTGCGCAAGTTTTTAAATGGACAAATCGGAACCGAGATTTGTGATTCGATTTTAATTTACAAATCACGGATACGATTACGGTTTTGAGATTTTCCGGAAGCAATGTCAACTTTCGATTTGTTAAATAATAGAAATAAATTTCAACATTAATCTACTTAAAAATAGCTTGAACAAAATCGTTTAAAATTAATTGTTTATAAAAGCACTTTACCAATTCCGTGACCTTAATCTCAATATGTATGAATACGGAAGGAAATAAGAGAGAAAATGACTTGAGTATTCAACACTAATTTACCTTGTCAATTGTTGCTAATAGACTTCAAATATTTTTTTGTTATTAGCAAAATTACAGTAGCATTGAAAGTTGGAAAGGTGTGTGCTGTTGTTGTAAGTCGGATAAAAAATTACCTTAAGAATTCTTAATTTTTCAGTACAGCTGCACCAAATGCCCTGGTTCGTGGATTTTTTCATGCACGAATTGTTGAATTCATCTTGAATTTTTAAATACGTCATCTACAAATAATGCGATTAGATCGTGGAACGTTACACGATCGACGAACGTATAGTTATTGTAAAAACACACCACCAAAATGGTGAAAATTTTGCACTTACAATTCATGAAATTTTGGATAGAAGAAGTACACCGAATTGTAAATTTAATTAAAAAAAATAAAAAATTTGTAAATAAAATAAATTATTTTTATATAAATAATTATTTTAATTGTTACAGATTAGAGGTGTTATCAGTAAGAGTTTTAACAATTATATTTAAAAGCACATCGCTTTAATTATTATAATTAGAATTACATTGTCAATAACAACGGTGGGCAACCTCCGGCCCGCGGGCCAACTCCGGTCCGCGTAAAGTTCTAATCCGGCCCGCGAGATCTTTAGAAGAAATAATAAATAAATATTTTCAAAAACAAAAATTTTAAAGAAAAGGATTAGGTTAGTACCTAACATAAGGAAAAAGGAGAGATCTACAGTTTAATTTTCGATATAATTCGTCTTATTTAAATTAAATTAAAAAGTATTGTAAAAAGTAAATTGAAAAGTACACTAGACCCTCCATGTACGCGAGTTCGATGTACGCGAATTCAGAATAACGCGAATTAGATTTTGATACCTGAATTTTTTATACGCGAAGCAAAATTCCCTTTAACGCGAATTAAGTTTTTGCGTATTATTAAAATAACTAGGTGGCACAGTCGGCCTACCGGCCGCCTTTAGCCATCTAGACCGTGTCGGATGTGGTTGTTCGGCCTCACTACAAGGTTCTAAAGTAGCCTATGTTTTTCGTAGCGTTGTAAATATCGTAACTTCTACACCAAATTTGGTTAAGATTGGTCAAATAGAAACGTAAAGCACGTGCACGCGTATTTGCATTGTCGATCGGTTGACAGCTTGACAGCATTCATTATTGTTTTTAAAGTTGATTTTGAGTAGCCTGCCTTCCTTTAAGGGACCTACATAATAACTGTGCCAAATTTGGTTCCGATCGGTCAAACGGTTTAGGAGTCTATTTATAGGGAACATATTTTCAGAAAAAAATACAAGTAACAAAAATGTGTCCATTAACTATACTAAGGCCCGCGGACGAAACGTAAATATTATTCTGGCCCCTGTTATACAAAAGGTTGCCCACCCCTGGTCTATAATTTTGCTGTTTTGCCGTATCCAGATATTTTTCAATTAAAAAGAAGTCTAATTTAAAATTACAAATAAAATATAACTTTTTTTCGCGGACGAAAGGCAAATGCTAAGAAATTCTGTAATTGAATATTGGTTGGACGCTCCTAATTTAAATTTCAAAATTAAGTAAAAATCTCAAGGATCGTGCAAGTATCCTGCACCGGTGGCAATGGTAATCACAGATCCCTTTGTGCTTTCAGCAAGTGGTAAAACGTGATTTTCCCTAACAAACGAATTCGTGTCAAATATCGAGTAGTACTTAAATAATTAAAACCTTACCAAAAAAAGTTTTTCCGTTAGGTTTCTTTAATTTCTAATTTGAGACGTGATTCCCTCGCCTTGCCCTAACAACGGTCTCACTCTTCTGAAAATCTTGAAAAAGTTAGAGAATTTATAAAATGTTCAAATTTGGTTACAAAATTTATTCAAATTAATAATAATTTTTGACCAAAAATCCTTTACTTCGATTTATAGAATTTTAAATAATTAAACATTTCCGGTTTCTGAATGTGATGTACAAAATTTGATAAAAACCTATAATTTGTTTGCACTAAAATCCGAACCATTGGAGCACTCAGTTTAATTTTAATTAGAAATGGTTCCAATTTCATGCTTTCGCTTCGACAAGTTGCTTATGTAAACATAAAACTGATAAAATCTTCAATTGTCGTAACCTTCTGAAGCCTACCCAATTTGAGCGCGTTTGTCTCAAAATTTGATTAAAACTAATTCAAGTATTGGTTAAATTTTAGAGCCAATACCAATACCGTAGATCAGTGGTTCCCAAAGTGGTCCAGGTGGACCCCCAGGGGTCCATAGGAGACCACACGGGGGTCCACGTAGACGTGAAAAGAAAACAGGGGTTCACAAGTTGTAAGTGGGGGTCTACTGTATTTCTACTGTATTGGGAATACAGTAGAAATGTAGCAGCAGGGGGTCTACCAAAAAAAGTTTGGGAACCATTGCTGTAGATAATTTACATTCCATGATATAATTTGGCACAGATTTTTAAACTAGTTTCCAGAACGTTACCACGGTTATACATTTTATCGTGTTTTTGTAATCGTTGATAACACAAATTCATTTTAGGACAAAAACAGACTGACCATCATTTGGTCATCAATTTCGCAGGACGGCACGCCCCCATATTTAGCTCGGCCTTCGGCCTCGTATCTTCATTCTCTGTCAAGATTTTTTATCATTTATTACCCACTTAAAATAATTTTTGTGGTTATGACATCGTTTAGCGCGAAGAAGGCCGTAAATATGTTAAGCACTACGAAACCGAGAAAACCTTCCAGCAAGAGCGGATCCCGCTAAAAAATTAATGAGGGGGGGGAGTTAAAATATTTAAAAGATTCGTCTACCTCCGGTAAAAATAAGAACGCCCTTTAAAGCAATAAATGTTTGGACTCTTTAATAGGTTCATTCATTTGTTACTAACTTAATGTAATATTAGCAACGTCGTTTATCTCGGGGAAGATGGTAAATATGCCGAACATGTTGAAGGCACGCTACTTTTGTTGAAGGCATCAAATACGAGGCCTAACGCCGAGCCAATTACGACGCCCACAGGACTTCAAAATTAGCTCGGCATTCAGCCTCGCACATTAAGCCCACATCAAGATTTTTGACTCTGACTGTTTCCTTTATTTGTTACCGATCTAATATAACTTTTGTGATGGTTACGTTTTTTTACGTTATGGCGTTACTCCTACAGGATTAAGCAGTAGGACGGTCGGTACGACCTTATAATTAGCTCGGCTTTCGGCCTCGCATCTTAATTTTCGTCAACATTTTTGCCTCTCGTTGTTTCATTTATTTATTATCCACTTAAAATAAACTTCGTGGTAATGACGTCGTTTAAGATGAGAAAGACAGCAAATATGTTGTGTAGCACGACGGCAAAAATCTTCTGAAGGAGGCATATGGTGTGAGGCCGAAGGTCGAGCTTATTATGGTTATCGTAGGTCGCTAACCTCACAGGATTGAGCAGTAAGGCGGTTGGTACTACCTCATAATTAATGCTCGGCCTCGAATCGGAATTCTCTGTTAACATTTTCGACTCCCATTATTTCATTTATTAATTTATTACCCACTTAAGATAATCTTAGTGGTTATGACGTCGTTTAGCTCAAGAAAGGCAGCAAATAAGTCAAGCACAATTTGTAATTGTATGGATGTAAGGTGAGAGGCCAAAGTCCGAGCTAATTGTGGTAGCTCTTGACCATCTATTGCATAAGTTATAAGAAAAAACATTTAAACTTGCCTTTAGTTAAGTTCGGGAAAAGTAGCAAATAATAAGTCGACCACGATGAAGTCAAGAAATTTTAGATGGATATCAAAATATGAGGCCGAAGGCCGCGCTAATTATTACAGCCTTAGGTCAGCAGCTTCGTAAAACTGGTAAAACTTTATTATGTAATAAATATAAGTAAACCTGGTTTATTAACGATTGATATTTATTTTCATGAAAAGTAAAAATTTCAATGAATTTTTAAATGATTTACCCCAGACAAATTGAGGGGGGGGGGGACTTTTGGGGATTTTATTGTTTAATACAGAGAGACGTAATTTTTAGACATTTTTACATTACCTCCCACCTATTAACTTTTTAGTAGGTTCCGCCCTGTATCTGAATAAATTTTATTTTTATTATTAAATATATTGCTGTTGTACCTTCGTCAAAGGGTTAACTTCTAGGTGGAACTCTGATGCGGGTAAATTTGGGACTGTATCTCTTTTGATGCAGGCAACGCAAGTCTGGCTGAACGCCAGGTTTGGCAATGTGCTTTGAAGAATAAACAGGTAACGATGGTCGAGGGTTAAAATATTTTAAACATTGAGGACGAAAAAGAGCTTTTGACGTGATGTTTTGGTAGATTCCGGTAATTCCGGTCGAAAATTGGGGGTTTTGGGTAATTAAGGGGGGGGGGGGGCATTAAGAGCACGTGACCACGGGTATGTTTGAACTACATATGTTTATGGTCACATAATCGAAGTTACAGTTTGTTATAGATGCCGAACCACTATGGAAATCTATGGAAAATCCGGGAAATCCGGAGTAAAATGAGTACGTCGTTTTAAAAAGACCGGGAAGCTGAAAATATCTCAGTTCTAAATTGAAAAAGAAAAATTTACAACATTAAGGTCCTCGGGGCAAACTTGGCTACCTTCTTCGTTTGGGGAAATTTATACTTGTGCGGAACCTACGTCTATGCAAAACTCCAACTTTTCATCAGGTAATCTACAAGTAGCCAAACAATTAGACCGTGACGTTTCGAGTCGAGTTTTGTAGGTAATTTTAATAAACCAAATTTGGTACTTAAAATTCAGAAAAATATAAACAAATTTTATAACTATTTCACTTCACTCTTTGAAGTGATCCGACTTCAGTGAGACGTTTTTGTACCGAATTTCTAATTTTCCTTCAAATAGTTTCGATAATATTTCTTGCTTTCTCTTTAGCTGCACCAAAGTTGTTGTGTAACGTTCTAAATGCCCGTTATGGTTCTTCTTGGGTTTTTTTAAATTATTTACAGTAATTATTTTATTCCGATAGAATACGTTATACCCTGTACATCGTATTTTTCAATTTGAAAATGCATTAAAAGTTGATAACACAGCAATCGTGAGAGAATGTGGCGAGCGATAAGAGGCTTTTTGACACGATTCGCTTAAATGGTAGATATATTTTTAGTAGTTGAAAATTAAAAAGCAAATTTTACTAATTAAGTAATTAGTTGTCGTGAAAATTGTTGTAATTCCAATAATATTGATTCACACCCATCACTTGGCATAATAATTTTGGATAATCATTCCGATCTGGGACGAAATTTACGCAAATTTGGAAAGCAAATCGTATCATCGGCTGATCCGTTTGTCAGTGGAATTTTGGAAAGTTTTCTTTACCACGAATAACACGAAATTACCTTTTTTATTTGGATAAAGCTAAAGTCGTAACAGCCGACGTTTTGATTCAGTATCGCCTCCGAAGTCTTATCTCCAATAGGATTCCTGGACGAGCAAGAACCATACGAAAACCTAAATTTCATTTATTCTGGATAACAACATAATTGCTGAGTCGTTGCAAACTTTAGCCAATTTATATTTTTTTGTCATCATTACGCATTGGAACAGCTGACTGTCTTTTTTTGGTAACTAATTTGTGCATTTGAATACGTTTGATTGTAGGACCTTAGAAAAGATTATTTTTTTGGATTGGCAGCTGGCGAAGCAGAGCTCTGTGGAGGTCCCGGATTTTCTTGCCAAAGATAAGGGGTAAGTCCGTATTTAATTAACAGATTGGTTGTTGAGATTGCTGTTGGCTGTGACCGCAGCTTTGTTTAAGTTTTTTTTGCAAGCATTTCTGTTTTTGCTTGCCAGTAAATTGGCTTAGTTAGGGACGGATCAGTAATTGCGGTCCAGGAACTGGACTTAAGCCAGTGGAGATCGATTGGCGATTCCGAATTAATATTTCATATCCTGTGTTTGCGACTATTAAGTCGAATATTTTGTTATAGTTTTTGTACGTTTTTGCCATCTATCACTGAACTATTGGTCGAAATTAAATCACCGTTCTCACCTATCTGGCGTTTTATTTCGGCCTGGCGCCCATTAAATTATTTTCTTTTCAGCTGTTGTTACAGAAATAAATCACTGGAAAATCGAGTATCGGACCTACGAATATCCCAGCTCTCGGTCTGTGGTTCGAAAAGAACAGAGTTTAGCCGCCCGATTTTACTACGGGCACAAGTGGCAATATTTGTGCAGATATAAGCTCGATTATTGGCACAGTTGTATCATAATTATTTTAGATGAAAGGAAGCTTTGTACCAAATTTTGTAACTGAAATTGCTTAAATTCAGTTTACGACAACTACCGACTTTGTTCTTTTGGGTTATACGAGTATGAGTTCGAATCCAGATCGAAGAAAACACTTGTCAGCATATAATTCAATACGCTCCTGACTTAATTATTATTACTACAACTATACACTCTGGGTGATTCAAACGGAGATATTATATACATTCAATGTTGTTATGTATAATTCACTGATAATAACAAAATTTGTAAACAAAAATTTCATGGATACGCGGCCTGGTGTTACCGATTAATGTGCAAATTATTCTTTTAAATTACAGTAATTTGCATTTAAGTACACGGTTTTCTGCAAATAATATTTTTTAAATGACACTGTGCCCATTACAATGTAGTCGATAAAAAAATATTACTTCATTCAATATTACTTCTATACTTTTTCCAGTCCAGAAAATTCAGAAAGTCCCAACGTTTATTCATAAATCAAGTTCCACACTCGCGGTTGAGCCGCAGACTGGACGGTTGTTTTGGGCAAGGTAAGTTATTATTAATATACCTTATTAATATGAACAAAGTTCGCATAACATTTGTAAACAAATAAAATATCTTATTTCAAGTCTTTTATGGTTCACACATCTTAAAATTTAAACAATCTTTAATTATTCGCAGTTGAGCCGCACACTAATGGTTGTTTATTATCACTAAAATACCTTTGAAAATGAAAACTTATGAATAATCAAATAGTTTATGTTGTGGTATGTAATTTTACTAATAACGTATTAGTCAGTATGCAGCTGAAGGTTTAGATTTCAATGGTCTAATATGAAATAATTGCAAAGGTACCCAGGTGTGGTGTATGACAGATCACTAAGTCATGGTTAATTAATTTTCTATTTTTTTTAATGTTTCTAAATATTTATAATTTTTTCCGGCTGGGATGCGCGCCGAAAGGTACAAACTTTGAAATGCGACCTGAGGGGGTAACAAATCAATTTTACTTCTTTTTATTTAGTACATAAAATTCGAAAAATAAAAAGGGGTAGGTGTAGCGGCAACAAACGGCTCGGGACGACCTCTGCGCTCGCTGGTTCGACGTGCTCTAACAGAAAATTTAAGATGATTTAATGTTAATTAAAGTAGGCACCATTAGAATGAATCATTTTGTTTTTCTAATTAAAAGATAACACTTCAAGCTGTTTAACCGTATTGGTGATCCAATTAATAGTTATCGCAAATTGTGGTATCGGGAGTATGTTTACCTTCTTTGCAGTAGAAGGGTATTAAAATTATTGTTGCAAAAATGAATTTGTTAGTAAAGAAACTAAAGTTGATACGTATAGCATACCTACTGGTAGTGAAACCAACAAGTTACAATAAATTTATTGTATTACACAGTCGACAATTGAACACAGTTGTATGTGAATGAATAAATTTTTAATGTTTAACCAAACAATGTAATCTAAAGTGCATTTGATAATTTTAATTTTTTTTCAATTATTTTTCTAATTAAACGATTTTCTGCAAGTGGAACCTTCGATTTATTAAAAGGTAAAACCATCAATATCACAATATTTTTTAAACGTATTTTCGTCCTTAATTTTATTAATTTAATTTAATTTTGTGAATCTTAAATAATGCAATGTGGGAATTATTTGGTTCGTGAGAAAAGTCAGCGCAATTTTAACCGAAAATTTGTTACGTAAAATTTTATTATTATACGTTTGTTAATTTTATCAAAAAGTTGCTCTTGAGGTCGAACCTCTAAATTTTTATGTTTTTACTAAACGAAATAATTTTTTTTACTGTGACCCCGCAGTGCATAATTAAATTGCCCTGGTAACAAAAATTGCCCTTTAAATCCAATTACATTACTATTGACTTAAATTTCCGCCGGAAAGGACAACGTCTCAATGCAATTGTTGAATAAAGTTCAACCAAATTGTCGAAATTGAAAAATGACGCTCATTAAGATGATAAATCATACCAACAATAATAATTATAAAGGTGGGATACAACAAAACATTTGGTGCAATTTTTTATAATTCGAAAAGAAAATGTTGTACCTACATTAAAGGAAAGCGAATTTTTCATAACAATTCAATATGCAAATTTTTGATGCATAAAAAATGGGGGTTTTCATTCCCAGCGTTTAATTATCGATTAAGTTTTTTGCTTTCGTTAATTAATTAATTTTATAAAAAATGGCTTTTACAATCTTTTACCATAAATTTAAATATTTTGAAATGATTTAAAAGGAAACGCATTATTTATGATTGACTTTGTAAATTTATTAATAATTAAAACAATTAGATTTTTTCATATTCACGAATTAAAATATTTAAGCTTTCGTTAATTATTTAGTTTGCAAACAATTTTGAAATTTTTTTCGAGTCGTTTTCACAATTTTCTATTCAAATTTGTAGGCTTTGTTCCCACAGATTAAAATTTTTAAACGATAATTTTATTTATTCGTTAATTATGTAAGTACATTTTTTTTGTAAATTTTGGCGCGTTTAACAAAGTTTCGCTATGCAGATTTGCAATAGGAAAAAACGGGGTTTCCACAATTAATTATTTTATTCTCATAAATTAAAATATTCATGCGACAGGTTAATTTTTTCTGGTTTCGTTAATTATTATTAAATCGGTATGGGTATTAAATTACACATAAACTATTACAAGTCGTGATTAAATAATAGGTTTAAAAATTATATGTTGCGAGCTTTTGGAAAAATTATTTATGCAATAATAATAGCAAATTAAGTCTCTATTTATTATATTCTACGTAATTTTTAAATTATGCTTTGTAATCAAGTGTAACCAAGTAGGAGGATCTTTCTCATACAACACAGCGTTAATATTAATTATTATCAATTCCATTTTTTTTCAATTTTTTTTTGTTTTGACTTGTGACCCCGTAAAAGTTAAAAAGTAATGTAACTATGAACTTAATTTTTTTAAGAACTCTATAACAACGGTGGGCAACCTCCGGCCCGCGGGCCAACTCCGGTCCGCGTAAAGTTCTAATCCGGCCCGCGAGATCTTTAGAAGAAATAATAAATAAATATTTTCAAAAACAAAAATTTTAAAGAAAAGGATTAAGGTTAGTACCTAACATAAGGAAAAAGGAGAGATCTACAGTTTAATTTTCGATATAAATCGTCTTATTTAAATTAAATTCAAAAGTATTGTAAAAAGTAAATTGAAAAGTACACTAAACCCTCCATGTACGCGAGTTCGATGTACGCGAATTCAGAATAACGCGAATTAGATTTTGATACCTGAATTTTTTATACGCGAAGCAAAATTCCCTTTAACGCGAATTAAGTTTTCGCGTATTATTAAAATAACTAGGTGGCACAGTCAGCCTACCGGCCGCCTTTAGCTATCTAGACCGTGTCGGATGTGGTTGTTCGGCCTTCGGCATCACTACAAGGTTCTATAATAGCCTATGTTTTTCGTAGCGTTGTAAATATCGTAACTTCTACACTAAATTTGGTTAAGATTGGTCAAATAGAAACGTAAAGCACGTGCACGCGTATTTGCATTGTCGATCGGTTGACAGTTTGACAGCATTCATTATTGTTTTTTAAGTTGATTTTGAGTAGCCTGCCTTCCTTTAAGGAATCTCGATAATCCATTCATGCGCGTCCCATAGGGACGCGCATGAATGGATTATCGAGATTCCTTAAAGGAAGACAGGCTACTCAAAATCAACTTTCCTTTCCTTTGCGAATTTTTGCACTATTTCACTACAAAAACATGCGCAGGGACCTACATAATAACTGTTCCAAATTTGGTTCCGATCGGTCAAACGGTTTAGGAGTCTATAGGGAACATATTTTCAGAAAAAAATACAAGTAAAAAAAATGTGTCCATTAACTATACTAAGGCCCGCGGACGAAACGAATATATTATTCTGGCCCCTGTTATACAAAAGGTTGCCCACCACTGCTCTATAACATTAATTACTGCTACTTGTAATTTTTTATTTCTTTTTTAATTAATTTTGTACAGACCGGCCCGTATCAGGAATTTTTTTTTCAAAAACGGTTAGTCATAGAGGATTGGCAAAAAATTTTGATCATAAAAGTCTATTCCCGGAAATGTTGGCATCCTGAAAAGTTTGCTTCAAAATGTCGAAAACTTCAGCTTTTCTAATTGCACGATGGCTTGAAAATGGTATAATCGAAAAAAGAAGAGTGAGAGTGGTTGGTATTCCTGCTGGAGTAATTGATGATCCGCATGTTTCGACAAGAAGACTTAAAAGGGAATCTGGTGTGCAGGATTGGAAGATCATAGCTTTCATCCATACCACAACAACATGCAAAGAGAGGAAATTATTTTCAAAGTCGACTTATTTTCTGTACTTAGCTGTTAAATAAAGGCCTTCACTTTCCCACGACAGTTTTATGAAGGGATGAGGCTACTTTTAAAAGTACTGGAAAATACAACATCCACAATGCTCATTACTGGTCAATCAACATAGTTGAAGTATTTCTATTTGGAGAAAAATCATAGGCCCTTATTTTTCGAAAAGACCCTTAATGAGCTAAGGATTTCCTCGAATTTCTGAAAAACGTTCCTCTTGGGACACGAGCAGCTAATATTTCATTGATCGGTGGATTGGGGAAAATCGGGGCCCGATAAAAGTGCCTGATACAGGCGGTCTGCCTCATCCTGTATAATTTTTTCATTTCTACCTCCAAAACGCCATAGCACCGAAACTATTATATTTTTAGTATTAACGATTAAGCTCTTTAAGGAGCGTGAAATAATCTACAAAATAGATTAGAACTTTATTGCCCTTTATTGCTTTTTATTGCCTAAAGTCAAACGACTTTCCCGGTATCGATTAAACTAATGAGTAAAGAAATCTTAAAATTTCCAAGTATGCTTTTTTATTTTTTTTTAATAATCCAATTTATTGCCGAATTCACAGTTTTTTCTCAACAAATCCGCATTTAGTCGATTCATTCATTCACCTAATTTATAATATCTGCTTTTTCCACTTTGTACAGTGTATTTCACTAAAAACTACATTTTCCCTCTGGAAATTCAGTTTTTCTTTGAAAGGAATTGGTTTTTCAATAAAATTTTTTAGATTAAAATTGAAATATCCTATCTAGTAAGTAACATCCATTTTTTTGTAAAACCGTTCGTTAAAGAGCTACAGCGTTTATAAGAAAAACAAAAAATATAACCTCGACATTTTTTAACATTTCTTTACTTAATTTCATCCATAACTCGAAATACATTGATTTAGAGAATAAAAAGTTAGAATCCAATTTGTAGATAATTTTACGGTCTTTGAAAAAGTACTAAACTGTTAACATTGCAAAATCAATATTTTCGGTGCTATGGCCATTCGAAGAGAAAAATTAAATAAAATCCTTCGTAGGGGACTGCCACCCAATGGTTTGAATTTAGGAAACAATTTTAATTAAAAATCTTTACTCGCTACTCCTTAAGTAAGTAACACATTACATATTCGTCTGGAGCGGTTGTAGGATCACTAGGGAAATATAGACTTGGAATGTACAATGATAGCAAATTATAGCCTCGGTTTACCATTAGATATGAGTCATCATTTATCAGTGTACAATGCTGCATTTTCTATTAATCGGAATTAATCACTTTTTATAGTCATATCACCTTGCAAGATAAAAGAACTGTGTAGATTTTTATTTGTTATGATATGAAAATTAAAAATTTTAATTAAGTCTGTTTTTAAATGTAATTGCGCCAAATTTGTGTTTTTACTTTTATTGTCACTTTACTTCATTAGTAGCAAACAAAATATCTTACTAAAACTCGGGCCCCGAGAACAATCCTACCCCCCGTATAGTAATATATCATTCTTAAAGAACTGTGTTATATCACTTCATAATAAAGTGATGGTCTCCACTACATTAGGTCTAACAACCACGGTATTCTCCGTTTCTAAGAAAAAAGAACCAATAAACCAAATAATACCAGTATGTGATTGACTAGGTTGTGCGGCCTAAAGACCACACTGGTGTAGTCGAATCGTCGGATTACAGCCATACAGGTTAATTTATACCATGATATATTTCGATGTAATGTGTAAATAATGTGCCTCCTGTGTCTGACACCCAATGAATCCATAACAGTGCCTGATCGAATGCGGCCTTTAGATCCATGCATGATTAGGAAAGGACACTTTTAGGAAAGCTTCGTAATGGAGCAGTTTCTCAACATTGAACAATCAACCATAGTTTAGATTTAGGTTTTAGTTAGGTTAAATTAGAGGGTCTTAGAAACCAATTATTTTAATATTGACCTGTATATTGATTATACTTGAAAAGGAAGTTCCAAAACATTGGCGTATGCTGAGACCGGAGATCTGTGGGGGTATGGAATACCCCCCACCACAAAGTGATCAGGCGGTCAACATTAAAAGCTATTTTATGGTACTTTTTTACATTTATTGGCTATGAGCCTACGCGGAGGGGGGATGATTACTTTCTATTGTTGACTCGAGTATTTAATTTGACAATGAAAATTAACATTTCTTGAAGGTTTCGATCATCTATAGTCAGTACTGCATTAATCCTCGGTGTTATCAATTAAAGCTTCTTTGGAAGTTTTAAGTAATAAAAATGCATTAAAACAATATTTTATTTTCTTTAAATTTTGTGCCCTTCCATTGAAACAATTCTCGAGCTGCCACTGTGTAAAAGTAACTGTTTAAACCGGAAACTTCTTAAAATGGAATATTTTGTCGGTTCTAAGTGATTCTGGCCTATGCAGTTTTCCAAATAAATATCTAAAATGTGATGGTATGCCCCAAATCGGTTATTTTCATCTGGTATTCTTTGTAAGACCTCATAATTATGTTATTGTCGGTTCCTGGTTTCTGGTTCAGATGGAGACCCATGAATTCGTCCGGATGCCTCGCCCTTAGTTTGAGCTGGATTGTTTATCCAAGGATTTGCGACCTTAGGCTTTTACGCTTTAGAGCCTTGTAGTAAATTTCCTTCACTCGCAGGGTTGGGAAGGTGGTTTGACTCAGATTTGCACTTGAACATTAAAATTGTTCACCCACGAAGGTCTTGCTGGGTCAAGGTTCTCGACATAAACAAAATCCGGATGTTTCTATCTGTTTGTTTATAGAAAGCATCACTCAAAATTTCCCAAGAGATCGGCTCTGCTTTCTATCGTCTGTCGATATCTTTCAATCTACAAGTTTGTAAATCAATATTTTGATGAATGTTTTTTTGCAATGTGCAACGAATGCTTGAGTTCACCCAACAGGGGGACGTGGTGGAACACAAAACTGTTGGATTGAATTATATTTCCTTAACATTGTTATAAAGAAATACGACTTCCTGCCGACCAGACTGTTTTTGAAACATTTTTAATTTATCTGTAATTTTCATAAAAACAAAAATATTTGTTATTTTCAAAATCCGGAACCAAAATACTGATATACCAATTCTGAGATCATTAATAGCGTCAATTTCCTTATAACTATAAATGAGTTTTGATGTAATAGTTATGTAATATTGTAATTTTTTACTTTACTAAGCATTTGCGATCAGTAGTGACGTTTGAATTGTTTATATCTCAAATCGAGTAATAGCAAATTTGAATAAACAAACTTATAATTATATGACTTGCAAATCCATCATGAAACTGATCGGCGGAATTAAAAAAAATTTAAATAATAAAATCAGTCAAATTGAACTGCATTTGCACCATTAAATCATTTACATAACAAAATATTGCAATGATTTGTAGGTTTAGAAAATTACCAATTGTTATTAAGTAATTATTTTCAAGCGGTTTGTTTACAGGTCAAACATGTTCGCAATAGTTAAAAAAATTAGGCATTCATGGCTGGATGGAAGCGCTCACACGGTAAGTTACAATCCAAAATCCTGTTTTTCGCTTTATTCCAGAAAGTAAACAAACAAAAAAATAAAATGCACAGTACGGGTTTTTTTGGAAAATTGGGTGAATAACTTCGGGAGCAACAGCACACAATAATACAATTTTAGTTCTCATGGTGTAAGGGATCCCATAAAAAAATTCCAGTTTGTTTACCTTCACAATGTGAGTCATAAGTTTTAACACTTCTTTAACTTTAGGCATTTGCTGCATTTTGTGCCCATTCCGTCTCAGTTTCGATCGGAATCTGTCAAGCTTATAGCGCAATTTTGATACCGCAGCTAATTTTGGCCGACGATTTGGACATCACAGCGGAGGAAAGCTCTTGGTTAGGTAATAAATTTTTTCATTGACTATTTAAATTTACATAACAATAATTTAAAATGGTTTAGAGACAATTTTAAACAAAGTGTGATTTTGATAATTAAATTTGATGATAATTTGATTATAAAAATTGTCCGGAGACGATATGAAAACGTGCTGAATAAAATGCATCTGGGTGATTAGCAATAACAATAAAATGCATGTTTTTTTTCAAGTTCATCGTTTCAGGTGTAATTATCGTAATATGCAATGTTTATCCTTCGTGAAGGTCGATACAAATCAAGTTCAATATAAATAATACGTAAGGAACGTGCCCACCTAATTGCAACCTTGTCTCGTATTATAAAATGCCACCGTAGAAATAACTCAAAAAGGGTTAATTTTGAAAAATATCTGTATTAATTTTTTTAATTGGGAAAATCACAATTCATCCATAAACTGACACAGTTCTTCCAACACGAAGTTGTAATTGTAGGTTTCTTTTATCGATGCAGCTAGCAGAAAATAAAGCAATGACAAGCAATCATTAAAAAGCTAATAAGACGCCGGAAATCTTTATCATTAATTGTACACAATTAAATTTAATTAAATGTAATTACAATATGATCCGTATTCGAATCCGCTTTGAAGGAATTTATAATTTTCAGCAAGTTTGGGCGCCATAACAAATCCAGTGGGGTCTATCTTATCCGGAGTTTTGGCCGAATACTTGGGCCGGAAAGTTTCAATGGTGATCAGCTGCATTCCGTTTACGATTGGATGGATTTGCATAGCAGTGGCTAAAGACATGTGGTGGCTTTACACCGGCAGATTAATCACTGGAATAGCGGCAGGTAAGCGGTGTATTTTGGCAAACTGTACTAAGACCCGGTTTTACCACCTCTAGTCAAGTGCTAGTTGACGCTTGACGAATAGTTGACGACAGGTTTTGAAACAGAAAAATGATCGTCAACTATTAGTCAAACGTCAACTAGCACTTGACTAGAGGTGGTAAAACCGGGCCTAAGCAGAATCGGCGTTAGAACACTTCGGTGCGAGGCTCATTTGGTAGAGGATTTACCAAAGGCATCAAATGGATAGACAATTTTTCTGCACATATCGTAGGTCACTATTATCGAGCTATTTCCAAAAATTAAAATATATCAAAAAACCATTAACTTTGAAAGCTTAAAGATAGGACCCTAATATTAAGAGTAGAAGTTTGTTCTGGCAGGGATTTACAGATTATTGAGTCTACCTTTATTCATGAATAGTAAACTTTTTGATCAGATAGACAGGAATTAAGTTCTTCATCGAAATCTGAATACTACGTTTTTTGAATAGAAATCGAAATCAACTGGTAGTTTTTTTATACCATTTTACTCAAAATGATATCTAGTTTAATTTTGGGCAAAATGCTACAAGATATAGGGGACCTACAGTAGCTGTGACCTTTTTTTTTGTGTGCGCTGGGAGTGGGGAAATCTTCAAAAGACACCACCCCGATGTTTTGGGGTGGTAGAGTCAGATTTTTACTGACTAAAACCCCACTCCTAGGAGGTGCCGGGAATCGCTAAAGCATTTCGTCCGAACACACTCCGGCCTCTTCGTGGTTTTCCGCCCTTTCGGGTCTTTGCTCTTCTTGGCGAGATTGAAACTCGAGATATTCTTTCGCTTTGGTGGACAGGATTTCCACCAGCATGTCTTCAATTGTTGTCCAATCTTTTGCGCTACTCAGCATCAACCCGACCATGTTTTCAGGGCTCAGATCCTTCCCCAGGTGGAGGCGGGCGCTGTCTCTTACGTTGGACCACTTGGTGCAATGAAAGACTGTGTGCTCCGCATCGTCTAGCTCCCCGCAGTAGTAACAGTTCGGGGTGTCCGCTCTTTTGAAACGATGCAGGTAGCTGCGGAAACACCCGTGCCCGCTAAGTGCCTGTGTGGTTTCGTATGTAACCTCGCCGTGAGATCTTCCGACCCACGGGGCTATGTCCGGAATCAGGCGATGGGTCCATCTACCTTTATCGGACGCATTCCAAGTTGTTTGCCACTTGCTTTCGATTGTCGCCCTCTTGTTTTCCAAGTCGTTTGGTGAGCTTGCTCTATACTTAGCATCCCTCATCTCTGCCTTGAGGTGAATTGGCAGAAGGGATGCCAGCACCAGGACCGCATCTGTTGATATAGTCCTGTATGCCCTGCATATCCTCAGGGCGCTCTTCCGTTGGACCTTCTCTAGTTGTTTCCTGTATGTGACTTTATCTAGTGCCTTTGCCCAGATAGGGGCTGCATACAGCATTATCGAGTCCGCGACAGAGCTTAGGAGCCTCCTCCTGGCTTCGCTGGGGCCTCTCATGTTAGGCATAAGTCTATGTAGGGCCTCCGTCGATTTTGCCGCTTTCTGTGATACTCTCGCTAGGTGGGCCTTGAAGGAGAGATTTTTGTCGATATCCACACCCAATACTCTGGCCACATCACCCGTCGGCACCACGATTCCGTTTATCAGGAAGTGGACAGGTCTCATCTTCCTTCTTCCCGACACCATGACCGCCTCTGTCTTCTCCGGAACTATCGTAAGGCCTCTCGCGGCCATCCAGGCGCAGATGTTTGACACCGCATCATTTACTAGGTCCTCCACTTCGCTCTCCGTGCGGGCTTCTGCTTCTATGGAGAGGTCGTCTGCGAAGCCGGTGATCAATACCCCGGGTGGTGTGGGGATACGAAGGACTCCGTCATACATGACGTTCCAGAGAAGAGGGCCGAGCACCGATCCTTGTGGAACGCCGCTATATACTTGTACGGTACTTTGCCATAGATCTTCCTCTATTATTATTTCTCTCCTGTTAAAATACGCCGCGATGATATTTAGAAGGCAGGTAGAGATGCCTCTTCTCTCCAGTTCCGTAAGGATCACATCCCATCTCGCCGAGTTGAACGCGTTCTTTACATCGAGGGTAACCAGGGCCACGAATTTCCTCGTTCTCCGGGTACCCTCTCTCGCCGATACGATGCGTTTGACTATTCCGTCCACCGCATCTACGGTGGACCTCCCCTTCCGAAAGCCGAACTGCGCGTCGGCGAGACCCCCCGATCTCTCTATCTCCTGCTGGAGTCTCCGCAGTATTAGCCTCTCGAAGACCTTGCCGACGTGGTCCAACAGGCAAATGGGTCGATATGCGCTGGGAAGGTGCAACGGCTTGTTACCCTTCCTCAGTAGGACAAGTCTCGCTCTCTTCCAACTCCGGGGGTAGACCCCCTCTTCCAGGTATTTGTTGTATGTGCTAAGCAGAGCCTCAGGTTTGCCGGAGGCTATCTCGCGCAGGATCAACGCCGGCACCCCGTCCGGCCCCGGGGCCTTGTTTATGGATATCTTCTTAACTGCTTCGGCCAATTCTTCCTCGCTGAATGGTTGGATTTGCTCGTCCGTCTGCTTTAGTGTGAACGGAATCTCTGGATGAGCCGGGAAGAGAGCGCTGACTATCTCCTTAAGGCGAGTTTCGGTTAGTCCTGGGATGGCTGGTCTTCCCATTCTTTTTGTCACTATAGTGTACGCTCTCCCCCAGACGTCTCCGTCTACTTCCTCGATCAGCTCCCTCCAGCACCTCTTTTGGCTGTCGCTTATTGTTTTGGCCAAAGCCTTTCTGCACTGGGCTAGATAAGTTCGGGCTTCCTCGGTCGCACTGTTATGGGTCGTTCTTCTGGACCTCATGTATCGTCTTCGCGCCACGACACAACGGCTTCTGGCCGAGGCCACTTCTTCCGACCACCAGTAAACCTCCCTCTTTGCGTTGGTTCTTCTTCTGGGCATGACGAGGTCACACAGTTTGCGAAGGGTCTCCCCAGCCCCAGAGTTTCTATATCTCTCGTGAAGTTGAGGCTTTGGAGTTCCTCTCTCAATCTCGCTAAGTCTATCTTGCGACATGCCCAGCCTTTAGGAAGAGGTCGGCTAATTTCTGTTGCCAGGCCGACTTCGAAAGAAATATAACGGTGGTCACTGGCCGTCTCCTCCTCCAGTACGGCCCATCCCGTAGTTTTCCCTGCCAGTTCATGTGATACCGCCGTGATGTCCAGTATAGATGTTGATTCGCCCCTTTCGAAGGTTGGGGCATCACCGTCGTTACATATAGTAAAGTCCAGCTCCGCCAATACCTCCGTTAGAAGGATGCCCCTGTTGTTAGTAGTTGGGGATCCCCACTCTACCGCCTTCGCATTGAAGTCGCCCCCCACTACTATTGGCTTTTTTCGAGTTCTGATGTCCTCTTTGAGGTTCCATAACTGTTCTTCGAATTCCTCCAGATCAACATTGGGCGAAAAATAGCAGGAATAAATCACCATATTTGGTGTCTCTATCCACGCGAAACACGGCCCACTTCCCCAGCTCAGGACCGCCACGCGTTCGTTCACTAGGATGGCGGCCCTCCCGTCGAAGGTCTGGGTCCAACCATTCTCCATCTCTCTATGCGGCTCGCTGAGGAGCGCTATGTCGACTGGTCTCTGCTTCACTGTACGCAGTAATAGGTCCTGGGCCGCTCTCGCATGGTTCAGATTGATCTGGAGAAAACTGGTGTTTACTCTATTCTGCTTGGGGGTTTGGGCGACTCTGGGTCGTCTGTCTTCCTCGTTGTCCTCTTGACCTGTACAATTTTAAGTTGTCAAAACCTTGATAAATCATATTATTGTTAAGCTATTGTTATATTTAAGAATAGTTGAAGTGTAGGAGGCTTCCAAAGTCGCATGTTTTTAAATTCATTTTTAACGACTTCGCCCATTGAACTTTTTATTAAATTGTTAAATTAAATAGATAAATTAAATATTAAACGCAGTAGTCAACATTGATAAAACTTTTAACTTCAATTTTTTCCAGGAAAATTTGAAAATTTTTCGTAAAATCAAATAAAAACGGTCATTTGTCGATTGCCTCTTCAGTGCGGCCTTTTGACCGCTCTATCTAAGACCACAGCACCTCCAAGGCAGTCACTTATTAGACGGCCGAGGGCGCCCATCCTATGCTAACTACGACGTAATAAAACAACAAATGTATAATATAATAAATCAATTGTGTAAATACTCATTAAAAATTACCTACACTACATTCAATTGTCGATTATAACTTCGATTAAAAAGTTTAGAATAACATTCTCGATAAACAATAAAACAACGAAGTTTACTACCCAGTTTAAATTTCATTCAAATTTTTCAGGTATGTCAACCGCCTGCTACACCTACGTTGCCGAAATCTGTACTCCCGAAAACCGGGGTCCGTTCCAAGCTCTGGGTCCAATCATGGCTTCGTTTGGAATCCTCCTCACCTACACGCTAGGTTCCCTAACACAATGGAACATAGTGGCCCTAATAAGCATCTCGTTTAGTATATTTAGCTTAGTTAGTATTTTACTTGTACCTGAAAGTCCATCTTACTTATTCAAGAAAGGAAAACACACCTCTAGCTTGAAGAGTCTGAAATGGTTGAGACGAAACGATTTGGTCGCTCACGAAGAGTACAGTAGGTTTACCACAACGAAAGAAGAAGAGAGTGTCGGTTTTAAAAACACTTACTTGAGTTCTTCCACCTTGAAACCATTCCTAATCCTTGTAGCCTTGTTTTTCCTGCAAGAAATGAGCGGGGTTTACACGATCCTATTTTATGCGGTCAGTTTCTTCCAGGACTCAAATTTAGACGTGGATGAACACTTATCTGCTATTATTTTGGGGGTGATCAGATTTATCATGTCGATCGTTGCAGCAATTTTGATAAACCATTTTGGTCGGAAGAAACTCCTAATGATCTCCAGTTTAGGAATGGCAGTGACGATGTTTTTGGCTGTCTTGTATTTTAAGTATTACGAAATTTTTGTGGACGAAACCAAAATTTTCTCGAGCATCCCACTGATCTGTGTTTTGTTTAATGTCGTTTTTAGCATGATTGGAATGCT
Organism: Podabrus alpinus; assembly: GCA_932274525.1. Classification (NCBI taxonomy): domain Eukaryota; kingdom Metazoa; phylum Arthropoda; class Insecta; order Coleoptera; family Cantharidae; genus Podabrus; species Podabrus alpinus. The sequence continues at coordinate 92,289,018 of OW026454.1, read as the reverse complement.
ACCGATCCCTTGGATTTTAGTCGGCGAGCTGTTACCGCTCAGGGTGCGTCCAATCATGGGTGGAGTTGTAATCTGTATAGCCCAATCTTTCATTTTTATTTATGTGAAAATTTATCACAATATGAACGACTTTCTTAATTTCAGCGGAACCCTTTTTGTATTTTTCTTGGCAGCAACGATGTGTTTAGCGTTTAGCAAGTTCTTTGTACCGGAAACCAAAAACCAAAGTTTAGAGGAAGTAGAGCGCTTGTTTAAGGATCAAAATAAAACTCAGCTGCAGGTTTATTCTAAAAATGCAGGGAAGGAACATTTTGAGTACAAAATTCAAACCATTTCTTAATAGCTTCGATGTTGGAAGCTTTTCCAATTAGCCAAAATGAAAGTTCCTTTAGATTTTTCAAGAACTGGTAACATAGTTAACGTCAAGTTAAAATTTTTTATCCAGAAGTTGAGTTTGTGAGTTTGTTCGAAAATTCCATTGTTTGTTCATTTTTTTTAAGCTGCATTTGCAACCACAAAATTAAGGAGCAGAATTTGTAATGTTTATTAACATAACGAAATGGGCATAATAACTATAGGTAATAATAATCAGTCTAGAGGTATAATAAATAATTTTTTGAATTGTTGCCCATTTCGACTGATTTAAGGGTTGCGAATGCAGCTTAAAAGGTGAGAACAACTTCAATTACAATTTAAATTACCGAAAACAACAATATTGCAGATTTACTGCTTAGTTTCCTTACATTGATCGGAAATGTTAATTATAGTGCTTACTTTTGGGGTTGTGAATGTAGCTTTTAACAGTTCAAAGTTGAGGAATGTTCAAATAATAAAGCAAGGCTGTTAAAAATTTAAAAAAATTATATTTATCGAATTAGGAGTCAAACAGGGTGATTTTCATTCGTTGTAGTATAGGATGATGTTTTATAAAATGGTGGTTTAACCCTTCCATTCCTAATCTCTTTTTTGTTTTAGCTTGAGCAGGGAGGAGGAAATCTCGATTGTGTATGAACTTCAATCACTAAAACCTCCCCCCAGCCCCGAGTTACAGGAATTCGTCTCTTCGGCATTACTTCCGTTCCTCGGGGTGAGCCTTGGTATCGGCTTTGCTCCATCTGAGCGGACTTCTTCTTTTTGTTTTCCATCCCTCTACATTCTAGAGCATTATTACAGTTAGATTTTCAGGTGTTATGTTCTCACCTATCGTCATGAAGGTACTGGCACGTTCAAGTTGCCACCTCCAGCAGTGGAAGATGGCGTAACCCATGGTGTCATCGCCCTCGCAATGGTTGCACCCAGTTTGCCGCTCGGCCGGACACGGTCTGGACGAGGTGGAAATTTAGCTCACCGTATCATCTTCTCGAAACCCATCTCTGGATGCGAGGGATGAGTCTTCTCGTCCAGTGACCGTGCTCCGCTGACCGCCATCTTTGCTGCCACTCGTCTATGGTCTCCATTCCGGAGTTTCAGGCCTTCTGCTTCGGTGCTCTCTCTTGAGCAAGCAGTTCGATGGGATGGCATGGATGCCTGGATGTGCGTTGCGTAGTTCAGGTGTTTATCTAGCACTACGCCTAAGATGGTAACCGAGTCCCTTACTAGGATTTGGGACCCGTTGAGGTCGAGCCGAATGGGCGGCGTCTTCCTCCTTCCGTACACCGCTACTTTACCAGGGTAAATCCCCTCACCGCACCGTTTCATTCCTAATCTAACCTATTGTACCTTAACGTGAACGAATTTCAAAGTGAACCACCAGATATTATAAAAAATCCAACGTAAATTGGAACACATTTTTATTTTGAGTTCATAAAAAGTTTCGATTACAGTAAATTTTCAGTGATATCGTCTTAAAATTATTATCACATTAATTTTCAAAACTGTAAAATTAGCAGTTTTTCCTATTGTACAAGCAAAAATTTTTATTGACTAAAACATAAAAATTATTTAATTTATTTACTTAAGTTAGGGTGGGCCCAAACCTCGTTGCGAGGTTTGCACCGCCCTATACAGTGATCTTATATTTAATTAATAAATAAATAGAAAAATTTGATTGTTTCATAATATTATTATTGTGAAATTGTAATAAATAACCTTAAAAACATTTTGTTTAATTTCCTACCGCTGATTTTCTTCGTGCAAATTTGAATTTAAATGTATTTTTTGGTAAGGCTAAAGCACCAATGGGCACCTTGTAGGTTTCCGTTTCGACAGGTAAAATAGTGTAACTTTTGAGTATGGAAGTCAAAAGGCCAAAACTGATTAGTTGAACCATTCTGTATCCCATACAACCACGTTTTCCTCCCCCGAAGGGCAAAAAGTGTTCTGGTTTCAATACGTGTCCATTTAAGACGAATCTTTCTGGTTTGAACAGTTTTGGCTCCTTCCACAACTCTTCGGACATGCTTAATTCGTAGTTGTTCAAAAACATCAGGCTGTCTTTTTTAATTAGGTATCCTAAAAAATTAAATATTGTCAAAATAAGTAATTTTAGGGAAAACTAAAAATGTTACCTTTCAGCATGGTGTCTTGGTTGGCCACCCGTGGTACAATAGGAGACGAAATTAACCGTATAGCTTCAAAAATTGTTGCGTCCGTGTAAGGCATCGACGACTTGTTCGATACCGAAATTTCGATTCCTTGCTGAATATTAGCGTCAATTTCTTGTTGTATTTTCTCTTGGACTTCTTCATCCTGAACGATGTAGGCTAACAGTTTTGTGAAAAAGTTACCAACTGCGGAGTGTCCTCCAATTATGTCCTCCAACGCGTACAACGCGACATCCCAGTTGACCAAAGGTGTTTCTTCATTTTTGACATAGTGGATCAAACTCTCCACATAATCAGTCGGTTCCCCAGTACCGAAATTGTCATAGCGATCTCCAATTACATTTTTTTCGATGAAGTTCCTGATGTTGTGAGCCGATTGCTTCATTTTCCCAATACGACCGCGATGGAGTGGCAACAAAAAGGGCATAAAATCGGCCGCGTAACCCTGATTGATTTCGTAGAATATCTCGTCAAAATTGTCGATCATCTCTACGAATTCGGGATCATCATGGGAAAAGCTCTTGGAGCAGAAGTAATTGATGAAAATACTCGCGCAGGTGTTCAAAATCATCGGTTTGATTTCCGAACAACCTTCTTCCATGAGCAAAACCATTTTGGAAGTTTCCTGTCCGATAATTTCTTCTAAATTCGTGAATTTGTTGGAGTGCATACGTGGAAAGGTGTACTTTGTTAGAATATCACGGCGAGCTTTTTGGGCTTCGGACCAATCACAAAATGCTAGTGCTGAAGAAAAATGTCGGTAAAATTTTGTTACGAAAAAAAAATATGAGCAACTTACAGTTTGATCTGCTTCCTCCAAAAAGTTGTCCGTACCTTTCGAAGTTTGGTCTTCCATCGAAAAAGGAATTCTTCGAACCAAGAACTTCACGAATATTATCTTGTCCATTTACCACAATGCTGTTGACGCTCCCCAATTTGAGTTTAACAATGTCACCATATTTCTTGCCCAAATCGGTAAACGCTTGATAAGGTACTTCGTAACCTCCAAGTAAATGGAGGTGACCTATGATCGGCAGCGAAATGGGAGACGGTGGTTCGGCACACCAGGAGTTTTTGCTGGATTTTTCTCGGATGTATTGATTCAGCAAAAATAATACGATGACGATTGTTAATAAAATTGTAAGGTAAACGGAGAACGTAGATGCGGTTAGTAAAGGCAACATTTTGTAGTTAAAAAAATTTTAAATGGTGAACAAGAAACGGACGTTGTTGGAAAATGCTTTGACAATAACCACAAAACGTTGTCTTGTGCAAACTGAAATCGTTCTCCTTTTATATTATTTTCTATCAATTGAATATTCAACTGCATCTCATTGATTTTAATGTGGATCTTGAAATATTTAGCATACAAAATGTTACACTAAATAGTGCCCAATTTATATTATAGCATTTGAAGTTTTTAAGTATATTTTAATTTAAAAATATTCGATTTTATTATTTTATTGCAACTTTTTGGTTTTTCGACCGTTTAAGACGAAACTACGTCATTTTCATAAATGCAAAGCCTCAGGACCAGGTCGTGAGTCTTCGTAAATTAAAATAACTTTTTCGTTTACTACGCGTAAGGCCCGAGGCCTATTGAATGACTATGTAGGTATTTTAAATGATAAGAAAAATAGTTTATAGGAAAAAAGTGAAACTTCTATGAAACCAGGTTAAGATTGTTGATTTTTACAGTTAAGCAGTCTTAAAATTTTTCGAAAACAAATCACTCTTCCTTGTCATTATCTTATCATAATTGATGTTACAGTCCTCCAATTTTATTTTATTTATTTTTATTTGAAATTCTTCATCCCCCCCTCTCAAATTTTTATCCTAAGTGTTCAATAATTCAATAATAAGAGTTCAATAATTGTATTGGCATGCCTTCATTGAAATCAGCAATTATTAGAATGGCCAATTAAACATTTTTAAGCTGTAAAGCAACGCTTAGGTCGGAATCGCCAGCAGAAGAAGAAAATGAGCCTCTTCGCAAACAAACCTGTAGTCCAAGTAGCAAAGCCCAAAAATTGGCTTGAGCTTGAAAAAATATCCAGGCAAGCTGAAATTATATTTGAGTATTTCTAATGAATTCCCCTAAAATCCCATACAATTTCTCGCCAATATGTATTTAGGTACCTATTTTCATTTTTCAAATTTTTCCATGGCGTACTATTCCTGAAATAACCTCCGATTCCATATTGGAAAATGGTGACCAAAATCGCATTTTAACAATTATATTGAAAACCATCCATCTTATCAAAAAATGTTTCAAACAAGAAATATTTTACATAATATTATCTACATTTTTTGTTCTCAGAATGTTTTTCATAAAACTTACCATTTAGTCATACATTAAGATGAAAAATAATTTTTCATAAAAGTGAAAACCCGTATTAAAGTGGCTAAAACCCCCAATTGGAGAAGACACCGGCATGGAATCTTAGGGAACTTTGGAGGAGTTCATTAGGACATTTTCATATGCATGTCTGCCAAATTTTAACTTTCCCCGATTTTTTCCAAACTAAAAATGTGCCTTGCCCGGCCCACTAAGGTTTAAACAAAATTGAGAATTTTGATGATAATAATAATTGCAGCGCGATTTTCTCATCAGAAGACGGCTAGCCATTAAAACTAGCGTCAAGAGCGTGGATCTGGAGCGCGAGTTCTTTGACTCCGGTGCTTGTCTTACACCCAACAAGGAAGAAAAAAATGTGGTTGTTGCCGAGCGCCAGGTGAAATTAATAAAACAAGCAAAAGGCAAAAGGGGACCTACAACACAAGGGTAAGGACAATACTCAAAGATTCAGCGAGTACAGGTTTTAGCAAGGAGATTGACACTCGCTCCGCTGCGCTTCGCTCGTGCAATCTCCTTGCTAAAACCTGTACTCGCTGAATCTTTGAGTATTGTCGAACTCGCGTTGCTGTTGCGATAATAATTCCGTGAAGAAACGTCACAACTTAAAAGCACAACATCATATACGAAAATCGACATTTCAAACGCCATTTTTAATGTCGAAAATGGTGAAACAAATTGACCATATCGCATCACAATTTATTTTTGGGTCAAAAGTTACAGATAAAATATTGGGATGGCGTATTTTACGCCATCACAATTTCCATCACAATTTATTTTTGGGTCAAAAGTTACAGATAAAATATTGGGATGGCGTATTTTACAGTTCAAAACCTGGGGCACCAACAAACTTTAATACCAGTTAGCACAAGTAGCCGTTGGGCCCCCTTTTAACCATCTAGTACATGATTGCCAGGGTTGTGCGGCCTAAAGGCCGCACTAAAGAAAATTATTAATTGAAATAGAAGAAAGTAGTCAAAAAGTTATGTTAAAAGTAAAATTCCACCGGTTACCTTTTGATCTGATCTCGACTATTAATTAGCAATAATAACCAATGAAAATTTTAGCAAATACCATCTAGAACATGATTGCCAAGGTTGTGCGGCCTAAAAGGCCGTACTGGAGGAAACTATTACTATAAGTATAAACTGCAATTGTTCGTCCGTTCTTGGACTTGCACCATATGAAATAGTGCGGCAATTTAAAATACAAGAAAGTCGTCACAGAGTTGGGTTAGAAGTAAAATTCCGCCGGTTTCCTTCTAATCTGATCCCCCCAGGAACGTCCCATGGTCACAAATCAAAGACCCCCTCATTTGTCTTTAAACTAAGAATCTTATTCGTTAATTTTTAAACATTTTTATGACTAATAAAAATTGGAATTAAACAAGCAAGAATTTCGGTAAACTTTATTTGACTATCTTGAGATTTTTATTCGGACGTCACATTTTTCCAACCCCCCCCCCCGTGCTAGTTACACTTGGTCACATTTTGTAAACCCCCTCCCCTTCAAACGTAGACGCCCTTTTTTGACGACATCTTAGCCATCTTCAAGTCTTCCACTAATATATCTTATTTATTTTTTTGGACCAGCGTTTCCCAAACTTTTTGGTTTTGATAATATTTGAACCCTTGGAGCTATAAAAATGTATAAAATAATTAAAGAGGGTTATAGTAAATGTTTATTACCTATATTTACTCGTTATAGCTACACTACCTACATTTTTGTAGAGGAATACTCAGACTGCTCGACTTGATATCGAATCTCGCTTGCGAAATGTTTTCTGATTTTTAAAATTGGAGATTTCTGATACGCGCTTATTTTCTGTAAATAACTCACAAACTACTACTTGCTTACTAAAAGTGTTCATAATCAAAATTATACAAAATTGTTTTGTCTACAATTATGAATTCGTTCACTTTTTATGAAAACCTAATAGTTTGCGAGTTATTTACAAAAACAAAAACCGCAACCAAATATTTTACTCGTTACTCCGAATTCTAGTCTTAATAACTCATAAACAAGCACGTTTAGGAAAAAATGTTACATACCTATATTTTTTTTCTGAAAATTTTATTTACTTTAATTTTTATAATAAGTCATTTTTATGTGCGGTGCACGGTTGCTGAGATAATCACGAAAACAAACATTTCAATCGTTAAGAAGTTCAACTCGAACAAATCTAATTTTTTATGTAAATTTTATTTTATACCTTTTCTTTCCAGTTCTTTATTTTTCATGAGCTTCGCCATTCATAAGTAGTTAAATAGGTTACAAATGTAATATCAAACAATAGGTAAGGAGACTTCGTCTTGGTATATTTCCTGTTTGCTACCTTATTATAGTATTTAAAGCAATGCAAGAATATATGAAACTAGAAAATAAAAAAACAATAAAATTAATTCACAGACTGAATACGCTTTGCATGAATACAGAAACGATTGTATGTTCGTAAGTTACTTCTCATTTATAATTTTATTATTACCTAAACCAAAGCAATTCTCTGTAGTGACGTGAATTAGGTAATAAATGTTAAAATTTTTAAATAAATGTTTGAATAATTATCGAAGGAGTAAATGTTTAATGCAACGGCCAACAAAATGTAGTAGTGAACGATTTACATAGGGTCTTTCACTACGCAATACCTGCTTTTCATTCTTCCACCCACAGCTCGTTAAAAAGATTTACAGGATATACCTAATTTATCTTTTATTTCTTTTTTGGAATAAATAAATGAGAAGCTTTATTAATCTAGAATATTACACTAAACGCCCTTGAAATTTGAATATCTGATGTGTACCTACGCAATACCATCACTTTTTTTCTTGACCATAGACAATATCGAATACATTAAATATTTCAATTGCAATAATAAATCTTAAGTCACTTCCGCGGATTTGGTTTAAATTAATTAAATCACAAGTCTTGTTTACAAATCTCGTCATCTTATGTCATTTTAAATACCAGCCAATACGCGAATTACTGCTTCTATCACCCAAGAAACTTCTGAGTAAATCCCCAGTGCCGAAGCGAATAGAGCTGAACATTCCTCAAGACCGTCAAGAAGGAATGTATAACGAGAAGAGCGTTTACGAAGATAGAACAACATCCAAAACCATGGGCACCATCATCACTCCAAAAATGAGTAAACAGACTTAAAAAAGTGGAAACAGAACAACACGATATCGTTTATTTTATCTAACAAACACACTAACAAATAAATAAATAAACTAAGAAGTTTCAATCACTCAGTACTCAATTTCGTGTAATTCGATAAAAGCGACCCATCAATTTGGTCTTCGTCGATGACCAACTCCTCCAGAAACGCCAAATTCCTGAAGGCGTATCGACTAATACGACGGATCCCATTATTTCGCAAATTTAAATACCGTAAATTTTTCAAATAACTCAAAGAACGGAAGTTCAGCTCCTTGATCCCATTATTGTTGAGGTACAACACCTCCAGATTATCCAAACCCCAAAACGTCTGATCTTCAATTTCGTCGATCAAATTATCGTTGAGCTTCATTTCCCATAAAATGTTCAAGTTCGTGAAACCGTAACTCGAAATTTTTCGCAAACCGTTATTGTCTAAATACAAAGACCACAACGACCCCAGCGATGCGAAAATTCCGGGAGGCAAAACGTGCAGTTCATTACTGGACAGATCCAAAAATTTCAACCGTTCGTTTTGACTGAAAATAATACTAGTTAATTGATTAATCCTGTTCTTCCCTAAATCCAGATGCTCCAAATTGGTCAAGTAGACGAAGGTACTAGTGGGGATAGTTTGGAGAACATTTGAGCTCAGATTTAAGTGGGTTAAAGAAGTCAGAGTGAAAAACGTTTCGACTTTTATGCGTTCGATGAAATTGTGGTTCAAATTGAGTTCCTTTATGGCAGCCAATCCAAAAAACATTCTGGGTTCCAGGTAACTCAAATTATTGTACCCCAAATCGAGCATTTTCAAGCTGGATAGAGAAAACGAAGCAAAATGAATTACTGTGATGTTGTTGTGGGAAAGAAGTAAAGTTTCCAAATCGATCAAATCTTCAAAAGTGTAATTGTAGATGGTATGGAGGTTGTTGTATTCCAAATCCAAGTATAAAAGTGAAAACAGTCCGGCAAAACCCAACCTCTCGATGTTTTCGATTTCATTTGCAAATAGTGATAGCCTCGTCAGACTTTCTAAATTTTGGAAACTGTTACTCGAAATATTCGTCATCAAATTTTGCGATAACAACAAATTCTTCAACCCCACTAACCCGATGAACGCATTTTCTTCGATATCTTCGATTTCGTTTCCAATCAAATTGAGGTAATTCAGTTCTGGGAAAGCTGGTTCAAAAGTCGTTATGGTTTTTATTTTGTTCGTGTTTAAGTGTAATTCCAGTAAATTGCTGGGTAAATTTGATATTACATCAGCGAAGTCTTCAATTTCGCTAAAACTCCAGTCGAAAGTTTCCAAATTTTCAAGTCCACTCAGATCGTCTTCAAATTTTGCGTCACAGTTGATGAATTCGATTTCTTTAAGATGATTTAAGTGTTTAAACAAATTTTTTGAGATTGTGGTCAAATTAGGGGCAATTAGGGTCAAACTTTCAAGGCAATCTAATTCCTGAAAAATTTCAGTTGGGAGGTCACTGGAAGTGACGAACAACTTCAAACCCTGAAGGTGCTTGAAATTTTGGAAAATTCGTGGTGAAAGCTGGAAGTTTTCGCTTGGTTTTAGATTTAAAGTTCGAAATTTGGTCAAATTTTTAAATTCTGGGTTTGTTATTTGTGCAAGTCCTAGTGGAGAATAAACTTCGTAGTAAGTGTGACCCATGAACGATGTTATACGGTAGTCAGACACGTTGGTGAAGGAAGTCGTGAGCAAAAGAACATAATTGATGAATTCTGCGTTAACCATAACAGTTAATCTAAAATAAAAGATTTGAAAATCAATAATTACTTACTGTTCAAATTTTAAAATCCAAACTTACAACTTTCTCGCCGCATCACATCTAATCAAGTTACAAAATGGATAGGTTAAGACGTAAGTAATTAATTTTATCAATAGCAGATTAAGTAATCTGGGCAATGTATAAATAATTAAGTAACCTCAGAGGTTATTTTTAATACGGTTGACGTTTCGTCATCAATATTTACGGTAACAGAAATATTGTGTTTTTTAAAACTGGAATGAGTCATTTAGAAACTGCGACAAAAATCAGAAGTGGGAACGCATTCGGGAAATTTGTGGTGTTTTGTCATTAACTCGCGAACGACTGCCTAATTAACGAAAATGTTTATAATCAAAATTGTAGAGAAATATTTTTAATTATAAATTTTTCTCAGACCCTCGTATTTTTTGGGTGATTTACAGAAAAAATTCGAAAATAAACAATTTGTTTCTAGCGTTGATAACACACAAACTAGAACATATTCGGCATCTTTGTTGGAAATTTGACTTCTTTTATTTTTGTTCCTAAGTATTTTTTATTTTGGTTGCACTGTTTCTGAGATTTTGAGGAAATGATAAACTGGGATGATATTTTTAAAGAATATATAAGGGATGGTGGGGTCTAGGAAAATTAGGCGCGGCCGATTGGACGCGGACTCAATTAGGAGCGGACCCAATTAGGCGCCGTGCCATTTAGGCGCGGATACAATTAGGCGCAGATACAATTAGGCGCAGACCGTTTAGGCGCGGATACAATTAGGCGCCTAGCCATTTAGGTGCCGGCCATAAACAAATGAAATTGTTAATCTGTTATAAGTCTGTATTTGTTTTTAAAAATCACTAAAGTCCATTAATAACTTATGGGTTTTCCATTAATTACTACCGAATTCAAATTATTTTTGAAAGTTTTTTTTTATTTATTTCTGCAATATAAGGAAATATAGAAATACATAATATTATGTTGCAATAATTGACATGACGTAATTATGCGAGACCCCACGAAAAAATTCTACGATATTACGATTTTCGTAGTCCATTACGAGGGTCTTGATACGTTCATCGGCCACAACATATTTTCGTTTTTCCTGCGGAGGTGGAGCTCCTGAAATTAATTATTCTAAAAATCCACCTCTTTGCGGCCGATTTAACTTTTTGCGAAGATTTATTGGTTTTTAATTATTAATGGACTTTTGTGATTTTTAAAAATAAATACAGACTTATAACAGATTAACAATTTAATTTGTTTATGGCCGGTGCCCAAACGGCCGGCGCCTAATTGGGCCCGCGCCTGAATGGCTTTGCGCCTAAACGGTCTGCGCCTAATTGTATCCGCGCCTAAATGGCACGGCGCCTAATTGGAATTGAGTCCGCGTCTAATCGGCCGCGTCCAATCGGCCGCGTCCAATTGGTCGCGCCTAATTGTCCGGATCCCGGGATGGTGATATAATATGTAGATTTTTGTAATAATTCTTAGTTCCTTTTTTGGGTTTCAATATGTCAAAATTTTGCGTAGTCAAGCAAGGTCAACAGCAGAAGCACGTTATTTATAGTTTTTTTGTGAATAACTCACAAACGACTGCTAAATTAGTAAACGTATTTATTACAAAAATGAATACATGAATATTTTCTCTATGATTTTGTATTAACTCAGTTAATGTGAAAATATAATAGTTTGTGAGTTATTTAAGAAAAACCGTGTGGAAATAAAACAGTTTATGCATTGCTCTCAATATTGGCGTTAATAACCCACAAATTAGAGCATTTAGGATAGAAATATATTTATGAATTATTATTGGAAATTTTATTTCCAATATTTTTGTTTATATGTACTTTTTTATTTTAGTGCACTGTTTGCGAGTTATGAGTGAGATTAGACCAACAGTGAATATAGTTTTAGAGACCGGGGGGTCTGGGGGGTATGGAATACCCCCCAGGTAACATAAATTATAAAATAAAAATGTATTTAAAAAACTCTCAAGACCATCCAGTCTATGAGATCTATTTAGTATATTTTTATGGGGCAGAATCAACACAGATGGTATGACCCCCCCCCCGATGTTTGGGGGTCTATTTTTATCGGTAGGGACTTTTGAAGGTTGATAATCGTTACTATGGCAACAGGATAACTTTATGGGGTCGTCCATAAAGGACGTCCGAAATTTTTCCTGACTTTTTTACCCCCCTCGTCACAGTTCGTAACTATCTTCGGACTCCCCCCCCCCCCCAGGAAGGTCCTATGGTCACAAATCAAAGACGATGTCATGTTTGTCCCTATTTTTCTTGGTGGAGGAACTTGTAGATATTTTAAGCATGTTTTTAATTTTAAAATTTAATTTTAAACAATTAAAAATTGGCAAATTATTTTATTAGTGCACTGTTTCTGAGTTATTACTGAATATCGACCAACTGAGACATAGTTTTTGGGACTGGGGGGGGGGGGGTCTCTAAAATAATGCAGACGAATTGCGACAGAGTCAATCAAGAATATTAACCCTTTGATAGTTCAAAAAATTATTGTCCACCCGGTCCCACTAATATATTTAATTTTAACGATTAGTATTTTTAAGACATAACCGATTTATTTACAGCTAGTGTCCTGTCTCTTTTAGTGTGACTCTTCCTCTTTGATCACTTTTAATTTTTAATTAAATACTTTATTATATTTAACATGGTTTGGTGACAGCTGGCCCTGAGACACTTGGCCCTGGCACAACTGGCCCTGGCGACAACTGGCCCTCGCGACAACTGGCCCTGGCGACAACTGGCCCTTTCGACAACTGGCCCTAGCGACAATTATTGGCCTTATGACTACTGGACTACTGGCCAGAAGCCAAATATTGCATTTCTATGAGAACTTTTACTTAAACCAAATTTTATGAGTAACCGGTAAATCCACCTCTTCGCGGAAGATCCACCTCTTTGCGGCAGATTTAACTTTACGCGGAGATTTGTTTGTTTTTCATTTGTTTTCTAAAGAAATATCAAAAACTAACACTAACCTAACGGCAGATCCACTTCTTCGCGCCAGATCCACCTCTTTGCGGCAGATTTAACTTTACGCGGAGATTTGTTTGTTTTTAATTTGTCTTCTAAAGACAAATCTGAAATGTAAACTGCGCAAATTTGCGCAATTTACTACTTTTTTCTAACTGCCGAATTTTCGCAGTTTTGACAGATTAACGGCAGATCCACCACTTCGCGGAAGATCCACCTCTTTGCGGAAGATTTAACTTTACGTGAAGATTAAATTGTTTTTAATTGGTTTTCTAAAGAAATATCAAAAACTAACACTAACCTAACGGCAGATCCCCCTCTTCGCGGAAGATCCACCTCTTTGCGGAAGATTTAACTTTACGCGGAGATTTATTAATATCAATAACAGATCTAGCACCAAATCTGCTCTGAAGAAACCTCACACCGAATAAGCCTCGCGCCGAATGAGCGTGCAGGTATTTTGGAGCGCAATTTACATTGGGTGCGAGCGCAGTTTACATTTCAGATTTCTGTGAACCTTTTTCATCGGAGCGCAATTTACAATAATGCAGGCATTTTGGAGCGCAGTTTACATTACCCCAAATAAATAAAGGTGGATCTTCCGCGAAGAGGTGGATCTGCCGTTAGGTTAGTGTTAGTTTGTGATATTTCTTTAGAAAACAAATGAAAAACAAACAAATCTCCGCGTAAAGTTACATCTGCCGCAAAGAGGTGGATCTTCCGCGAAGAGGTGGATCTGCCGTTAGGTTAGTGTTAGTTTTTGATATTTCTTTAGAAAACAAATGGAAAACAAAGAAATCTCCGGGTAAAGTTAAATCTGCCGCAAAGAGGTGGATCTTCCGCGAAGAGGTGGATTTACCGGTTACTCATAAAATTTGGTTTAAGTAAAAGTTCTCATAGAAATGTAATACAGTAGAATCCGCTTAATGTGATCACGGATAATGTTATCAGTCGGTTATTGTTATCAAAAACCACCGGATATTGTGATTAAAAAGCCGCTTATTATTATCACTTTCAAGGAATTACCAACACAATAATCTTTTTTTCTAAGTTCTATAATTCAAAAATTCGTTTATTGTTATCAGTCGGTTAATGTTATCAAAATTTTCTTGGCCCAAAGTGATCACATTAAGCGGATTCTACTGTATTTGGCTTCTGGCCAGTAGTCCAGTAGTCATAAGGCCAATTGTCGCTAGGGCCAGTTGTCGAAAGGGCCAGTTGTCGCCAGGGCCAGTTGTCGCCAGGGCCAGTTGTCGCTAGGGTCAGTTGTCCGAGGCGAGTTGTCGTAGGGCCAAGTGTCTCAGGGCCAGCTGTCGGTACACGATTTAACATATCATCGATACCCCCCCCCCCCCCAATCCTCCGCATTAATTTTATCTAAGGGGTCTTGTGAAACTCTGGTGGAATAAATAGGGGATGGTGGTGTAGGTTAACATGTTGAACTTTGTATTGGCCGAATTTTTGTGATTACTTTAGAATTAATATTATAGAATATCCACTTTAAAATTTCTTTAAAAACCTAACAGTTTTGTGAGTTATTTATAGAAAATTTTTTTATGTATTACTCCCACTTCTGACCATAACAGCGCACAAATTAAAGCATTATACGGAAAAAATTCTTATGTGTATTCTTGCTGGAAATTTTATTTCCTTTAATTTGTTCTCACAAGCTTTTTCATTTTGGTGCACCGTTTCTTAGATATTTACGAAATTACAATTTAGGAGGGTACTGTTTTATTAATAGGGGATGATGGTGCAGTTTAAAAAGTTGATAACAAAATTTAACATATAACCAATAACTTGGTATGCTCCAAAATGTTTTTTAGAAATTCTTCATAACTGAAATTTCGAGTTCTTTTATAAATCTATTGTCGTGTTCTGTTTACCATAGGGGGTGGTCTGTCGTAATTGGGTCAATTTCTGGTGGAATGCTCATGACGAAATATTCAATTTAGAGACCATTATTAAAGTTAGAGATTTACACCTACATCTTCTTAATACTTCGGAAGGAACTGCTTGCATCACCTAATTAAAAAGAATAACAAGCGTAATTATTTTGTACACACAAATATTTCAAAAGTGTTATAAAAGCAAAAGAGGGTTTAGTTGTTTTGTTTCATAAAAATTTTGGGGATTAAATTAAATAAATTTTTATTTGTAAAAGTGTAGGCATTTAAAATTAACAATAATAAAAGTGCGTTAAAGAATTAGTGCGCGGACAGATAAACAAGACAGATAATGGAGACATCAAGACGTAATTTGGAATTTTGGTAAATTGGAACTCTCTGTATGTCCGTGGAGAGAAATAGACGTGATAGTTAAGAAAATTGAGTTTAAAAGTTTGTCTTGGAATTATTCGCTTGTGAAGTTGAGAATAAACAAGTTTTGATTGATATTTGGAAAATATTTGAAAATTTTGGTGACCACTGACAAATTTCATTATGGTTAATTTTCTCTTTATGGTTATGTTATGAATTTTTGGAAATTATAGAAGATTATCAAAATTTGGACTTACCTGAGCGTTTATCATGACAAAAGAAGAAATCCAGTTCATCATTTATCCACCTTGGAATCTTCATGGTATGGAAATTGGATCAAAATTGCAGAGTCATCTCCACTTCATTCTTCGCTACGTGTTCTGCGGATCGATCGTGCACGACGATAACTTCGGTAAGCACATTGTGTCGACACTTTTTAGTAACATTAATCATAATAATCAAGTTCGCGCGTGATTTAAAATTTGGGGGATTTATAAATTTTTTTTTATTATTAATTGTTTCTGTAAATTTAATTTAATTCCAATTATTAAAAATTCATCTTTTGTTTTTTAAAATAATTATATTTGTTAATAAATTACAATATTTGGTTTACAAGTAATTACGTTTGATTTCACTTAATTCTACAGCAGTGAAGAAAAGAATAATCAGGTGTAAGATAAAATAAGTTTATTATTTTTCATTTCTTCGATGTTATTAAATTAAGGTAACTTACATGAGCATTTAACTAATTGATGGACCCAATTTTCGACCCAAAAAATAAAAGAGTTTCATGCAGGCTAGTCGAGGCATAATTAAATTAAGTGCCAGTTCATTCTCCCGCTATATAAATCAAAACTTTTTATCTAAACAGTAGCGATACATGGCATATTATATAAAAACTAGATGATACCCCGTCCGAGGACGGGCAGCTACCCAAGGTAACTTAAGTTGAATGAAGATTAAGGAAAGCTCTCAGTGCAATCCAAAAGCCATATGACCTTAGCTGCCTGCCCGTCCTTCTAGCTGCCCGTCCTCGGACGGGGTATCATCTAGTATAACAATAGATTCCCATGTTGATCGAGCGGTTGCGGAATCTTCACTTTTCCTTTATGACAGCAGTTGTTAAATTGTTTATCAACTGGACGCTCCTTGGCGAAATTCTTGGAGCCGCAGAACTGACAGATGGAATTCATTTCTCCACAATCGTGTCGAGTAACGTGAGATTCATCAAATCTCAATGCTCTTATTTGGAGTTGAATAGCTTGACTTTGGTATCGATTTTCTTTCTGTCGATGTATCGCATGGGATCGAGCGTTAGCAGCTTGCCGCGCTTGAGTTTCTTCTAATGTTTCACGTTGTTGACGTGTCGCATGGGATATAGCGTTAGCAGCTTGGCGCGCTTGAGTTTCTTCTAATGTTTCACGTTGTTGACGTATCGCATGGGACCGAGCGTCAGCAGCTTGCCGCGCTTGAGTTTCTTCTAAAGTTTCACGTTGTTGACGTATCGCATGGGACCGAGCGTCAGCAGCTTGCCGCGCTTGAGTTTGTTCCAAATTTCACGTTGTCGACGTATCGCATGAGACCGAGCGTCAGCTTGTCGCTGTGATCGAAGCTGTTCTTCTGTGTTATTAGCTCTTGTACGTACTTTTCTCTCACGATTCAATCGCCGTCGCTTTGCAGCAGGATTTTCAAAATTTTCATTATCCATTATGGAAGTTCACATTTCACCGATATAGGAAATTTAAATACGTTGATACGTTGATCTGTTTCTTCAATGCAGACCAAATATAAGTTATATTTTATTTACATAATTTTTCACCTATATAGGAAATTTAAATACGTTGATCCCTTGATACGTTGATCCGATGATACGTTGATCCGATGATACGTTGATACGATGATACGTTGATACGATGATACGTTGATCCGATGATACGTTGATCCGATGATACGTTGTGCGTTCGGTTCGGTTTGCTTCGGGTATTTCCGTGGGACAGACAGAAAGAAAGAAAGACTTGGCCTTTTATAATAAGAGATGGATATATGTGTGTATGTATGTATGTGTGTTCCCTATAGACTCCTAAACCGTTTGACCGATCGGAACCAAATTTGGCACAGTTATTATGTAGGTCCCTGCGCATGTTTTTGTATTGAAATAGTGCAAAAATTCGCAAAGTAAAGGAAAGTTGATTTTGAGTAGCCTGCCTTCTTTTAAGGAATTTAAGGAGATTCCTTAAAAGATGGCAGGCTACTCAAAATCAACTTTAAAAACAATAATGAATGCTGTCAAGCTGTCAACCGATCGACAATGCAAATACGCGGGCACGTGCTTTACGCTTCTATTTGACCAATCTTAACCAAATTTGGTGTAGAAGTTATTTACAAAGCTACGAAAAACATAGGCTACTTTAGAACCTTAGAGTGAGGCCGAAGGCCGAACAACCACATCCGACACAGTCTAGATGGCTAAAGGTGGCCGGTAGGCCGATTGTGCCAGCTAGTAACTCATAAACGACTAATTAAATTGTAAAACTGTTTAAAACAAAAATTGTAGCTAATTTTATACCCTACAATTTATTCCACTACATTTTGCAGGGAAACGTAATAGTTCGTGAGTTATGTCTAGAAAACCATTCAGGAATGGATACTTTTATGCATTATTCCCACTTCTAACCGTAATGACGCACAAACTAAATCATATACGGCAAAAGCGCTCATAAACATTCATCCTGGAAATTTTATTTCCTTCAAATTTTCTTATATAATATTTCTTATTTTGTCGCACAGTTTCAGAGATATTCATAAAACAACGATTCAGGATGCTATTTCTGACTATAGGGGATGGTGGTGCACGTTCTTGTAAGGGATGAACAATCCTAATAAAAGTGGTCAGCTATGTAAATAAAAATTTTGAATAATATAAAGTATTTTAAACACTCTGAAGGACTTTTTACGTAATATGGCTGGTTTAGAATTTATCATTTCAAATCGTTTATTATTCAACTTAATTTTAACATAAAAACTAAACAGGGGTCAATTAAAAGGCAGACGATCGAGTAGTCCATTTTTCAAATTCATGGCCATCTCAACCATGCTTACATTATCTACTTTTTGGCAGTGGGCCAATGTCAAGATATTCTGTACGTTTTTAACAATGAAATCGAAAGTATTAATATTATAGCAATATTTTTGTAGCTGCTTTATATTTATGAGAAACGGAATCCATATTTTAGTGTGCCATGGGGAAACCACACCGTATTACCAAGCAAATGTTAGAAAACATGTTTTAGAATTATTTTTAACTGAATATTTTGGAAAAAGGACGGTTTGTCACGCATAAATTTGATAAAAATTCTACTGACGTTATGCGCTAATTTCTCAGGAAGTCTGTGACTTAACCGCACGCTTAATGTCGGGTATTTTCGAGAAACAAATTATTTTCGAGATGTCGAACGCGCTTTAATTATGTACGTATACGCCTACTTCCGGTTGACGGATTTCCGCTACCGAAATAATATTAAATTCGGCAATTTGACGACTCACTAATTTTAAATTCAGTTCGTTAGATTTTATAAAGTAAGGTTAGAATTTTTTCAAAACTTTACTTTATACCTACAACGAACGTTTTAATATTCATTAACCGGAAACCAGTTGATAATGAGGTTACATTTCGTCGGTCCTGTTAAAAATAAATTACCAAATTTGAAATAATTTATATATTCAGATAATTCTTCAAGGTGAAGGAGTTCGCAAGGTTAAGCCGAAATTTGGGGGCAAACTACCCCCGTTACTAGTAATAACTTAATAATAACCGTTACTATATAACGGAAAACGATGATCAAACGAATATTTCGTTGTATGAGCAATAAAATGCCGAATTTACATTATCTGTTCACCGATACCTAATAATCCGAATTATAAGACTTGGACTTGTGACCATCTGACCCAATGCAAATGCCAACTTATTTATGGAATTTCGAATGTGAATGTTGACGAATTTACTCCGGATATAGGTACAAACATTGAAAAACAAGATTTAATTATGTAGTATGTATAATAGGAACGAATGAATGAACCGGCCAGATCTGACTAAAATTCGCATCAAAGTCGAATTTGTTGATTTACAGCTTAGAAGTTTAAAAATAAAATTATACAGGAACTGATAATTACAGATCAGGTACCAATTTGAAAACACCGAATCGGAAAAAGGTCAGATGTTTAAAATTTTCGGTTTATTAATAATTCACCAATCAGAATGCATTTATTCCGAATTTTAAATTTACCAAATTTTTGCATTGCATAATATGTTGAACTGCATCTTAGTATTGCATTCCCAAGTGGGTCACATAATTTAGGGAAAAATGGCGCGTGCAGGTATCAAGGTCACTTAAAAATAAATAAACAATGCAAGTTTTCGCAAAAAACTTTAAAGAGATATCATATTTTTTATCTACAAATATGAAATTTTGTTCTGTAAAGTACGCAGTTAGAGCGCGCACCCGGATGCCCTTAACGACAAACCGCCACTGATCCAGGATGATTTTGCAGGTAGTTTGGAGCTTCGGGCTATGGGGTCACATGTTTTACTTCCGGATACCCTCAAAATATTTGGGTCGCGATTAGAATTCCACGTAAAACTCTAGGTCTATAATTTTATTATGTTTTGCACAAAAATTTCATTCATTGAAAGATAAAAATAGCGTACGTTTTATTCAGAAAACGAATTGAAATTCAAGCGAATAAAATCCTTTACAAAAAATCGAATTTTATTAGCTTTAAATGGGAATTGGGAGCGTAGGAGACAAATTTAAATATATAAACACCACACATCGTCCAACAAAAGTGAAATTTTGACAGGGAAAGATATTAGGTTTTGTATTGCATGTATAATCATTGATTTTCATACATCAGTGAAATGTAAACCTACATAGTCACAAATTTAAACCACCAGTAAGCATTAAAAAGTTTTCATTATCATAAATTATAATAAAAATTCTTTCGGTGTTCCAAAATGTGTGTTTGTTCCCTACAAGTCGTTCACGTATAAATATCCTATCGAAAAATTATTAAAAGATAAAAATGATTTTGTAGTAGGTACGTCTTCGGCGAAGACATGAATAAATCAACAGGTTTTCCGATTTTTTTTCTGCAATTTTTTTATTTCGTGGATCTTCCTGGTGCGCCGTTTCAAAATTCATAAAATAATTGACGCCAATTGTTCTATCCTAACTGATTATGCCAATATTGTAATACGAAGGTATTTGTTGACCTTATTTTGCAATTCATGTTGATCATATTTGTTGTGTTAGGGGTTAAATAAATGCAAATTTAAGTACATAGCGATGTTTCAAGATTTTATCTCATTATCAAGCAAATGCAAATCAAAATAGCAAACCCGAGTTGATAAGGAACCCTTAATCTGATTTACATTTCCTAAATTTGCGAGGAAGTAATTTGCATTTAATTTGACCTCTTCCTCTATGCCCTTTTAGTTACTTTTGGAGGCAGATCACTTAATAATATTCTTATTACGTAGTTTAAAGGAATTTCTTTTAAATTAAGCAATTTGAAGATTATAAAAGAATAATAATGGGGTTATTTTTTGTGTAAGAGGGGGGAAACACCGCCAACTCGTGCTGGAAGGTAATATGGGATCCTTACCCGCTACCCCCCCCCCCTTATCATTTTAAGAACCCCTTCTTGGCTCATCGAGCTCTAAGCCAGTGAACCTCTTAAAATGATCTTAATTAAAAATATTTATAACCAAAATTATAGAGAAATTAGTACTTAACTTTACCACTTAGAGGCACCATTATTCTTTTCAAAATGAAAATATTGATGAATGGACCTTTTCAGTGGATTTTTTTGTTTAAATAATTAGGGTTACAAAATGGGCCGCACAGTGTGGTGAAATGGGGTTTTTGTGGACAAACGGTTGCTGAGCCTTCAATTTTAGGGCAAAAAATCTGGAAGTTGTCTTACTATATCCTTAATCCTTAATATAATTATATAAAAATGGATGTATGTACGAGGGTAGTCCCAATAGTACCTGGCCTTACATATAGATGGCGTTAATTGGTTGAAAACAAATTTTTTTTTTCGAAAGTACCAACCTTATAAAGCTTAAGTTTGAAGTTTGACAGCGATACGTAGTTTAGTCTTTGTTTGACAGTCATCAGTAGTGAACGCTCTCAGTGAATTTATAAACATGGAAAAAATTGGTTATCGTTATGTGATACAATACTGTCATTTAAAAGGTCTCAGTCCAACCGACATCAAAGACGAGCTAGATCCTGTTCTGGGGAAGTCTACACCTTCATTTTCATTAATAAAATTTTGGGTGGCAGAGTTTAAACGAGGTCGTACGAGCTGCCAAGACGAACATCGCAGTTGTCAACCAAATGAGGTGACCACTCCAGAGAATGTGAAAAAAGTCCACAAAATTGTATTGGGTGATCGTCGATTGAAAGTGCGCGAGATAGCAGATATAACAGGGATTTCAAAAAGTGTTGTACATCGCATATTGAACGAAAATTTGGACATGACCAAGCTCTGTGCAAGATGGGTGCCGCGTTTGCTCACAATGGAACAAAAACTGCGTCGTGAGGATGTTTCAACCGATTGTTTGGCTATGTTTCAGAGCAATAAATCCGAGTTTTTGCGTCGATTTATAACTATGGATGAAACATAGGTTCACTACTATACACCTGAGACCAAGGAGCAGTCAAAACAATGGACTCAAAAGGGATAATCGGCTCCAAAGAAGGCAAAAACCGTTCCATCTACTGGCAAGGTCATGGCGTCACGTTTTTGGGATTCACGTGGCATAATCTTCATTGATTATCTTAAAAAGGGAAAAACCATCAACGGCGAGTATTATGCGAACTTGTTGCAGCGTTTGTGTGATGAAATTAAGAAAAAGCGGCCACATTTGGAGAAAAAGAAAGTGTTGCTTCATCACGACAATGTCCCTGTTCACACATCCCTTATCGCGATGGCCAAAATCAATGAATTGAAGTTCGAATTGCTTCCTCACCCACCCTATTCGCCAGATTTGGCCCCTTCGGATTATTTTCTCTTTCCAAACTTAGAAAAATGGCTTGGTGGTAAAAGATTTGCCAATAATGAAGAGGTCGAATATGCGGTTGATGCTTATTTTGAAGAGTTTGACGGTTCTTACTATAAAAAGGGTATCGAAGCTTTTGAACATCGCTGGCAAAAGTGTATAGAGCTAAATGGAAACTATGTTGAGAAATAACAATATTTTGTTCCAAAATTTTTGTGTCTTCTTTGTTAGGCCAGGTAATTATGGGACCGCCCTCGTATGTTCCCTATAGATTCCTAAACCGTTTGACCGATCGGAACCAAATTTGGCACAGTTATTATGTAGGTCCCTGCGCATGTTTTTGTATTGAAATAGTGCAAAAATTCGCAAAGGAAAGGTAAGTTGATTTTGAGTAGCCTGCCTTCCTTTAAGGAATCTCAATAATCCATTCATGCGCGTCCCATAGGGACGCGCATGAATGGATTATCGAGATTCCTTAAAGGAAGGCAGGCTACTCAAAATCAACTTAAAAACAATAATGAATGCTGTCAAACTGTCAACCGATCGACAATGCAAATACGCGTGCACGTGCTTTACGTTTCTATTTGACCAATCTTAACCAAATTTGGTGTAGAAGTTATTTACAACGCTACGAAAAACATAGGCTACTTTAGTACCTTGGAGTGAGGCCGAAGGCCGAACAACCACATCCGACACGGTCTAGATGGCTAAAGGCCGCCGGTAGGCCGACTGTGCCAGCTAGTCCTTAATAGAATAGAAGAAAACAATAATTTTTGTGTTTTCTCACAGAATATTGCATAAGCCACGATTCGAAATGCTAAAGTTCGTCATTTTAAAATAGTTTTCAATTGTTTTTAATATCTTTCTGTATCGTCCGTTCTGCATATGTATTGTTTACATGGGCATTTGGAAAAAATTTATTGATTTATTAATTCAATAATACCTTCGGTAAAAATTGGACAAGTCTCAGTAAAAACGCTCTTGTGTTCGCATCTGCAAGTATCTGCAGCTGAAATTTGGAGGGCAAGTACTAGAGATACCAATGATACCACAAAAAAATGTTCGGTGTGTCTCATGCGTTCTCACACAACTAAAAGTTTAAGAGAAGTTAACATTTAAAAAAATCGAGTTTTTAGGTCGAAATTAGGTCTACAAAACGTTAAAAATGTAATTCTTTGTTTTGGCACTTGTGTGCTAGTAACGAGAAACAGAAATAATATTTCAACCTGAAAACTGAAAAAAATCAATGTATTTCCGTTTTTAAGCAAAGTTAAAGTACCTATGTATACGGTACATATTATGTACCTTATATAAAAAAGGTTGACTTTGCCCCATTTTTTCGACACTTTCCAAGCGCATTTTTTATGATTTTTTTTGTGTTCCTGAATCCTTGGGATGTTCCTAGCAAGAAACTATTATTAAACAGACCAAATGAATTACTTTAAAAATCACCATTTGTCCGCCTCCACCACACTGTGCGCCGTTGACCTTTTTTTAGGTATTTACCGTGTTTCACCGAAATGTACTTTTTTTTCATAAAAATAATATGGTCACCATAGGTATACCCCCCAGTCATACATGTTATCTTTTAGAAGCATCAAGATTTGTGTTGCAATTTTTGACATTGTATTTTTTTCAAAATTTCTTTCCTTGATCACCTGATCCGAATACTGAGGGACATACGAATCTACCAATATTTTTTTACAATTAACGCATTTTTTAAATAAATTTTTTTTTTCAAAACTTATGTGTATCTGGGGGGTATTCCATACCCCCCCCTGACGCCCCGGTCTCTAGTCTTCATATAGTGAACCACTTAAAATGATCTTAATTAAAAATATTTATAACCAAAATTATAGAGAAATTAGTACCTACTTTACTTTACCATTTAGAGGCACCATTATTCTTTTTAAAATGAAAATATTGATGAATGGACCTTTTCAGTGGGTTTTTTTGTTTAAATAATTAGGGTTACAAAATGGGAGCCCTGATTAAATTTTGACTTTGAGTTCCCCTCCCCCCTGCCCCAAAAATGGGCAATTTAAAATTCCCGAAAAAAATGTATTATCTTTATTATACTTTCGACGATTTGTATACCAAATTTTAGGGTGGGCACGCTTTTGGTTTAGGAGTGACGTCGAAATGAATGATTGTGGTCATAAATCGAAACACTTTACTAATTAAAATAGACCTCACAGACCGAGGGGTCTGGGGGGTATGAAATACCCCCCAGTTATACATGTTATTTTTTAGAATCATCAAGATTTGTGTTGCAATTTTTGACATTGTATTTTTTTCAAAATTTCTTTCCTTAATCACCTCATCCGAATACTGGGGGACATACGCACTGTAAAAAAAGCACGTAAAAATACATTCAAATACGTGTAATTTTTACATTCAAAATTATAGTAATAGTTATTTACATAAAAGTCAGGAAAATGACATATTACTGACGAGGGGCAATGTTGAAATACGAGGCACTTCGTGCCGAGTATTTTAGAGCTCCGAGTCAAGTGAGACATTTTACTGACATGTTTTGTATTAAATTTTTCCGAAAATCGTAAAAAATCGAAATTTAAAATCGAAATTTTGAAACACTAATTGAACGACATTTTTTGACATTGACATTTGTCTATTTTATTTTGTTATTATTAACCTTACTAATTATTACCGGACTAGTCAGTAAAGTTCAATTTCCCTGCGCGTGCATAAGCAGGGAAATGTTGTTTCAATGACGATTTCCGGAAAAAATACATATTGTGTATTATTCCATTGATAATAGTGTGAAATTGCATTATTATCAATGGAATAATACACAATATGTATTTTTACTATAATTTTGAATGTAAAAATTACACGTATTTGAATGTATTTTTACATGCTTTTTTTACAGTGCGGTTATACCAATATTTTTTTACAATTAACGTGTTTTTTAAATAAAGTTTTTCTATCAAAACTTATGTGTGCCTGGGGGGTATTCCATACCCCCCAGACCCCCCGGTCACTAAACATATGGTCTTCATGTAGGCACTTTCTGTACTATTATTAATTTATATCCACTCTGAACCCCTAAAATCAAGATTCCGTGCTATTCGAGGTAACAATATAAAATCTGGAACATCATTAACATTTTCTCTTTCGTTAAATCTTGAATTTTAGTATCTTCGTCGAATCTTATGGATAATATCTTGCCCGCTATCTTCTGAACTGCCTCCTATGAGGTACATATTATGAACTGTCAGGGCTTCTCCAAACTTCCTCTACTCCTGGCCTTATATTACAATTCATCTTGCAAATGCAAATGTCGCATGCAAGCAACACTTGTTCGGGTAAACACTTGTGTGGGTGACCGACCCGATGGTTACAAAAAACTGCGGTCGGCCGTGTTTCGGAGGACACGTTAAGCCGGCGGTCCTCCTGATTTGTTAATGAGACCAAGTTAGGGTTACAAAAATTCGTCCCCACTCTCATCGACTGTGCAACGCTTTATCGGACCTTCGTCGTACGCCAGGCTGGACCTACATGATGATGGCGGCCCCCGGGACTCTGGAAGAACCGGGGGGGTGCCAGTAGCGGGACTCATTGAGAAACCGGGGTCGTGACCGCTTGTTGGGGGTGTTATGGTGACGTAAGGCCGACCAAGCGGCTCAGCACAAGGCGCTGCTGAGTTGCCGGCGTTGCACAGTCTGGGGGCGAACGGGGCACAATAAGCTTCTGCATCAGTGCAGTGGTGGTAAGCACCACAAGCGATAATAAATAATAATAATAATAATAGGGGTAATTAATTGGCTAATGTAATCGGCTGTACATAAATAAAAAATGCTTTTCATTATTTTTTTAGCAAAACTTCGATTCGGTCCATGGACCTTTTGCTATGTTCTGGTGCAGCCTTCCGCTCAAAAAGTTTGGAAACTCTGCTATGGAGTATGGGGACATTAAGAAGGTCGCTCATAAAAATTACCAGTTGTGCAAGTCGTTATGAGATATCATCATCCCCCTACCCTCTGACTCCTCTATGGTAACCAAACTAGTTCCAAATGCGACAATTGAAACCTTGACAAGAGAACCTTCCTGGTTCTCATTTTCGGCCCGTTTTAGGCTCTTCACGCCACCTGTGGTTAAGACATCACGATAGTGACGGAAGCCAGGACAAAGATAGAGTAAAGGCCTAAACCTCCTGCTGGAGAAAATGGAAGTCATCTCAGGGGTGGATGTACACAAGAACTTTTCATTCGGTCCACACCTGACAAGGGTTTCTGATGCCCAACAAAATACTCCTGAACAGCATATCAGATTCCATCACGTAGTACACTGTCTCTATATGGGTGGAAATAATGGAAGAAGAGACACATGAGAAGAAATTAGCAACCGGCCAATGCAAAAACGCCCTAAAAATCTGCAGAGCGTACATGACTGCTTCCACCAAGTCCATTCTCGTCTTGGAGTTACTACTGTCTATCCACCTGAAAGCAGAAGTGAGAAACGCTAGACACAAGTTCACAAAACTAGAAGCCATCGACTAACAGACGGACAAAATCTATTAAAAAGGGCAAGACTAGTGAGACAACTCGAATAAAGGAAGACGGACATATGAAACTTGCGAAAACTTGCGGAAATAAAATACGAGACCACATAGGTACTAAATAGGCATGGGGTGCTTTGGCAAATGCCTCCATGGGTTTAAGGGTGCATCCGTAAAGTGGTCAGCTATCAGACAAAGTGATGGTGAGCTTAACTTCCATCAACGCGAATGAGGAAATGGCAACCACCCAATACGGGTTGGGTAAAATCTACAAAAAAATTTCCATTTCCACGCAAAACAAAAAAAGGGTTAGCTAGAAAAACAAAAAAATAAAACTTCGACTTTTTTAACATTTCTTTACTTACTTTAATCAATAACTCGAAAGCCGTTAATTTTAGAAAATAAAGTGTTATGACATATTTTGTAGATAATTTCACGGTCTTTAAAAAAGAACTAAACTGTTAACACTAGAAAATCAATAGTTTCGGTGCTATGACCATTTGAAAATGGTCAAAAATTGAAAAAGTGAAATTATTCCTCGAAAGGGATGGGGTTAATAAATTGTTTTTCCTACAAAACTTGCCTATTTTTGAAATAACTAGTCGATTTTTATACTATGGCTTTCTTCTATTACTATTAAATTAATTTTTATTGTCAATATTCAGCTACTGGTACGCTACTGGACATCTATCCGCAACGCGGGGAATGAATCGATGGCGTCGGTATAGTAGTGCGCGTTACCGTCATTCTAACCTATGTTGCGATCACGATCTTTGTTATAAGCACGTTATTTGTTCTATAAATTTACTTCCTACGGCACCAAAATGGCACAAAGTAAATTAAACGATTTGGCCGGTAAATTTGGTAAGGGTGGACCACCTGGATTGGGGCTTGGATTGAAAATACTCGGCTTGGGTGCCGCAGCCGCTTACGGAATTTCACAATCTATGTACACAGGTACGCTTTTTCCTTTTTACCTTAATCGATGCCTCCGGAGATAAAATAACAATATTTTTCTATTACCAGTTGATGGTGGTCACCGTGCCATAATTTTCAGTCGTCTCGGTGGAATCCAGAACGAAATCTACGCTGAAGGTTTACACTTCAGACTGCCATGGTTCCACTACCCAATTATCTACGACATTCGGTAAAACATCCCGATTTTTTTGACTTTCCAACATTGCTAATATTTGTGTGGTTATGTAGCTCAAGACCCAGGAAAATTGCATCCCCAACCGGATCCAAAGACTTACAAATGGTTAACATTTCTCTTAGAGTATTATCCCGGCCTGACGCAAGTCAATTGCCTTTCGTTTACAGACAACTAGGGTTAGACTACGACGAGAAAGTTTTGCCTTCCATTTGTAATGAAGTTTTAAAGTCGGTCGTTGCTAAATTCAATGCGGCACAACTTATCACTCAACGGTCACAAGTTTCCCTTCTGATCCGAAGAGAATTGGTGGAACGAGCAAAAGACTTCAACATAATTTTGGATGATGTCTCCATCACGGAGTTATCCTTCGGTAAGGAATACACCGCCGCTGTTGAAGCCAAACAAGTTGCTCAACAAGAAGCCCAAAGAGCTGCATTCGTAGTAGAACGAGCCAAACAGGAGCGTCAACAAAAAATCGTTCAAGCTGAGGGTGAAGCCGAAGCCGCCAAAATGATATCCTTTACTTATTTCATAAACTTTCAGCAAACATTAATTTTGCCTTCTTTTGACGCTTAATTTTTTCCTTAACTTTTCTTACTTAGGAGAAGCTGTAGGTAGAAATCCAGGTTATTTGAAGCTGAGAAAAATTAGGGCAGCCCAAAATATTGCAAGAACTGTAAGAGACTGGACCGTAAAATTTTGTTTACTAAAAAAAATGTATTTTCAGATTGCAAACTCCCAAAACAAAGTCTACCTTAGTGGAAACAGCCTTATGCTTAATATCCAAGATCCTGAATTTGATGACCAATCAGATAAACTGAAAAGTAAGAAGTGAATGCATTTATCCGTAGTCTAAGTTGTAAATCAGTGAAAATAATTCGCCTGTTTTATATTTAAAAGTATTGAATCCTCAAAATTTGTTACTTTTTATTGAAGATTCATTGTGAGCCAATAAAGATTGTTACTTTCTTTATGTACAGCCCTGTTTTTATTGTTAAAGTAATATTTTTATCATTTTCCCACCGGAAAGCATCCCTAAATAAATTTGAGTTGATTTGCAGCTTAATTCCTGGTGAACATTTTTCGATCACCAAGACTTCCAATTATGCACTAATTGGTGGTTACTGTTGCAGATGGAGTGAAATTTGTTTATCCAGAAAATAAGGGCAGTATGAAACTGAATCCTTCAATACCTATCACCACTGCCACATCTATAATGTTGCTACCCTATAGTCAGATAATAGGAAGAGAACAGTAACGCGGTTATAATGAGAAGATCTTAAAATTTCAAGTGCAATCCTTTACTTTTGTATCAAATATTAGCTTTATATATTGTTTTAGTAAACGTTTTAAATTTTTATCGGTGTTAAACGGTTGGGGGAATAATATGACCATTAGAACATCTGAAAGTCAAACAAAAAATATTGTATCTGAATTTAATGATTAAAAGAAAGTTATAATTACGACAATACTAATATAAACATCTGGTTGACAATCCATTCCTACTATCTTTGCCTATGAAAAATCAATGATTGATTTTTTATTTTATTGCAATTAAGGCATTACCAGTTCAAAAATATTATCCACTATTGGTGCACAGTTCCTGATAGCAACTCGACTGGCATTTTTCACCCAAGGGTAAAAAGTTCCAGAATGTGGGGTCAAAAGTTACAAACTTAAGATACTCCATGGGTTTTAGAAAAAAAAATCATTAAATTTTGTTTAAAAATTCAAATAAGACGACCAATAGCTTTTAAACATGAAAAATAATTTAAGATAAAAATAGACAATTTTTGTATAACATCTAGTCCAGGCAAGGAAAGTTTTTAGTTTGCAAAAAATCCGGGCAAGCTAAATTTTGGCAGAGATGTACATTGGAGTGTTCTAATGAACCCCCCAAAAGTCCCATAAAATCCCACGCCGGCGTCCCCCACAATCGGGGGTTTTAGCTCCCCCAACGCGATTTCTTGCCGATAACTCGCTTATTCATGCTTGTATGAAAAATTATGATCAGACCATAATTGAAGAGCATAACATTCTCTATAAAATAGTTTTTTTTCATATTTTTCCATGGCACACTAATACTTCAATTATTGACCGAAAACACGACCCACCCTTAAAATGGCACAATATTGATTCGTTGCAGGGAGAGAAATGTTTTCGGGCACGGGAAATTTTTTTAATAATAAATTAATTGAATTGTGGCCAAGGTTGGAAAATGAAGAGAAAAATAAATTTTTTCAAAATTTGCCCAAGTTATAGTATCTTCCAAGTAACGAAACCGAAATTTTGGTTTGAGCTTACAGAAGGTCCGGGCAAGCTGAAATTTGGCAAAGATGTATATTGAAGTGTTCTAATAAACCCCCAAAATGTCTCATAGAAATCCCAAGCCGGCGTTCCCTCAAATGAGGATTTTAGCCCCCTAAGAGCGGTGTTTCGCCTATAGCTCACGTATTTTTACTTTTACGAAATATTACCATTAAGCAAAGTTGAAGAACATAAAATTCTCTATAACTTGTGGCGCTGCAAGAGGTAGTACTACAATACATACTGTAATAGGCAAATTAAACTTTGTCTAATGGTAATTTTTCGTAAAAGTAAAAATACGTGAGCTATAGGCGAAAACCGCACTTAGGGGGCTAAAATCTTCATTTGGGGGAACGCCGGCTTGGGATTTTTATCACACGTTTTGAGGGTTTATTAGAACACTTTAATATACATCTTTGCCAAATTTCAGCTTGCCCGGACCTTCATTAAGATCAAACCAAAATTTCGGTTTCCTTACTTGGAAGATACTACAACTTGGGCAAATTTTGAAAAAATCTATTTTTCTCTTCATTTTTCAACATTGGCCACAATTTCAATTAATTTATTATTAAAAGCATTTCCCGTGCCCGAAAACATTTCTCTCCCTGCAACGAATCAATATTGTGCCATTTTATGGGTGGGTCGTGTTTTCGGTCAATAATTTAAGTATTAGTGTGCCATGGAAAAATATTAAAAAAAACTATTTTATAGAGAATTTTATGCTCTTCAATTATGGTCTGATCATAATTTTTCATACAAGCATAAATAAGCGAGTTATCGGCAAAAAATCGCGTTGGGGCAGCTAAAACCCCCGATTGCGGGGGATGCCGGCGTGGGATTTTATGGAACTTTTGGGGGTTCATTAGAACACTCCAATAATGTACATCTCTGCCAAAATTCAGCTAGCCCGGATTTTTTGCAAGCTTGAGCCAATTTTTTGGCTTCTTTGCCTGGACTATAAATAAATTTACAAATCGTCCCCTTAATACTATAACTAGGTAACTCGAATTTTGACTATTTTGAGTTAGCTACATGTGCCCACCTAATTTTAATCACTTTATTTAGTGCTATAACTAAAAATGTTCTATTATGTTTCTAAATATCAAATATCCACTTGCTAAAAGTAGATAAGTCCCAGATCCCTTCAATGCTGTTATGCTACAAGTGGATAACTTATTTCAGTGTTCTGTTTTTTCACTGTTCTGTTTTTTCACTGCTCTGTTTTTTCATGTTCTGTTTTTTCATGTTCTGTTCTTTCATGTTCTGTTCTGTCCGGATACCTGTTTTTGACATTAGACGGGCTTTATTGTGGGTGGAAATATTAGGAGAGAATCGTTTTAATATGACTCAATCCTATTGATAACTTCAATATCTGCACATGTGATTGCCATGCTGGAAATGTCATCAGTTAAATTTGAGATGATCGTTTTAGGAATAACAACATCTGAATTTGCTATGATCATGAGGGAATGCTATAATCTGGAGGTAGGATGAACATACTGGCAATAGTAAAAAGTTGCAGTTAGTAGTAAAACCAATCAGATACTCAAAAAATACTACATGTTTTAATTTAGAAAAATCAACATCATAAACACAATAAAATAAGCCACTTTAATGTATTTATTGAAACAAAAAATTTTTTTAATGCAGTGTTCTATCCAATAATTAAGAAACAAGGTGGATCTCGCTTTTTGAGGCAGATCCTAGGCTTCTATACAGCTACCTTCCTGGTGTAAAAAGAAATTGTTAGCTAGTTATTTTTGTTAGACACGTAGTTTAATATATCAGATTAAATTTTGCGGTATTAAACATTGGCATAATCGTTTTAGCATGAATTCAAGGTCGTAAGCATCTTGCGCTATTATTACTTGGTCGTTGGCAAATTTGAGATTGAATAAGACATACTCTAGATAAATATTGAATATTTTTTGTGGTCGCCATATAATGTAATATCACATAATCAGATAATCTGCACCAATTAAATTTTTTGCGGTTGGTAATTACCATTTACTATTATAAGTAATAACAATCAAACTTTTCCATTCCATTCGAAACTTTACTTCTCTGTAATGTACGGTCCATTTTTTGAGGTGGACCAATCCTCTCCTTTCTCTTTTATTTATAACTTAACTTCACTAACCACATCAAGCCACTGCTATGGTTAAAATAAATAAAAAATTATTTTTTCACATCAAAGTAAACCTAGAAAGTTCATTTTAAATTTAAAAAAAATTTAATTTTATTATACATACGATACGATGTGTTTACAATGACAATTTCGAGAGTTCTGATTAGGTTTCAATTATGCGGACGGACACGGAGCCAGATCATCAGGCTTCTTGCTATACTTTGTATAGAAGCCTAAAAGTACAATTTTAGTGCATTTTAAGGTTTTTCAGATTTTTGAAAATTCATATGGAGGTTATAACCCCTTTTACCTGCTATGGCCCGCTGCTGAGCAAAACCTTCTTTTCCACCATGTACTCTTACCTCATTGCTAAGACTGAGGATCTGAAGGTTAAGTCATAATAACTCAAAATAGCCGGATTGGATTAGCGGATCGTATTAACGGATCAAACACTATATAGGATGAAGTAATTTTTACAATAGAACTACTAGATACTTTTGGTCGATATAATATTTATAATGTAATATCAGATAATTCGGTAACCGAAAGTCACCAACTTAAAAAATATTTTATATATTTAAGTAAAATTTAGTGACAAAAGATTTCGATTTTCAGATTAGTATCTTTATTATCAGATAAAAAATTATATTTTCACATAAAAGCAAAAAGATAGCATTTTAAGTTTTCAAATATAAATCTCAGAATATTTCATTTCTTAAATCTGTGGTAATCCTGATAATCTCAATCTTTAGTAGCAACCTAACAAATATTCTATATATAAGTAAAATTTTTGTAGAACGTGGCTAGAAAGTAGATTTTAAATTTAAAACAAATTTTTATTTTATTATACATACGATGTGTTTACAATCACAATTTCGAGGGTTCTGGTTAGATTTGAATTATGCGGACAGACAGACACGGAGCCAGATCGTAAGGCTTCTTACTATACTTTGCATAGAAGCCTAAAACAAATGCTAGCCTATCCAATATTTGACCCCACGACCCGCCGCCGCGCCGCCTTGGTCTCCCTAGTCGAGCGTCGGTTACACAGTCGACCATCGATTTCACTGGTCGGTTTTTGTCCTCTCAATGGTCTATGTCAATGCGGATCGGACTTCGGCTTCAATTTAATAAATATCATTAGAAATTAAATCTAGAAAGTATCCTGTAATATAGTAAAACAAATAATTTTAAGGACTTTTTCCTTGTCGAACTACGGCCACCGCAACAACCATAAGATATAAAAAATCCCTAGTCGAATGTCAATCGACCATCTGTATTTCTTGTTGGCCTCCAAAAAGTTTATGTGGATACGGGGCGGCATTCGGCTTCCCTATTGTTTTTAAAAATACGGGTCGGCATTCTGCCTCCCAATTGTTTTTTTAGCATACGACTCGGCCTTTGGCCTCCCAATTGTTTCTCGAATGACGCGGTAGTTTGTTTTCGGATCGGTTAACGCAGAAGATTGGATCTCCATCCATAATCCTTCTGCCGAGCATGATGGTGGCATCAATTTAATCAAATCTTTTGTTGATGTGGACTTCCTCTATAATAGCCACATTAATTTCTTTTAGTATTCCAATACAATTTATTGAGTTATAAATTAAATATCGAAGCCGTAGGCCGAGTTGTGAGGTCATTTAGAAATGTCATGTTACCATAACAGAAATGTTTTTTCCCAAAAATACGATATATACTGTTGTGTCCACAACATCTCATAAGATCCGCGATCAACAACGATCAGCACGGACGGGATGTGGTTTCAACATGTCGTATTTTAGTTTAGTTATGGTAGTATTGTTTAGATTGTTGCATAGAATTGTATTTTAAATTTTGAAGTTGTTGTTTATTGTTTGGTTGTTATGTTTAAAAAGAGACTATGACATGCGCGTTTAGTATCGTTGATTTAAAATAAAAACAAAAAAAAGAGGAGGTAACGAAGGAGATAAAAAATAACAAGAAAAAAACAAGGATTCCGAAGTGAGTTTCCAAACGGAAAAGACGCAAATTAAGTTCGTCTTAAAAAAATAAGAAATTTAAATTGTTTCAATCAACGCAAAGGAGTGTGGGAGATTGAAAATTGAATTACAAAAAGCTCTCGTATAAGAGAGATCGTGTTCTCAAAAAGTGAGGTACGTGCGAATATTTAAACGGAGGAGACGTAAAGTCTTCAATCGAGAAACCAACTAATTAAATTGGACTCTAACACCGGTGGGTGATCAAAGTGGACGAAGCCAAAGACATCAAAAATATTCGTCCGAACAGAACGTGTATAGTACAGTGCCGACGATCATCCTAGTGGGTGAATGATAAAGAATTGGAACCAACAAAAGCAAATCCAATTCCTCGTCTGTGACGAGAATCGCTTGAACGAGGTCAATCCTGAAGGAAGTAGGTGCATTCATTAGAAGAAGTGCAACGTTTTAGTGCGAATATAAGTCTTCCAAACAGTGAGCGAGGTATTCGAATACGTACGCCAAAAAACTAAGGTAAATTTCAATTTGTAGTTTTGTGTGTTTCATTTTGTTAGTTTTAAGTTTTTTCAATAAATATGAATTTTGAAATCACATCTTTGTCTGTGTTGTTCTTTGTTCATCGTGACTCTTAAGCAAAATACAGACCTTGAGATCAGGCAGTGACGCAACAATACCTACCTTATTGACGGGCGGATGTCCCAAGTTATTTTTCAGAATCATCCAAAATTTAACGTTTTTCGTTGATTTTGTTGCAATTTTTGATTTGCGATATAACGAACGAAGAACGGTAAACCTAGGATGGTCCAGACCCCCCGGACTATTTTTATCGGGAAGAGCTAGTGAATATTTTAAGCATGTTGCAGGCCACAACTGACAAATGGTGACCTACTATTTTTAGTCATATCGCTATGATGGATATGTCACATTTTTAGTCATGTTGCCATGAAGGATCCTATGTAATACCGATAAGATAATTAAAAGAACAACGTAAAATTATTGTTGGGTATACATAGGTCTTTTATATCTTTCTATTATTATTGTCCAACATTTAGGGCCATTTAAATTTGGCCCATTTTTAATAACTAAAAATAAATAAACTATAGATAAACTAATTAAACACAATATATATAAATCAATGATAATATACTAACCGTTTGAGATGAAAGTAAATGACAATTAAAAGCAATTTAGAATAGGAGTTTGTCATTTATTTTCTTATAGTGGATATTATGTAAATACATCCCAGATAACAAAACTCATGGGCAATCCCTGATTTTACAGCCTTTTGAGAAAATAAATGACAAACTCCAATTTTAAATTGTTTTTAATTGTCATTTACCTTTATCTTAAGAGATTAGTATTATCATTAATTTACAAAATATGTATTTTTGTATATTGTGTTTAGTGTTTATTTAGTTTATCGATTGTTTATTTAATTTTGATTTGTTTTAATGGGAGGGCACAATATTTAAATAAAACGGAAAATACAACTACTTGTGCTATTTAAAAAATATTAAGACTCTTTTGTATGGTATACTCTTATAGACCAGAGTAGACTCACCCTGGTAGACTCTTTTCAATTGGTATGGAATATCCCCCCCACCCTTGGTAGATTATTATAGCCAGAAAAAATATAAATAAAAGCAAACTCAAAATACATGTTAATTTTTTACCGCCACATCAACATGGCTATTTTGATCACCATGTCCTGGGGGATATTCCAGCCCCCTCTCCCCTTCTGTGCGGAAAAGGGATGAACTGTAAATTTACCTGTAAATGTCTTACTGAGAATTAATCAATGGACGAAGGAATTTATAGCACATTCAATTCAACGCAAAAAATCACCAAAGTCAATTTCGAGAAGTTTTGTTCAACGTAATTATTATGTGTATGACAGGACCATATAAGGGGGGTTTAGGAGGTCCCCCTCTCTCGATTTACAAGAATATTTCCCTGAAGCCCGATGCTGCTTGTGTAAGATTCAAATTCCTGATAATTCTAAACCTCAAATAGAATTTATTTAACTTTAAGAAATTAACAACAATTTCTCACTAAAGAGCGTACATTTGATTATTTCTGTATTATCATAAATAAAATTAAACCTTGAAATAGGTTTTATTGTTTTCTTAAATTGCTTATTAATTGATTAATAAATAATTAATTGAATATAGCGAATTGACATTACAAAATTTTACAGTATTTATTAACAAACATTTAGCAGGTTGAAAAAAGTAAAGGTATTAAAATAGCTTTGTATATGAAGAGGAGGAACGGTGGGGGGGGGGGGCGGTCACAATAAAAATTTATTAAAGTTATAAAAGTTTCGTAAGCCAATAAATATTAACCTGAAAAATCATAAAATTTAGATGGACCACCCTATAGTTTTTTGGCATATTTTTAAAAGTAATGCAGAGAATTATAGCAAATTTTTTTATTTATGCATCGAGAATTGTTGTTTATGTTGTTTTCGGTGTTTTGAAAATTTTTCTAAGCAATTATTGCAACTTTTTCTTTAGAGTTGGTTTAATTTTATTAAAAAAAATTTGTAACGCACCCTTAAATAAAACTTTGATAATATTATATTGTTTATAGGTCTTGATAAATAAATATAGATATTATAGGTATCTAATAAATTCTTTTCAAGTAGAAACTAATTTTGAGATGTATCATCCTGAAGTTTCTGGACTATTGGGAATATTAGGAAGTGGTTCAAAAGTTTTCAGTTCAATGTAAATAATTTATTTACTCTAAAATCCATACATTTTATTTATAATGTTAATTCCGCATTCGAATGCCTTAAATAATTTTTATACCTTATCGTACACATCTTACCACCGTAATTGCTCCATATTCTTGATCCATATTCAGGAGGATGAGGAATCCCAAACTTTTGAAACAAAATTTCACAAATTTGATTTTCAAAAAATCGAGAACCCTCATCAGCATCCAGAAAGTGATATATAATTTTATATTATGTAATAAAAATACTACAATCCCCTCTAACATTTTTAACACATTGGTACTTTGTGAATTCAAACAACACGTGAAAAATCAATCAATACGCACGACACCCATTATCATTGCTCCGCAAAACGATTCCTTTACGAATTTAACAATGCAGCTTTAAATTCGTTTGCTAACAATTGACCGCAAATTTTATTTATTACAAAATTTTAAGACTAAAGCGAATCGCACACCGATAACAAAAAATTCGTCGCCATCCAGTGGCGCACCAAAATCAGTTTAACAGGCGCGATCCACCCTAGTTTCTAATTTGACTCTTTTTATCACAGAAGAAATTGTATTAGGCAAAAAATTAACGATAAATAATTTTATTGTAAAAGCATCTCGAAGCAAAACGAATGTAAATTTTTTTAACAACAACGGCAATGTAAAAGACACTTATAGGCAGTTTTAAGAAATTTGATGTGCAGAAAACTTTACGAGTTGGTCTTTCGAACAAAATAAGTAAACTGCACCTCAAACGCTAAACACCCGCATAGTCACCTTGCGGTACTATCGTCAACTTCTGGTTGAACGCAAGACGTGTTCGATGTTGATACATTCTAAAACTGCGGCTCCGACCGAACTGCGTCTGGTTACCATGGAAGATAAGAGGGTCCACTTGTTTAACTTCGGATCGTAGATTTCGACGGAATTCAAGCTCGACGATCCGTCGTTTCCCCCGATAGCGTAGATGTACCCGTCGATTGCTACCACTTCGTGGGTTGACCTAAAAAATCGCGAGTGTGAGAATATAATGAAGTGGTTTTACCTAACCTCCGATTGTGCATCGAAGTGATTGGTTCCCAAGCGTTTTTCCGTACGTTGAATCGCTCTCCAGTGGACATGCACATCGTTCCGTCGTTGCCCCCAACGCAGTACAAGAAGCCCTCCACTGCTGCTACCCCACAACTGCTTCTTCTAGACGACATCGAAGGAACGGCTTGCCAGCTTCCTTGTCGAGGATCGTACCTACATTAAGAAAATTTTAGCGTTTTCCTATGAATTTAGAGTAAATAGACTAACCGCTCTACGGAAGCTTGGTAATTCGTGGAATCGAAACCGCCCAAAGCGTAAATGCAATTTTCTGAAAGAAAACTTTTGAGTTTGGTAATTTCGAAATTTATTAATTTGTTTACCGACGACTGCGATCCTGCAGTACCGCCTCCTCGTGTTCATGGCCGGACAACTGCACCAGACACCGGTGAGAGGATCGAAACGTTCCATACTACTTAAACATGACGCTCCGTCGTAACCTCCGCACACATAAATTAGTCCATCAAAGGCACATATTCCTGAATGGAATAATAAAAGTTTATTTGAGCAGGAAAGACTTGTAAGCTTACCTAAACATGATCGTTTAGTTCCCATTGGAGTTATAGGGCTCCACGTATTAATCAAAGGATTGTAACACTCGGCGCTCGATAGGTCGGAAGCGCCGTCGTATCTGTTGGAAAAGTGTTGTAATTTCTGGATTATGTGCAATGAAATTTACGCACCCTCCCACAACGTACAGCAGTCGGCGTAACCCAGTAACACCGCATCTCGATCTTCTCCATTGCATGGGTGCAATTGCCGACCAAGTGTCAGATCTTGGATTGTAAACCTCGCATTCGGAGTGGATGGCGAATAAGGATCCTCCTCCTAAAAATTGTTCAAGTTCAGAAAAATCAACGCGGAGCGCAAATTGACTTGACAAAAGTCTAAGCATAATTGACTAGTTATTCTTAGGTCAAGATCGGGAGAGAGGGAAATTCCGTCTCATGGGCGGCTAGGTGAATTTTCTCTAGCGTGGTTTAGAATCCACGTAAAACTGTAGGTCCCGTGAAATGTCAATTGCGACTAGCAAAGCCTGCTGTACAAAAATAACTCACGAAGTATCTAAATCCGACTTGGGTATCCGATTTTGCAGAGGTGTGGTTTAACCCTAATTGATACATTACTTTATTACCAATATAGTAAATAATCTTTGTGATGACTACGTTGTTTAGTCTAAGACAGGTAACAAATATTTCAAAAACACGAAATATAGAAATGTAAATTTTTGCTAAATTTTTGATTTTCAAACTGAGCCGTAAATCTCTCACTAGGTGTCGGAAAATAATTAAGTATTTTATAAAGAAAAGCTTCTAGTTATTATCCTTATGATAATAATCTCTAGCAGTACGGCCTTTAGGCCGCACAACCTTGCCGATCCTGCGGCCCCAAGTTGCAAGGGGACCTTTAAACGAAGGATTGTCTTTCAATTATTCCTTATTACTATTTTGCATAACATAAATATATCTTGTAAATATTTGTTTTTAGAAACCACCAGGGCTCGACAAATCGCCATAGTTTGCAAGACTGCAACTTTATGTGCAGACTGAAATTGTTCGCTCTTCAGACTCATTCTTGGCGATTTCGGTAATATTTGAAATCATGATTTTTCATCCTTCGGCCTCACTCTGGGAGATTTTGCCAGCTAATCGTAGTGGTCATTTGGCTACAACCTCATAGTCATAGTGGTTTTCCTTACTCAGGAGGGATTGCGACCATATACATACATCGTAGTTGTTCTGCTCTCGGCCTCATTCAACGGAATTACATCAATATGTAAAAAACTAATAATTCTTAAACCTTCAACCTCACTTGGCTGATTACGATTTGCAACAGTACATTGATGTTATATGCTATAGGCTAGTATCCGACTGAATTTAGTCATCTCGTACGTAATTGTCTAGGTTGTACGAGGGATTTCAGATGTAGGGCTTTTACTGATTATAATAATTCGCCTCAGTGCGGCCTTTAGTCCGCACAACCTGGTCAAACACGTATAATATGTCTAAATGCGGTTGGAATAGTACAGTCAATAATCTGAATAATTAAGGCTTTCGCTGATGATAATAATACATCTCAGTGCGGCCTTTAGGCCGCACAACCTGTTCAAACATGTATTATATGTCTAAATACAGCTGGAGGCTAAATTACGGCATCCCATAGGATGCCCTCGCTCCATAAAGCTCAATCCGTTATGTGTGATTTGTACTTTTTTATATTATAATAAAAATGCTCCTTGGCAACTCAGAAAATATATTCGCTACAGGCAATCGTCGGCCGGATTTGTAGAGATCAATTGATTAAAATTAGAAATGCTTTTTTGCGAACCGCAAAATATATATAACAACACGACCAATCAACGAGTTTAATTTTTTTCAGAGTGACCAGACGTCCCGGAACTCTCGAGACTGTCCCGACTTTACCGTCGATTTCTGGCGTCCCGGCGTCATGTAAGTGTATTTATTTCAAATTTGTAGTAATAACCACAAAAGCTCTAGACGCGACCCACTTTTTCATTAATAACTCAAAAACGGTAAAAGATATCAAAAATGTTGAAGAAGCCAAAAGTGTCGTGGTTATTAAAAATAACGTCCATCTGGCCCGACTTACAAAAGTTATGATCAGGCATTAAAAACAAAAATCAGCGTTCTCTGATTGATTAATACGTGCTCCCAGCGAGTTTCATTTTTTGCCACGTCATGAGCCTTTTCAGGTCTTTAAAGTTAGTTAATCCTCTTAGTATAAAATTAAAAAAAAAGACTGGTTTGATACATCCACACCGAAGTCGATACTTTAATCTGTACGTTAAGTGATAACTAACAAGTGCAGCAGGAAATGAAAAACAAGGTAAGTTCACTATATGACCATTAGTAGTTGTCGATTGTTTTATGTTAGTTTGTTGCTCTTGCATTTGGAAAAAATGTTTTGCTGTTGCGTCATCGTTGCTGCTTTAATTTCGTCAATTTTGGCCGCAATCCTCCTGGTCCATGTTTTGTACCAGCACATCGAAAATTTGAATTAACGCGTTTTGAAAACAAAATTCCGGTAAGACCTTTTGCATTTGTAAACGACGCGTTATGCGAACTTGATACCTAATAGTTATTGATTGATAAGAAAGTTATTTGTTATTGTTACGAGCATCGAAAGTGCTGATTGGAATGGAATGTGTATTCGTACTCAAGGTGATCGTCACGAAACTTACCCACAGCGAATAAATAAGATTCCGCCCCTTTTGGCTTCCGTTCCAAAGTTCTTGGCGTAGCAAGCGCGCATCTTCTTTCTGGAGCTAGGTGGTACCGCATGGCTTCCAGCAGCAACTCTCTGCAATTGTTGTCTTCCCTTACCAATCTCTCACAGTCCACCCGGGTCATCAAAAACTCTCGATTGACCAACGGAAGTCTGACGTGTTCCATTAACTACAAAGATTCCGTTTACCAAGAGATCTGCCTGCCCAAAATTTTTACCTGCGAAATGTACTGCTTGCGATCCGTTAGGTTATGTTTTATCCAATTTAACACCGCACTGAAGACGTCTTCTTCCGAACATATGTTGAGTTGGCTGTTGGACACCAAATCCACCACCTAAAAATAACATTTTCACAAAACGGATTCACTGGGTCACCAGGTCTATTTTGCAATTTCGATTAGTTCGATTGATTTAATTTATTAATTATGTAAGGTAATCAACACGCAAATTTATGAAACAATGCTGAATGAGCGCCCCACGCGATCGTTTAATTTTCACGGTAGAAAATTGCGCTTTCGTAAAAAATTAATGCCCACCGATTTGTTATTCAAATTTTGTTTAAAGTGCAATCAATTATTTTAATTCAATTAGGCAAAATTGAAATAATTACAACTTATTATTAAATATTTCGTGACTTTCAAGATCAATCATTCTGTCGACAAATTTCTAATTAATAGAAAATCTGATTTAAAAAGAAATTTTTAATTTTAACGTGGTAACTTATTGTGGAATATTTTGATAAAAAAATTGTTTGTTGTTGTTCTCGTGAAGGATGACAAGGTTTTAATTCGACAGTGAGGATTACTTAACACATTTACATTTTGACAGTCGTTCCATCTGAATTTAAAAGCGACATTGAACTTTGATACCAAAATATTCTTATCACTGGAATAGAAACTACGCCGCTACCGAAATAATCAATTTCTACATCGTGGGTATCGATTGAAAATTAATAGGAAAAAAATTCATGAGTCATTTTATCAAAATATCTCGGGTGCCATAATTTTAATTTGAGCAATAATTTATTTTAAAATTATGGGTAAACAAAAATAACAACTGGTTAATTATATTCTTATCGATTTTATGACGATAAAATATGTTACGTGTCGTTAACATCAAAATTCCGAAAGTGAAAGTTAACATGCAATGTAGGTACAGAAACAAAGAAAAGAAGTTGAAGACAATTTGAAATTTTAGTTCATTGCACTTTGGAAACGCAAGGTTTCCTGATAGCCTATCGAGAACCTTCTCGAATTATATGTATGCTCCACGTGTGCTCCACGTCACTGTGATAGTTTTCTCGTACTGAGGAAACTTCGAGAAAATTCTCGAACGATTATGAGTAACCAATTGTGCCTAAAATTCAGATAAAACGATGATTCATGTAACATCCTACCAACTTATTGACTTAATGTTGTTATGAGTTGAAGCAAATTGTTGTTAACTTTTGTAGTGGCAGCATTGGTCAGCATTATATGCAAAAATTGACTTTGTATATAACAGGCGCGCACACGAATGTTTATTATTGTTGTCTTGTCAGTGAAATAGTACGTTCAATAATAATTATATATTGAGGTGAGTTATGTTTTTATTGCACAATAATTTTAATAATTTTTGAAATTTATATTTTACAAAAAGTCAAGAAATTTTATATTTATATTATTTTTTTATTTATTATTATATTTACTTAACGATAATTTCCGCGACATTGTTGACTTGCCTGAAAGAAGGTCAATTTTTAAATACATTAACATAGTTGATATATTATGTATACATGGGATAATAATCCAATTTATTTATTATTTCCAAAAATATTTCGTCAATTTTATTATTTATTAAATTTTTACAATTTTTAAAAGAAAATTTGCAATTCATCAGGAAGCCATTTTTAACTAAACCGGTTTTATAATAAATTATTAATTAGTGCTAATTGTAAGAAAATTAAGACGCAAAAGTGGGTTGAGGGGTGAACAGGTCCATTACCCAAATTTTTGGAAATATTAAATTTGTTTTAAAGGATTTCCTAAGTAGGTCGTGAAAATCTCAGTTACAAAACTTTTAATTAAAAAAAAAATGAGAGCGACTCTCTTAGGACTG
The DNA here is from genome assembly GCA_932274525.1 of Podabrus alpinus. Classification (NCBI taxonomy): domain Eukaryota; kingdom Metazoa; phylum Arthropoda; class Insecta; order Coleoptera; family Cantharidae; genus Podabrus; species Podabrus alpinus. The sequence continues at coordinate 92,245,608 of OW026454.1, read as the reverse complement.
AATGGCTGAAGCGAAAGCGAATTTTGCTATTCACTTTTCTTAAGGACGGAATTTATTAAGCGATAATTTATTTAACCTTTTAATTTGCAAAGGCCAGACCAGTTTTTATTGTTTAGTTTTACCAAAGTGATCAATTTACAGGTTTACGTGTGAAACTATAATTTCATGGCTCTTCATCAATAATTCGCATTGAAAGTGATAACGCTCATACGTACGTAACATGACTATAATAATTGATATCATGGATTAATGCACACAATTCACTCGTATGTTGTAAACAGGGTCATTATTAAATTCAATAAAATTATCTAATATAATTAGTAGTATAACAATATTGCAACATGGTTGAAATTATTTCATAGCAACAAGTTTTTCTAATATTCCTGAAAATAGGGTAAATCAATAACGTGAACTGCTTTACCATTCAAAATATTTTAAAAAGTTTAAATTAAAAATTATGTATTTTCATAACCTCAAGTTTATTTTTAACTGTACCGAGTGTTTCGTTTTTGAGGAACACAAAGTAACATTTTTATTTTCTTAAATGGAACATCCTGTATTATTTTAAATATTCTGACGCTTGCTTATTATTTTATTTACTTTTCATTTATTATTGTTACTGCGCAATTGTTCAATTAAAAGAAAATTCACGTTTTCAATTGTTCTTACGAATTGTTTTAATACTTTGACAGCTTATTAATGTATTTCGAAGATTAGCTATCTTATCATCTTACTAATATTTAGTTTTGTTCCTATATTATAAAATGGGTTTGACTTGATTGTGCGGCCTTAAGGCCAAATAGAAACGTAAAGCACGTGCACGCGTATTTGCATTGTCGATCGGTTGACAGCTTGACAGCATTCATTATTGTATTTTAAGTTGATTTTGAGTAGCCTGCCTTCCTTTAAGGAATCTCGATAATCCATTCATGCGCGTCCCTATGGGACGCGCATGAATGGATTATCGAGATTCCTTAAAGGAAGGCAGGCTACTCAAAATCAACTTTCCTTTCCTTTGCGAATTTTTGCACTATTTCAATACAAAAGCATGCGCAGGAACTTACATAATAACTGTGCCAAATTTGGTTCCGATCGGTCAAACGGTTTAGGAGTCTATAGGGAACATACATACATACACACATACATCCATTTTTATATATAGCCTTGGTCATAATAGTGGGGCACCTTAATAAAAGTGTAATATTTTAATAAAGCAAGAAAATATAAAGAAATAAACGATTATAGTTTATTAAAATATTTATTATAAATTATATTTTAATGTTTTGTGGGTCCTCCAATTGCTTAAATCACAGCTGCAACCGTTTTTGGCATACCGTGGACTAATGATTTGCAGATACAAGGCAACAATTTACACCATTCCATCTGCAATTTTTCCCTCAATTCCGATTTTAACTTACAGTTGTGTTGTCCTACATTCTTCTTTAAAATAAACCATAAATAATCAATTGAATTTAAGTCACGTGACTGTACAGGCCCATTCACCCCCTTTGACACAAACCACCCTGCTCGCTCGCGAGGTATGGCGAAGAGCATTGTCCTGCTGAAATATTATACCCTGGGGCCTTTGTTACGAAATATTTTAGCGTAAGATTGCATCAGATTGATCTCTAACTTTGCAGTGTAGGTAGAATTGTTCATACAACCCTCGCACACGAAGATGTTCCCTACCCCTGCTGCTGCCATGCAAGCTCAAATCATGACCCCCCCCCCTCCACGGTGTTACACCGTAGGTACGATGCAATCTGGACGATATTCTTCCCTTATTCTACGACGTACGTAGTACACAGCCCCAGGGGTGCCAAAAACCTATGCAAACAAAAAAAAAATAATAATACAAATGACAATCACAATTTTTGTAAAATCAGTTTAAAATTAATTTTTATCATCGAATTTATAAAATAGGGGTTGTTAACTTACGTACCTCAAAGTTTGATTCATCTGACCAAACTACTTTCTCCAAATCCGCAACGGTTCAATTTAGGTGTTCACGAGCCCACTCTAGTCTCTTTTTTTTGTTTTTTTCCGAAAGCCATGGCTTACGCCGGGCTTTACAATCCCTCAGGCCTGTTCTGTAAGCCGTCTTCTAACTGTTCGTGCCAAAATCGAAGGCCCACCGTCTTCACACATTTGGTTAGCTAGCGCTTTCGACGTCATTTTGCGATTTCGAATACGCACGCGCCGCAACACCCGGTCTTCAGATGGGGTGGTTATCGTTTTCTACCACTTCTCGTTCTTGATTTGAACGAATTTAGTTCTTCGTACCTTTTAATTGCATTTTGAACCGAATGCCGTGAACATTTCATTTTTTTTTACTAATATGAGTTTGATTTAACCCTTGGGACTATAAGAGAATTATTTGTGCCCTTTTACTTTCGCTTAAATCGCTATTTTTTGGCGTATTAAATTATTTACATACCGAAAGGTCTCTTTCTTTAAATTAAACAATTTTGTACATTTTAAGATATTTTAATTTTTATGGCCCTCATAAAAATAATAAGGGACAAAATTTTCTTTGTATTATATCGCAATAGACCATTTCATTTTAGCAAAACTCATTGGCGCATGCGTCAAATCAGCTGACGATTTTCGAACCAAGTGTGCATATGTCCATATAACGTAGTGCTAATTATTTAATCATTTATTGTTAAAATGGAGCATAAATTGAATAAAAAACGTGTTGGTGCCATTAAACATTGTGTTTAGTGTTAAAAAAAAACATTATTTGCTGCAATATTTGGATTTTTTAATGTTGCTCCAGTCACTTAATTTGACTTGTCTATGGGGTATATCACTAGGGGTACTCATCTTGGGCAAAATGGTGGTAAAAAATATTGTTTAAAACCTAATAACACAAAACTATAACAAAATATCTAAGACGATATTAGCATGCGTTTTAACGTAAAAGTTTTGACATGGTTCGAAAAACAAACATCAGCTGTTGGCTTCGCGCAAGCGCTCTCGTTGCGTGAAATGGTCTATACCATTCTAGACTACCTAACTAAAAATAGATCGGTCAAATATTACACTGAAAAGGAATTTACCGCTATTTTAAAGGGTGCCCCACTAATATGACCAAGGCTAGATTGTTACTGCGCAATTGTTCAATTAAAAGAAAATTCACGTTTTCAATAATTGTTCTTACGAATTGTTTTAATACTTTGACAGCATTTTAATGTATTTCGAAGATTAGCTATCTTATCATCTTAATAATATTTAGTTTTGTTCCTATATTATAAAATGGGTTTGACTTGATTGTGCGGCCTTAAGGCTGCACTGTGGGGGTGGATAAATTTAACGTTACAGAAATATAAATAAATTTAGATTATTTATTGAAGAGTCAGAGTTAAAGCAAACCAAATCTTTTTTTCACATTTTGTTAATTTCGGTAATTAATTTAAAACACAATTAATCAAAATTATTTTTGTCGTAAGTTTTCGGTCGAGTTTTATTGATTAATTAATTTTTAAAATTCAATTAAAATTTGCGATTGCTTTCTGAAAAATCTTTTTATGGATGAAATTTGTAAATATTCGTGCTGAAAGAAAACTTGTAGGGATGTTGTGAAATCATCATCCAGTTTTATATGTGGTCTATTTATATTTTTTTCCACTACTAGTCATATAGGCTACCATTATAACTTATCCAAGTCACATGTGAAGTGACGCATTTTAGACATGCGGTAAATAATATTTTCATTATACAAATGAACCAATGAAATGATTTGACAGATTCATTATACACTTAAGTTAAAAAAATGAACCAATGAAATGATTTGACATACGTGATTTAAAATTTGTCAACAACTGTCAAATCAACAAAACAAAACTGTCATTTGAAATAAATATTTTAAATTTGAAAATTTTTTTATTAAAAAGAATTTAAAAAATGGTAATAAATCTAGTAGTGGAAAAAATAGTATATAAACCACGGTTGTGAAGACCATTATTGCCCTAGCGCCAAGATTATATTCCGAGGTGCTTTGCACCGAGGAATATAACGCGCGGAGGCAATATGACGGCCTTCACAACCTTGATATATAATGTACTATTATCGGACAGACTCAACGGTAAATCTTGGATGGCTTTAGTTAAATAATATTGAAATCAATTTATTTTGAAATTATGATAATTAACCAAAAATTACAGTTTTCAAGTAAATTTTTTAATTTAAATTTTATTAATTTCCAATGTTTAGTGTGATTAATGATTTACAACAAACTCAAGATTCCGAATAATCATAAAATAGCGCTATATTATGGTGATATCAAACACCGTTATTTATTTATTTATGTAAATTATTTGATATCAAATTTTCAACAAACAATTTCACGCAATTTCCTTCTAACTTTTTAATATTTTCAAAAAATATTTGAGTCCGGTTTTGTTACAAAAGATAAATAATTCTTTTTTATAGTGCGCCTTGAATAAAATTTCTTCATATTTATGTATGTAATTACATAATATATCAAACTTACAGTTAAAAATGTAATAGCTTACTTTTTAGACAAATTTTTTGTTTAAAATTTACTATGATAATTTATAAAATTATTTCTTCAATTTTCAAAAAGTTCGAGCAAGCTAAAATTTGGCAGATACATGATGTATTTGAGTGTCCCAATCAATTTCTACAAATTTCATTAAAATCCCCCGACGGTTTCTGGGGTTCTTTTAAACCTTTTAAACTAAGAAACATAATATTCATTAATTTTTACTTTTATGGCTGTAATACAAATTTGAATTAAACAAGCAAGAATTTAGGTAAACTATATTTGACTGAGCTTTGTGCAGATGTCACATTTGTCCCCCCCCCTGGTTTGGTCGTCCTTTATAGACGACCCCTAAGTATAGACCGTAATTGTTCGCTTTTTGACTTCTATCATGTGAAATATTGAGTTACGAGGGGTAAAATCCCTCAAAAGCTAAACACGTGCATTTAAAATGCGTTCGAATTCAATGGAAATCACTGGGAATTCTTAGAAAATCTTTGGAATTTTTTGGAAATTGTCGGGATTCATTAGAAATCTTTAGTATTTCTTCTAAATCGTTGGAATTTGTTGAAAATATTTGGAATTCTGACTGTATATTTTTTTATTTATATTTAATTCATTTGAAATTCTTTAGAATTCTTAGGAAATCTTTGGGGAAATATTTGGAATTCCATGGAAATCTTTAGTATTTCTTCTAAAGCGTTGGAAAAAATTGAAAATATTTGGAATATTGACTGTACTACATTTCTTTATTTACATTTAATTTATTTGAAATCGATGGAATTTCTTGAAAATTCTTGAAATTCTCTGGAAATCCTTCGAATACCGAGTTCCAATTAAACACATTTTTAGGAATTGAACCCCTCTTTGTGGTACTTTTAAAATACAGTAAAATGTTCTCAAATAATAGCATCGATTCGAACGTTCACCGATTTAATTCTCCCGGTTCAAATAGACCGAATAATACGGAATGCCATGCAAATAAGCTCGGCCTTCAGCCTCGCACAATAACTTAAGTATTGTTGTCAAGCAGATACGTAACTTTAATTTAAAATTATTTTTCATACAATAAAATAATTTTCTCAGGTTAAAATCACCTGATATGGTTTAGTGAACAAAGGTTTATAAATTAAACTGATGTATTTGTTATGCTAAGCTTGACCTGGGGCCTCGCGCTTTGAGAATTTTGCAGATATTTTCGCCACTAAACCTACAAACTTCCTGCCATTTGATAATTCGGGGCATTTGAACGTTTAATGTATAAAATTGATTTAAAAACAGTTTCCACTACGCCACTGAATAATCTATAATGTTGTAATCGTGGTATAAAATATTTACCACGGGAAGTATTTATCGCATTTTTTTTAAACGCCCACTTCGTAAATTTATTGTTTCACCTCCACGTAATAAAATTTATTAATTTTTAACAATGGAAGGTGGTGGGATTATTGGATGGAAAATGTTCATCAACACGTAATAATGAGTTTAAGAGGAGGGACTTGATGATAAACGGAATTTGCGACAATTATCTAACAGTTCGTTTTTTATTTTCAGATTATACAAAATGGCCGAAAATACCGTCATGAATTTAAAAGTTTTTCTTCGTAACGATAAGGAAGCCGAGGCTCGTCGATTTTCCGTCGACATGTCTGCGGTTACCAGCTTCATCTTTATGAAAGAAAAGTTGCAGACAGTTTTTCCAACCTTACGTCAAAATGCTTTTAAAATAACCTGGAAAGGTAAGGATCCATCAAACCGTTTAGAACTGCAATCGATAATGATAACTTTTTTTTACAGATAAGGATGGGGATGAAATTACCATTGCATCAGATGAAGATTTGATCACTGCTTTCACCGAAATGAGCGAACTTCTTGTCAAAGTTCTCTACATTCAAATTTCCCAAAGCCAGCCGGAAAATATTTTCATCGAAGCCGATTTGGAATGTAAGTGTAGCCACGCAAATTTTAAACGGAACAACTTACCAAAAAATGTTTTTATTTCAGTTCCCATGAGGTCACCTCGCATTGTCTGCGACGTTTGCAACGCCCTAATCAGCGGTTTGCGGTACAAGTGTCTGCAATGCCCAGATTACGACCTCTGTGCATCGTGCGAATTCCAGGGAAACCACTCCGAGCACATCATGATGCGTTTGCCTAACAGCGCATCCAATTTACCTCGCTGTGCCCGAAAATTCATGCACCACTTGGGAAGAGAAATCAAGAAGTCTGCTCACTACGCAAACAAGGAAGCTTTCCGTGCTGCTAAGTGCGCTCGCAAATTTTGCGGTCCATCCACCAGCCAACAAAAGCCAGCAGAAAATACAACCGAAGGAACCACCCAAAATGCCGAACAAGAGCAACCTGGTTGTCCTTTTTCGAGCCAAGAATTCCCCGGAATGAATTTCACCGATTTGCTGGGTTTGGGAGAAGACATGGCCAAACAACACTTGTACGTATTTCGAAATCATGTGGGTACAGTCGATTCTAACTTTTTTGTTTTCAGGCCTACGTTAGTTGACTTCCTACAAAATGTAGCTGGTCAACCTGCAGCTAACAATAATAATAATAACGCTAAGGAGGCTGAAACTGGTACTAACAATAACACCACCCCCGATAATAACGCCAACGTGAATGAACAAATGGGACTCTTATCGGACGCCTTCCGCAACATCATCGGGAATTTCTTGGTTCCATTCCCGAAGGAAAATCCAGAAGAACAGAAGAAAGACTCCGGTGAAAAACCCACCGAGACCAAGCAAGCCGAGACGGTTTCAATGGAAACTGATACGCCCGTTACCGGTCAAACCGAACCGTTGCCCAGGCGCGATCCAGGTTGGACCTTTGTTGCGACCAATCCAACCACGACTCCCGTGACTGAACAAAACCCCCAACAGGTGACGGAGCCGTCAGCTCCAAATCACGTTTATCCAACTCTCGTTTATCATGAAAGTAAGTTTTTTTATTGTGATAAAATGTGATATTTTTACTTAAAATTCGTTTTTGTTTAGATCCAAAAATTGCTGAAGGTTTGGTGAAATTACACGAAATGGGATTTTCTAACGACGGTGGCTTTTTGACCCAATTGTTAGAGCGTCACGACGGAAACGTATCTGCTGTGGTTAGGACCATATTGGATTCGGCAACATAATTGATATTATTTATCCGCAATGTAGTTATAGTCTTAAGTAATAATTTTTAATTTATATGATATATATCTGGGTGGGTTTTCGATTGTATTATTCCAAACAATAAAAAGTGTTGAACTAAATTTGTGTGATTTCAAAAATAAACTGGAGAGAAGGATTAAAAGTGACGTATGAGGTCAAGTGGTCAAGTCTGGTGGTTTATTTCAACATTAACTTCTATTTTATGTCTTTAGTATCTTAATCAGCAGACGTCATGAATGTGTAATTTACGTACCTCTTGAAACGGCAAAAGCAAAAATTCCTCGGTGCCAACCACTTGTTGGAAATTTTGGAGAGCGAAGCAGTGCGATTTTCGGAGCAACTCTTTGCAGGAATGCGTGTCTGAAACGAACCCAAACAAAGTGTGATTAATTTTCATGACAACAAAGAACGTTTTTTATGTCCAATAAACTTGCTTATAACTCCACATTCTAATAGATTTGATTGGAGCCGTGCCAAAACGCGTTCAGTCGGTTATTATTAAGTGCATCTGTTGTAATTTACTGTGTAATTTTTCATAAAAAAGAAATTGGATTACCTACCTGCAAAACTTCGGATCCCCAAACAATTGGTTGGATGTAATTGCTTCATGAGAAATTTACAGCAGGCTTCGCGAACTGTAGCCATCTGCAAAATACTGCTAGCAGGAAGTAAAACTTGAACGTTATCAGGTGTAATAATAATTTGGCCCGTGTATCCATATTCTATGAGCAATTCAACAGCCGCGTAGTCCATATCGTGTAACACGACTTCCGCACTTCCATTTTCTCTCAAATCTCCTGCACATATTTTTTTTATTTACAAATTTATTTTCGAAAAAAGAACCAATTGCATGCTTGTAAATTACTAAGAACAAAGTTTTCATATTTACCGTTGAACATTGCGAAAAAATACGGACTAATCGATGCTAAAATCACTTTATGAGCTCTAATGGATTCTAATCCTATGTGTAACGTAATATCACAAAGCTACAACACAAAATAATAAATTTTATCCTAAATTCTAAATATTTTGGTATTTTAGGCTCAAATATCAAAGTGCAAAAAGGTTATTTGCATTTACTTTATTAATTTTAATATAAAGGTCGTCGGGGTTAATTTTCAATTTTATTTTAATAAAGTTTTCAGTGGGAGCGATTTTCTCCCACTGGCATTTTTTACCCATGATTCGAAGGAATAAAAAATTATTAATATAGTCTAAAACTATTCTAATTTAAATCGTGCACATAATTACGTATCATACCTGACCATGCTGCCTCATTTTATAAATATTGGTGAGGGCGTTATTGCTATGATCAGAAGTTGATAATGAGAAGTGCCCCTTTTGAGTCATTAAGGGGGAATCACAGTTTTCGCTTGTTGGTGTTTGTGTCGATGCTTCGAATACGATATTTGCATTTTGTGCTAAAGTCGCAGGCAGTTGTAATTCTTCAATTTCGGAACTCATCTTGTCGTGATAATCTCCACCTGCAAGAAGCAAGGTTTTCTATCAATCCAAAAAAAAATTATTATTACTTCGAGGTCACGGAACAAATTGTTTATGTATTATCGATTGAACTGAATGGCAGTACATTGACATTACTCGGGAGTAAAATTTCACAATGAAAAACTTTGCTTTATCTAAAAATTCAATATTTACTGTTGAACCACTTAAAACTAGGAAAATTTGATCGCATGACAAACAAAAATTCTTTTATAACCCTCATTTAAACTTTCAGTTAAACAACATTTCATTCAATTTAAGACTAAATTTTTCGAAAAATGTTCACACAAGGAAACCATCATTAACAAATATGAATGTGGAAATGTCAGATAGTGTAATTTCCTGAAATGTATTACCCATTAAGACTCTCCCTTTTCGAATTTCCGTTAGAAATCATAAAATCGCAATTTGTGACCACGCATTTTTCCTAAGATATACATACACAGGCCTCCGATGCTTTTATTGTTAAAAGATTTATATGACTTTTCTAAACTCGAAAAATAAATCAATTTTTTGGCACAGTAACTTTTGCGGAAAATCCTCGATGCTTATCAGCAGTCTTTAACGATTTTCGCCAATTAACTTAAAATTGGTGCATCGTGCGGTCAAAATGTATAGAATCAATATTGTAGAGCATAGAATTTTACATAATTTTTATTCAAAACATGTTTTGATCAAATTTATGGTTTCAAAGTTATCGCTAATCAAAATTTGAAGAGATTTATTTCCTGGATAACAAATTATCAAATGAAGGCATCAGTTTGCCACTGAAAGAACAAAGAATTTGCGGAAAAGTACAAAGGGGTCGTCTAAAAAAGGACGTCCACACCTGAGAGGGGAGGGGGGAGGTTTTTTTTACAAAATGTGACCAGGAGGAGATAAATGGACAAATTGGAAGTCCGCATAAAAAATAGTCAAATAAAGTTTTTCTAAATTCTTGCTTGTTAATTCCAATTTTTATTAGTCAAAAAAAATTGAAAATTAACGAATAGGTTTTTTAGTTTAAAAGGTCAAGTTCGATTTTAGACAAATGAGGGGGGTCTTTGATTTGTGACCAAAGGGCGTTCTTGTAGGGGTCCGAAGATTGTGACAAGGGTGTGGTTGAAAGGTAGGAAAATATTGCTGACGTCCTTTATGGGCGACTCCCAAAGAACGTAGTTAAAAAGCATGACCGTATGCCCCCCCCCCCCACCAACTCGATTGGCAAGAATATCACAAATTTTTTAAACATTTACATTAATTTTACAAATTTCAACCCCCCCCCCCCCACCGGCCTCGGCTATCGTAAATCCGTACGACTCTGGCTTGAAAGAATTGGGGTCCTGGGCACGACCTAAAACTGCATCCCTTGTTCACGGCGAAAAGAACAAGCGTAACTTTAGCATTGGTTCAGTCCGCCCTGTATTGCCTGCATCATAACAGACACTGTTCCAAGTATAGCAATTCCAGCATTCCATCCTGTAACTTCTGTAACGTAACCGGGGGTAAAGTTTTTCTCGGTATTCTTTTAATTTGTTACCTTACTTTACGTTTAAATACTCTTTTGCCGGCTAAGCAGAGTCGGTTTGCAAATATTCAAAAAAATATCGGGCGTAGGCTGTCAGCTATACGTGGAAAGAAAAACCAAAGAAACACAAAAATAAATGGAAAACATATAATTAAAATCCTATACTATATTTACATTGAATGACTTAACAATAATAACAAAAAGGTACAAAAACAAAGAGAGAAATAAAAAACTTAAACTAATTTACAAAACTTAATAATAAAAACAATTCTAAAGGCTTACCCAAAAATTTATCAATTGATAAACACAAATTGTTTACGGATGATCGATTCGAGTTAAAAATTAATACGAAAATAAGACACATAAAAAAAATAACTTATTTAAATCGCACCACAAGGTGGATAAATAATTGTCCGGTACAAAAGGCACAAAAATCGCACAACACAAAAAAAATAAGAGAATTAACACTCTTCGATAAGGTAATCGTCGGTAAAAATGATCCTCGCACCGAATTTTGTGAGAGAATGACCATCTTTCTACCTAAAACCTTCCTTTATCCCTTAGTTACTCGCAATTTTAACATCTTGTGCTAACGGGATTCTAAAAATTACTTTACAAAATTTTATGGCTTTACAAGGGTTTAATCTTAAAAGCTTTTTTTTTTTAAATCTGTTACAGATTGTGCACCAAACGTAACACTGCCGTCATAAGTAAGAAGGCAGTCAATTTTTTTCGAAATTGAGTTTTATATAGATATAGATGCGGTTTTTTACGCTGACTTCAAAAATATAAAAAAGTCAATTTCGAAAAAAATTGACTTACTGCCTTCTTACTTATGACGGCAGAACAGGGGTGCAGTTATGTAACCATTAGCGACCTGAGAAAAATTTCTTCAGCTACACACTAAAGAACAGGCTTATTTTAGTCTATAGAAAAAATAATTTTCGTGATTCCTTAAAAAACAAGCCCAAAATCGACTTTTGAAAAGTACGGGAAATTGGCATCGAGTATGCGGCAGACCCCGGTCGATGTGCCATCGGTCGCCCGTGGTCCCTTGAAAATGCGTAAAATTTTTTCGCTCCGATTTGAATTTTTCTTTGAAATTCGGATAGATGGGGGTGTGATTAGTGGATATTAGTAATAAATATAATCCAAAAAATGGAAAATAACCCGTGTATTGCCGAAAAAGTGAAAAAATTAAAAAAATATTAAATAAACATAAACAACTATGGGGAAAACCTAGGCCCTTCGGGGCTGCGCCCCGGGTCGGTTTTGATGGCGCAAATTACTTTTTTGGGTGGATCTGGCACGGCCAGAATTGGGCGCATCAAAAAACCTACCCTACGCCCCTCCGGGGCTCCGGGCGGTTTTTCAATCGCGTACGCCGCTCCGTGGCAGAGCTAACCATACGAGAAGGCGCCACCCATCAAGCAAACCGGGATGAAGGCAACCGGAATGAAGGCAACCGGGATTTTAAACCCCCCAAAATTCGCGTAAAATCAAAATATAATCGATGCTACATGTACGAGAGCCGAGCTGCATCTGCCGGTGCGGAATACTCTAAGTGTTAGGGTCATTCATATTGCACGTACCGTCCACAGAATGAGCGACGCGCGGGAATCTCGTTAATTTTGCTAACTTCAAAATCGATTTATTGATCGATCAATGAAAATTCTTTTGGCAATTTGCTATATTAACCTTGTTCTTTAGTGTGTAGCAGAAGAAAGTATGATTCGAACGCTAATGATTAGGTCACTCTACCCCAGGTACTTATGTAACTCAATCAGATGGTGTAATCTTCTTGTGTGTTTTCAAAATCGTAATTGAACAGTGTTTAATGATTTCTACGTTCACGACGAATAGTTTTTGAGGCCGGAAGTCTGGGGGTATACTAGCTAAAAGGTCGATCCATTTACCTCCAGTTAAATTAACAGTTAACTAACTGTTTTTGAATTTTCAAAACTATTCTTGACCTACTGTTAATTAATGTTTTTGGCTAAACTAAAAGCAAAAAAATTTTAATATTAATTAACTGTTGTTTAATGTTCTTGTTGCCTCCAAATACCTCCCCCCCTTCCCAAAAATCCTTCTATAAACAGCACCTGACAGGATTTGAAACCATGATTCCATGAAAGTTTTACGCATTTATTTGGCATTTCTTGGATTTCTTAAAAATCATAGGAATTCCTTAGAAATCGTTTGTATTTCTTGCAAATTTTTGGATTTTCTTGGAAATCTAATGAGTTTGTTAGAAATCATCTGAATTCGTTGAAAATCTTTGGTATTCCTTGTAAATCGTTGGAATTCTTCTTCTTCTTCCACTTTTATTAAGAAGTCTCCCTCTTAATATAGGTCCAGGACCTGTTTTTTACTAATTTTTGTAATTAGTTCTGTGAGCATTTTTGAATTTTACATTTCAGGTAGCTTGCTAGGCTTGCCTTTCGATGTGCCTGCATCCTGTTTTTTTATTGTTATGATGGCAAATCATTAACACAGGGGGACCGAGGGCTTTACCCCTCCGAAAGCACGGAAGACGGTCAAGAAATTTTAGACTGTACCCGGAATCGAACCGAGGATCCCTACGTTAGCAGTTCATCGCGCTACCTATCAGGCCATGACCGTTGGAATTCTTAATTTTGTATATGTATTTATTTTTAATTCATTTTAAATGACTGGGAGTTCCTTGAAAATTGTTGGAACTCATTGGAAATCCGGATCCGATTTATACCTGATCGACCTGATTCAAATTTCGGCCTAGCACAATATCTTAATTTAAAAAATTTATAAATCTTGTTGTAAAGGTTATCTACTATTTCGTTAATCCATTCATGCGCGTCAATGATCTCGTTAATCCATTCATGTGTATCAACGGCTAACAGGAAAGGTAAGGTTTGTCTAATAAAGACAATCGAGAATATATTTATGATTTTTTTAACTAGTACTAACTAATAAGTATTTGATTTAAAGAGGTTATGGATAGTCATCGGCGTGAAAAAATGAGCATTTTAAATAATTTTTTTTTGACAGTAGTTTAATTTATTTTATAAAACAAATAATACAAAGTTATTATATTATGTTTTAGCTTTATTTGACAAAAATTAAAAATAAAAATATTTATTGTTGACTAACTTATTGCCATATTTGTTGGACCCTGTCCTACAAGTCGTGCTTTGCGGTGATCATTACAACATTTTACTGGTTCATCCAAAATCAATCAAACAAAAAAAAATCATTAGTTTAATAGTTAATCTAGGGCCTGAACGAAGGTTTTCTCTTTTTTTTTGAAAATTGACAAAATGGCGGCCTCTGATAATTTACTCGTTCATTTTCAACGAAAAAAGCGGTAGTTTATTGTTTATAAAAACTAGCAGTTTTAATAAAAATATAAATCCTTCCATCAGGCCCTACTTTTTTATGTTTTCAATAAACTGTATAAATTTCATTAATATCGGTCGAGTGGTTTTTGAATTACAGTGATCACCGACTTTGAATACGTACTTTCGAAACAAATACATTTAAAGTTTTACATTCGATTTATGTATAAAAATACTAATTATTTAATTACTTACACTTATGCCCGTATTCACAAACGTTCGTAACTGAATTTAACGTTCTGTTAAATTTAACAACCAATAGAAAACGTTTGTTGCTATTAGTAGACCAATATGAATCATTCATTAATTTAACAGATCGTTAAATTCAGTTACGAACGTTTGTGAATACGGGCATGAGTCTTTTATTTGAATTTTCTGAAATTTCACATTTCCATTACAATGTTTGCACTTAATACAGTACAAAATATAATAAAATGTGTCATTACAGCGTTCATGTTTACATAAAATAGATCCCTTAAACCGGTCGAAACCCCTTAGCAAACTACCTGACATCGAATGTCAGAGAGCCCGGAGCACCCGAATTGCACCACGAAAAGATTAGTTCACAAATCTCCTACCCGAATTGCACCACCGTAATTTCAGGTAAACACCTCACCAAGGGTCGGTCGTCCGAATTGCACCACCTCTATGAGAAAACGGCATCTACCTGATGCCTCCTACATGTAACATCGATTATTTTTTGTTTTTACGCGATTTTTTGGGGGTGAAACGTAATAGTTTACTGCCCCATACCGCAACTATACTTTTTAATGCTATTTCGAGGGTCTCTCACATCCCGGTTGCATTTATCCCGGTTTTCTTGATGCGTGGCGCTTCTCGTATGTTTAGCCTAGTAACCAGAGTCAAAACCGCCCTGGAGGGGCGCCCCGTAAGGGTAGGTTTTGACGATGGATTACCCTCCTTATCGAATGCACACCCCAAAATTCGAAGGCAAAAAAAATTCAATTTTTATCACTGTTTTGGGTTATTATTTTATTAATACCTGCTCCGACCCTGTATAATATAATATGAATAATTAATATATTAAACTCGAAATTTAAATTGCAAAGAATTTAGATATTTGTGTATTTATTTCTTTATATTATCTGTTTGCTTGTGATACCTGCTCGGTTTGCTCGTGGTGCAATTCGGTAAAGCGATTACGGAACGACATTAGACCGTGGTGCAGTTCGGTCAAGGGATTACATTTACCTGGGTACAAGAAATCGGTGCACCCGAATTGCACCACGAAAAGATTAGTTCACAAATCTCCTACCCGAATTGCACCACCGTAATTTTAGGTAAACACCTCACCAAGGGTCGGTCGTCCGAATTGCACCACCTCTATTGTAATATTTTAGGTAAGGTGGTTTTATTGTTAAAAGTTAAAGCACAATGCTGGAGTTTAACCTGATGCCTCCTACATGTAACATCGATTATTTTTTGTTTTTACGCGATTTTTTGGGGGTGAAACGTAATAGTTTACTGCCCCATACCGCAACTATACTTTTTAATGCTATTTCGAGGGTCTCTCGCATTCCGGTTGCCTTAATCCCGGTTTTCTTGATCGGTGGCGCTTCTCGTATGTTTAGCCTAGTAACCAGAGTCAAAACCGCCCTGGAGGGGTGCAGAGCGGAGCGGAGCGCAGCGGCGCCCCGTAAGGGTAGGTTTTGACGATGGATTACCCTCCTTATCGAATGCACACCCCAAAATTCGAAGGCAAAAAAAATTTAATTTTGTCTCTGTTTTGGGTTATTATTTTATTAATACCTGCTCCGACCCTGTATAATATAATATGAATTAATATATTAAACTCGAAATTTAAATTGCAAAGAATTTAGATATTTGTGTATTTATTTCTTTATATTATCTGTTTGCTTGTGATACCTGCTCGGTTTGCTCGTGGTGCAATTCGGTAAAGCGATTACGGAACGACATTTGACCGTGGTGCAGTTCGGTCAAGGGATTACATTTACCTGGGTACAAGAAATGACCCCTGATAAGCCGTGGTGCAGTTCGGGTAGCACCCAAGAAATGACCCCTGAGAAGCCGTGGTGCAGTTCGGGTAGCACCATGCTGAGCCCATCACCAATTGTAGGATATATCGAAAACTATTCATTGGATTACCTTGAAATTTTCAGGTAATAATTTCGAAGTATCATACTTTAGGAAAATGCAAAAAAAGAATTATTAATTTTTTCAAAATCCTGACTACCCATAACCCCTTTAGCAGTTCCGGAGCACCCGAATTGCACCACGAAAAGATTAGTTCACAAATCTCCTACCCGAATTGCACCACCGTAATTTCAGGTAAACACCTCACCAAGGGTCGGTCGTCCGAATTGCACCACCTCTATGAGAAAACGGCATCTACCTGATGCCTCCTACATGTAACATCGATTATTTTTTGTTTTTACGCGATTTTTTGGGGGTGAAACGTAATAGTTTACTGCCCCATACCGCAACTATACTTTTTAATGCTATTTCGAGGGTCTCTCACATCCCGGTTGCATTTATCCCGGTTTTCTTGATGCGTGGCGCTTCTCGTATGTTTAGCCTAGTAACCAGAGTCAAAACCGCCCTGGAGGGGTGCAGAGCGGAGCGGAGCGCAGCGGCGCCCCGTAAGGGTAGGTTTTGACGATGGATTACCCTCCTTATCGAATGCACACCCCAAAATTCGAAGGCAAAAAAAATTTAATTTTTTCACTGTTTTGGGTTATTATTTTATTAATACCTGCTCCGACCCTGTATAATATAATATGAATTAATATATTAAACTCGAAATTTAAATTGCAAAGAATTTAGATATTTGTGTATTTATTTCTTTATATTATCTGTTTGCTTGTGATACCTGCTCGGTTTGCTCGTGGTGCAATTCGTTAAAGCGATTACGGAACGACATTAGACCGTGGTGCAGTTCGGTCAAGGGATTACATTTACCTGGGTACAAGAAATGACCCCTGATAAGCCGTGGTGCAGTTCGGGTAGCACCAGCAGTTCTGAAAGTCGCTTGCCTCAGTGGACGTCGGTGTGTACAGCTCAAATAAAGCGGATTTTTTTAAATTTTTGTATGTTAGAAAATTTCATGTTTTACTGACGTTTGAAAAAAAACTAGTGTATTATTAGAAAAATAGTCAAAATTTTAAATTGTCTTTTTTTGTTTTTTGAAAACAAGAATTAACAGGAATGAAAATATAAGACGAAAAAATTCTCGTAAATTTGTGTATAATCTTAACTTTTCCATAAAAAAAGTTAAAAAAAGAGTTATACAAACAAAACGAAGCACTCTACACAATTTCTCAAAAGTCAACGCTTCCCTGGGCTTTAACTACGCACAATCTAGAGCTTTTACCGCTAAAATACATTAAAACTTTTTTATTAAAATTTTTATTTCCTTCACTTTGTTAATAATAACTTTTTTATTTCGTTGCACCGTTTCTGAGATATTTGCAAAAAAATGAGTTGAATGAAAAACAAAAAATGGTTCTAAAATTTGTGTTACCATTTTTTAGTTTTTTCTAAGTTACTCATAACCGATGAGATTTTCGTTGAAAATGTACAGGCGAAAATTTTAGGGTGGAAAATTCTACACAATTTTGGTTAGGTGTATTTTTAGTAAAACAGTCGTCATGTCGGAGTTACTGAAAAAATAAAACCCAATGCGAATTTTGCATGTTCAGTTTTACGACTAAAATATTATGTAATCACTTTTTTGTTGTAAATTAATTTTGCTTATTGTATATTTTTTTCTAATTTGTTGCAGCCTTTCATAGATATTTAAGAAAAACGAGAAAATGAAAGCGTTATTTTCTATCTTATTAAGCTGTTCTCTTAAAAAATTAAAAAATCTTATGGGAATTTTAGAAACGCCCAGTGGTTCAACAAATAATCAACAGATGGCGCTATTAAACTGGAAGGCCAACGTTTCAGAGAAAGTGATTACTTCCTGAACTGGGAATTTGATTTCAGGTTATATTATTTAAATTAATAATCACTAGAGATGAGATTTTTAGGTCGTATAAATGTTATACCAGAGAGCGTTAAAGGGTTAATTGATACACGGCCCCGTTTCTTCTTTCTTTTTCATACAGCATAACTTTCGAACGGGGCCGTGTATCAATTAACCCTTTAACGCTCTCTGGTATAACATTTATACGACATAAAAATCTCATCTCTAAATTAATCACAATACTGTTGATTGAGTGATTTTGCTAATAGAAAATAAATAAAAATAAAATTCGAAGTGGTTGATCAAAATTTAAAAAAAATGGCAAAAATAGAGACATTCATAGTTTTAGTCACAATATAAATTTTTTATAACTTCATTTATATAATAAAATTTGACATAACTTCTATTTGCAATTTTTTTCCATCCCATTAAGTTCTTCGTTTAACTGTTATTACTTTCAGAAAAAAATGTTGTACAATAGGAAAAATGTTGACGAATATAATATTTTTAACTGCTTTTTTATAATTTACACGATAATGGGCCACTCTACGATAAGAACTTATAGAAATAAAATTGTAGAAAAACATATTTTACTCAACTTTTATTAAAACTATATTTTTATAAAGTTAATAAGTACCTACTAGTTTAATACGTATTGTGGATGAAAAAAATGTAATCTTAATTTTTTTAATTTACGCAATGTCAGCGAATCCTACGACAAACATCGTTGATCTTTCACGTGCGCGAAGGTAGCCCCCTTTTCTCCAAAATTCAATTTTTGGTGTTGTTGATTCGCCAGTCCCCCCTTTCTGAAAAGGACCCCAAAAAATTGTTTTTCGATTTTTTGAAAACTCAACATCAAAAATACGCATTATAATAATTATTATTATGCCTTAACCTTTGACTTTGAATCGATTGACCTTGATAAGAATTAAATAAATTCTACATAAATTTAATTTAGAAAAAATTTTTTTTTACTGTTTTTCCAATTCCGCGCAAGAAGTCTGCTGTCTAACTTTAGAACTAGCTTGACCGGCTACAAAACATTCAATTAATATTTTCAATTAGTAAATTATACGAAGCATTGTGTTGTCCTCAAAGTAATTACAAGTTTTTGTTAAACGTTATCTTTGCGGTTTCGAAAACTTTCTTAAAACAAATTAACGTATTTTCGATCCGTTCGAAGCGTAATTTGCTACAGCAGCTATCGCAAAACTTGGGGTGTTTTATTGCATTCTGTATCGAAAATGTTGATAACAGATATACCGAGTGTTTAAGTGATCAATACAAAGCTTTTGGGTTTTAGAAAACGCTTTTCTTAGTTTTTTTTATTATTTCTAGCTTAAAATGGATTCAGCTTGGAAACTATTGAATTTTCAGTGCTTTTTCTGAGCTTTTTAGAAAGAAAATCCTTCAGTCTTAGAAAATAACTAAACTTAACTTTTTCTCTTGGTTACCCAGTTTTTGAGATATTCCCTGGGGAAGGATATAAAAAGTGTGGTAAATTAATCAAATTACAATTTTTCAATTACGTCATTATCATTCAAATTCCTATAACTTTTCTAAAAGTCAATAGATTTAAAATTTTCTGCGCTTTATAAAAATTAAATTTCTCAGTGAAGAAAACATCCATAATTAATTTTTCTCTTGAATGTCCATTTCGGGATATTCACTGCAGAAGTGTAAAAAATGTGGTAAAATAGTCGATGTAAAATTTTTCAAGTTTAAAGTCTGAATGATTGAAGTTTCTACAACTTTTCTAAAAGTCAATGGATTTAAATTTTTTAAGGCTTCTCAGAAAGAAAATTCTGCAGTCTAGAAAACAACTAACCTTAATTTTTTCACTTGGACTCTCAGTTTTTGAGATATTCTCTGGGGAAGGATATAAAAAGTGTGGTAAATTAATCAAATTACAATTTTTCAATTACGTCATTATCATTCAAATTCCTATAACTTTTCTAAAAGTCAATAGATTTAAAATTTTCTGCGCTTTATAAAAATTAAATTTCTCAGTGAAGAAAACATCCATAATTAATTTTTCTCTTGAATGTCCATTTCGGGATATTCACTGCAGAAGTGTAAAAAATGTGGTAAAATAGTCGATGTAAAATTTTTCAAGTTTAAAGTCTGAATGATTGAAGTTTCTACAACTTTTCTAAAAGTCAATGGATTTAAATTTTTTAAGGCTTCTCAGAAAGAAAATTCTGCAGTCTAGAAAACAACTAACCTTAATTTTTTCACTTGGACTCTCAGTTTTTGAGATATTCTCTGGGGAAGGATATAAAAAGTGTGGTAAATTAATCAAATTACAATTTTTCAATTACGTCATTATCATTCAAATTCCTATAACTTTTCTAAAAGTCAATAGATTTAAAATTTTCTGCGCTTTATAAAAATTAAATTTCTCAGTGAAGAAAACATCCATAATTAATTTTTCTCTTGAATGTCCATTTCGGGATATTCACTGCAGAAGTGTAAAAAATGTGGTAAAATAGTCGATGTAAAATTTTTCAAGTTTAAAGTCTGAATGATTGAAGTTTCTACAACTTTTCTAAAAGTCAATGGATTTAAATTTTTTAAGGCTTCTCAGAAAGAAAATTCTGCAGTCTAGAAAACAACTAACCTTAATTTTTTCACTTGGACTCCCAGTTTTTGAGATATTCTCTGGGGAAGGATATAAAAAGTGTGGTAAATTAATCAAATTACAATTTTTCAATTACGTCATTATCATTCAAATTCCTATAACTTTTCTAAAGTCAATAGATTTAAAATTTTCTGCGCTTTATAAAAATTAAATTTCTCAGTGAAGAAAACATCCATAATTAATTTTTCTCTTGAATGTCCATTTCGGGATATTCACTGCAGAAGTGTAAAAAATGTGGTAAAATAGTCGATGTAAAATTTTTCAAGTTTAAAGTCTGAATGATTGAAGTTTCTACAACTTTTCTAAAAGTCAATGGATTTAAATTTTTTAAGGCTTCTCAGAAAGAAAATTCTGCAGTCTAGAAAACAACTAACCTTAATTTTTTCACTTGGACTCTCAGTTTTTGAGATATTCTCTGGGGAAGGATATAAAAAGTGTGGTAAATTAATCAAATTACAATTTTTCAATTACGTCATTATCATTCAAATTCCTATAACTTTTCTAAAAGTCAATAGATTTAAAATTTTCTGCGCTTTATAAAAATTAAATTTCTCAGTGAAGAAAACATCCATAATTAATTTTTCTCTTGAATGTCCATTTCGGGATATTCACTGCAGAAGTGTAAAAAATGTGGTAAAATAGTCGATGTAAAATTTTTCAAGTTTAAAGTCTGAATGATTGAAGTTTCTACAACTTTTCTAAAAGTCAATGGATTTAAATTTTTTAAGGCTTCTCAGAAAGAAAATTCTGCAGTCTAGAAAACAACTAACCTTAATTTTTTCACTTGGACTCTCAGTTTTTGAGATATTCTCTGGGGAAGGATATAAAAAGTGTGGTAAATTAATCAAATTACAATTTTTCAATTACGTCATTATCATTCAAATTCCTATAACTTTTCTAAAAGTCAATAGATTTAAAATTTTCTGCGCTTTATAAAAATTAAATTTCTCAGTGAAGAAAACATCCATAATTAATTTTTCTCTTGAATGTCCATTTCGGGATATTCACTGCAGAAGTGTAAAAAATGTGGTAAAATAGTCGATGTAAAATTTTTCAAGTTTAAAGTCTGAATGATTGAAGTTTCTACAACTTTTCTAAAAGTCAATGGATTTAAATTTTTTAAGGCTTCTCAGAAAGAAAATTCTGCAGTCTAGAAAACAACTAACCTTAATTTTTTCACTTGGACTCCCAGTTTTTGAGATATTCTCTGGGGAAGGATATAAAAAGTGTGGTAAATTAATCAAATTACAATTTTTCAATTACGTCATTATCATTCAAATTCCTATAACTTTTCTAAAAGTCAATAGATTTAAAATTTTCTGCGCTTTATAAAAATTAAATTTCTCAGTGAAGAAAACATCCATAATTAATTTTTCTATTGAATGTCCATTTCGGGATATTCACTGGGCAAGTGCAAAAAATGTGGTAAATTAATCGAGTTAATATTTTTCAAGTTTGAATGATTGAAGTTTCTATAACTTTTCTAAAAGTCAATGGATTTAAATTTTTTAAGGCTTCTCAGAAAGAAAATTCTGCAGTCTAGAAAACAACTAACCTTAATTTTTTCACTTGGACGCCCAGTTTTTGAGATATTCCCTGGGGAAGGATATAAAAAGAGGGGTAAATTAATCAAGTTTCAATTTTTCAACTACGTTATCGTTCAAATTCCTATAACTTTTCTAAAAGTCAACAGATTTAAATTTTTCTGCGCTTTATAAAAGTTAAATTCATCAGTCTAGAAAACATCCATAATTAATTTTTCTCTTGAATGCCCACTTCTTGAGATATTCACTGGGGAAGTGCAAAAAATGTGGTAAATTAATCAAGTTAAAATTTTTCAAGTTTAAAGTCTGAATTATTGAAGTTTCTATAACTCTTCCAAAAGTCAATGGATTTACATTTTTTTAAGAAAATTCTTTAGTCTTGATGTCTAGAACAACGGTGGGCAACCTCCGGCCCGCGGGCCAACTCCGGTCCGCGTAAAGTTCTAATCCGGCCCGCGAGATCTTTAGAAGAAATAATAAATAAATATTTTCAAAAACAAAAATTTTAAAGAAAAGGATTAGGTTAGTACCTAACATAAGGAAAAAGGAGAGATCTACAGTTTAATTTTCGATATAATTCGTCTTATTTAAATTAAATTAAAAAGTATTGTAAAAAGTAAATTGAAAAGTACACTAGACCCTCCATGTACGCGAGTTCGATGTACGCGAATTCAGAATAACGCCAATTAAATTTTGATACCTGAATTTTTTATACGCGAAGCAAAATTCCCTTTAACGCGAATTAAGTTTTCGCGTATTATTAAAATAACTAGGTGGCACAGTCGGCCTACCGGCCGCCTTTAGCCATCTAGACCGTGTCGGATGTGGTTGTTCGGCCTTCGGCCTCACTACAAGGTTCTAAAGTAGCCTATGTTTTTCGTAGCGTTGTAAATATCGTAACTTCTACACCAAATTTGGTTAAGATTGGTCAAATAGAAACGTAAAGCACGTGCACGAGTATTTGCATTGTCGATCGGTTGACAGCTTGACAGCATTCATTATTGTTTTTTAAGTTGATTTTGAGTAGCCTGCCTTCCTTTAAGGAATCTCGATAATCCATTCATGCGCGTCCCATAGGGACGCGCATGAATGGATTTTCGAGATTCCTTAAAGGAAGGCAGGCTACTCAAAATCAACTTTCCTTTCCTTTGTGAATTTTTGCACTATTTCAATACAAAAACATGCGCAGGGACCTACATAATAACTGTGCCAAATTTGGTTCCGATCGGTCAAACGGTTTAGGAGTCTATAGGGAACATATTTTCAGAAAAAAATACAAGTAACAAAAATGTGTCCATTAACTATACTAAGGCCCGCGGACGAAACGTAAATATTATTCTTGTCCCTGTTATACAAAAGGTTGCCCACCCCTGGTCTAGAAAACATCTTAATTTTGGCGGAGTGAGAATTTTGAATTCGGTGGTAAACAGCACAGATTTAAATTTTTCTGTGGAAAAAATGTGGGAACTGTAACAATAAAAGTAAAAAAATTTTATTTGCATTTTTTGCCTTAATTTAATCTAAAACTCGGAAACCGTCCATTATAGGTAATAAAGGATTATAATGAAGTTTGTAGATAATTTCGCGCTTTTCAAAACGCTGTGATTGATTAACGCTTAAAAGTTAATAAATAGTTTCGGTGCTATGGCCATTCTAAGAATAAAACAACCCCTGAGGGTTTAGATTTTTCGTAAAAGTGCCTGCTATCGCCACCTAAAAGGTATTAGTTACTGGAACACCCTGTATATATTTATAAATACATTTTTAAAAATTTTATCAAAGTGTTCACCATCTGTGCGTTGCAAGAATCCACAAATAAAACAATTTTCTCCCTTAAAAAAACATATAAAAAATAATATTTACATGTAACCTACATTACAGAGAGGGGTGGATGTAAATAAATAAAAGTTAAGTACATTTTCGAGCATTTTCCTTGACCCAAAACCTTCGTAACTGTAATAAAATATTTACAGTTCTAACAGAAATTTTCTTACGCTATTTTCAGCTTTTGAACTTGAAAAACTGTCACATTTTCTTCTTCACCCTTCTATTTATGACTTTGTTTTCGTATCTGACGTCCCAATCGATTTACAACGTCGTTAGTTATCATGACCACACTGTATTTTATGTTTACATTAAATCATTCAAAATTTGTGAAATTTTCCCAAAGCGAAAAACTTATTTTTTAACATTTTTCCCAAAAAAAAAATCCACGTTAAAAATGTTCTATCGCACAAAACTTCAAATATTTAAAATTAAATTGCGTTTTGCTTGCATTAGTTTATAAAATTAAAATTACTTTCATTCAAAATTACCTTTTTGACGATAAAATCAATTTATCACAAAGTAGATATACACGATTTTCACGTTTTCTGTCGAGCACATCCTGACACTGTGGAACGCATCATGAAAATTCACGCACTTTTCTCAAATTTACCAATTCTAGCAGAATTGGCGCACATGACGAAAAGCTGCCACTTGAATTTTGCTTTCTTTAGAACGAGACGGATGAAGTAATCCATAATACAATACTGCCCAATAAAGGGAAAAAACGGGTCAGCGCCCCTAACTTAGTCGTGCCCTCTAAACACAGCCGTTGTATGGTTGCCTATAGTTAGGGTTCTGTAAATGCTGCTATTGATTTATTTATGTTAATCGTAAAACTATCACTTCAGAGCCGCCAAGTGAGAGAATTATGCAGTTTGAGGTTTAGTAAAACAGTTTTATGTTTTACCATCGCTAAATCGTCATAAATTCGGTGGTAATAAAATTAACGTTACTTTTACGTTATTATCACGTATGTGCAACATTCAATTAAATTTTAAAAATTATAACAATTATTTTGAGCTTATCATGTAGTTCGGTCAGGACGGGAAATGTTTCTAATTTAGGGGCCAATTTCGAAAATAAAATCAAAATTAACACACATCATTATGTAAAGATAAGACAATTAGTTCCGTATTTTGAAAAATGAATATTATGTGTATGTACACTTAGTGATGGTTGAGAGCAAACAAAAATCGTTAATGTAGTGAGCTTTAGACAAGCGAAACTAAATTAATTTCAAGTTAATTAGCGTAGAGAAAGCCACCCGTATTCAATGATATTAATTATAAAATAGAAAATGCTTCTGTACGATGATATGTGCAAGTCACGCATTTTATTTTAAAAATAAAATGATAATTAAAAAATGTGGTCTATAATTTGTACCATGTAAAACGGGAACTTATTTATTTAAATATAACCGAAGTGCCACCACATTTTCTTTCCTTTTGAAATGATGTTGAAACTTGATAAAACATTCACCTTATAATTAGTGATCACCTTGCAATCGCCTAATGGGTGAATATGGGATTCGAACCTACTCCCACTTGTTTACTTGTTTCCTTTTTGTTTTGGTGTTTTTGTTAACAACATTGTTTTATCAAAATATGTGCATGGAAATACTTTTATTCATTCTGAAGAGTTTAAATGAAAGTGAAACACGTGTAATGGTTTATACACAAATAATTCGATCGTTGTTTTCAATCGAGTTCACTGAACTTGAATTTCAAAAAAATAATTTCAAATTATACATCAGCTAATCCTTGTGAATTGTTTATTCTAAAATAAATAATAAAGAAGGTGGAAATCCAAATAAAAACAATTTTACAGCAATCGGTGTAATTTTAACGCATTTAATTGTATTTTACTAGATGTAGTCCGTGTATGCCAAATTTGAGATCGACAGAATAAAAATTGCGACCTCCAGATCGTCATATAAAATTGTCTAGTTAATACCCGTTAAAGAGAAGGTCTCCACTACGCTGCGACTTAATATAACGTCTCATTTGTATTACTTAAATATTTATAAATTTATGGGCCAATACAAGAATTATTAATATTACGAAAAACCGATTAAGGGCCAATTTATCAATCTCTAGTTAAAGTTTCAGTTAAACTTATCTGATAGGTTTGGTGTCCTCTCATTGGACTAAAAGACGTCACGTGGTCGATTTATCTGATAGGTAAATTTAACTGGAGATGGATAAACTGGCCCTAAATCGATCAAAAATTAAAACAGTTATTTAGAACTTAGGTACTGTTAAGCTTACCATTTTGCCCCACCTTCTCTTGCTTAAAATTTTTGAACATTTAAAGTTCTGAATTTTAAGAAAAATATCATCAAAGAAAAAACAGAACCTGAGCTGTTAACATTTTTTTTGGATTAGTAAACTTTTCAGAGGAATTCCCGCTCTTCAACCTCTTCAAATTTTCTTCAATCTCTAGGCCGACAGGCCGCACAACCAACAACGACCACAATTACAAAATACTAATTATTATTATAGTCCAGACAGCGAAACCGAAAATTTTAGAAAATTCTCATCAGATCAATATTGAAGAGCACAAAATTCTCGACAGAGTTTTCCAAATTTCCCTACGTTATGTTTTTTCTGAAATAAAAATTAATTTCAGAAAGTCTAAATTCAAAAATTTTAATTTTGAAAACTTTATTTTATAGAGAATTTTATGCTCTTCAATTTTGGCCTGATGATAATTTTTCCTGAAAATGATATTAAGCGAGTTATAGACGAAAAACTACATTGCAGGAATTAGCAGTACAAGGGTAATTATTTATATGCAGTTTTATTTTTTCTGAAATTTCAGCTCAAGTTTTGTATTACGTGAATTAAAATCTGGAATGTGCTTGCAATTTGTAAAATTGTAACCACGAGAGCTCGAGTATAACTCAAACCACTTTTTCTATAATAACTCAAAAAAGATTAAAGATACTATAAAAACGAAATTTTTTGGTTTAAACCGTTTAAACATTTTTTTAAATATTTTTTTACTGTTTTCGAGTTATTACAGAAATAGTGTGACTCGAGCTCTCGTGGTTAATATTACAAAATATTATAATAGTAGCTAATCAGAATGTGACTGCCTGGGTTGTGCGGTTTTTTTACAATGTTAAAAGAATAATTTTAATATTTGTTCGATATTTAAATTTTATGTTCCTATGATGTCATTCTAGTTCAATCCACTTGAGTTCATAAAAATTTTTGCACGTACATAATTAAATTTATGCTTTTTTAAGAAATTACTTTTGGTTTATAAATTTAGATTTAGAGCATAATTAAATTCTACAGTTGTATCGAGCATAGCTTACGACTCTGACATTGAAGTAAAAGTTCCATTTCTGGAGTAACAATAAAATATTTTGGATAAACGAAATTTTTTAAGTAAGTACCTACCGCCCAAATTACAGGGATATGGAATACCACCCAGTCCCAAATTGTATTTGTAGGAAGGATTGAATATTTACCGTTGGAAATCGATCTGGGTTTGGTGGAGTTGAGATGGAATGGGTTGAAGGAGGGCAAAAGTAATAGTTTTAAAGCAATTTTTTTAAATTCTTACCTTCAAATGACCATGGTACTGAAACTATTGATTTTTAGTGTTAATGGTTCAGTAAATTTTTCTACAAATCCATAGCTGGTGCGCCATAGCACCTGAATTTTGACTTTTTGAGTTTTGAATTGAATTTTGAATTGCGAAAGACCGACTAGTAATTTATATTACAGAAGCTCTAAGCTTTGTAAATTACGTACGGTTTTCTATACAGAAAATTTTTACGAAAGTTCTGCGTAATTCGGGTGTTTGATTATCCACCCCACATTAACTGGGACAATCGAGATCCACTGTATATCCAAATTAAAGCCGAAACTCAATAAACGAGAGTTATTTCCGAAAATAAAAATTTAATTCTAAAATAAAGGAAGATAAGAATAAATTGGGGGGGGGGGGCGAAGTTAATGAAAATTGGTAAGCTGTTGTTTACTACAAATGCCTCGATCTAATTGAAATTCATCAGGTGAATATAACTAGGGTGCAATAAGGGGATATTCGAGGTGATTGAAATATAACAATCAAATTGGAAATTTTAAAAATGATAATAAATCATTTTAAAATATTTTTGGAAAATTTTTTTATGTAAACATCAGAAACAACAATAATAAGTAAGAATAATAATCAGATCTTGAAGATACAAACAAAAACTTTTAAATGTAAAAATTCTATTTTGCTATGATTTTACAGGGTGTAAACACAACCAAAAAAAAAACAACCCTCTCAGACGGTTTTCTATCAAATGAATTGGTTTTCCAAAAAAGTTTACTGTACTAAAATTGTAGACCGTTTACGTAATAATTTGTTGTTATCAGAAAAGGCATGTCAAATTTTTTATAATACGTTACGTTTAAATAATACCGACAAAGGTTAAAAATTTAACTTTGAATTTTTAACATTTCTTAACGTAGTATAATCCGTAACTTAAAAGACGTCGATTTTAGACCGGGGGGGGGGGGGGTCCCGGTCGGACCCCAGCGTATGGATATCAAGGTGACCAAGTTGATATGCTGGGGTATTCTGTACCCCCCTTCACGGTTTCACTTCCTCTTTTTGACTTCAGTATTTAATTGAAACAAGGTGGAACTCGCTTTAGTGGCAGTTCCTAGGCTTCTATACAGCTACCTTTCTGGTGTGAAAAGTTGTTGTTGCTAGTTATTATTGGTCGACATAATATTTATAATGTAACATCAGATAATCCGATAATCTACACCAATTAAATTTTTCGAGATATAACTTCTTATTAGGATATCAACGTCTTAACGGATCAACGGATCAAAGCATCAAACGATCAACGAATCAACGGATGAAAGGATCAACGGATCAACGTATCAACAGATCAACGGATCAACGTATTTAAATTTCCTATATAGGTGAAAAATTATGTAAATAAAATATAACTTATATTTGGTCTGCATTGAAAAAAAGTTGTTGTTATTTTTGGTCGCCATAATTTATAATGTAATATCAAATAATCTGCACTAATTAAATTTTTGCGGTGGGTATTTATCATTCACTATATTCTTATAGGTAATATATAAAAATGGATGTATGTGTGTATGTATTGTTGTGATACGCTCTATCCAGGTTGAGGATAGGTTATTAGTTATTACCAACAAGGAGAGAACAACGGTTGGATACGGTGGGTTCAAACACATTGTTAGCATGTGTTTGTTTTTTGTATCGTTGAATAATTTTAAGTTGTTTGTGTTGTATGTTGTATGTAAGCTTTATATACAACATGGCAAAAATCAAAGGTGCAGAGAACCGTCGTCCATATATAAACAAACCGCAAATTATATGAAGCTCCGGTTTTAAAAAAACAAAACGATATGGTAACGAAAGTTACACAAAGTAAATAAAGGAGTATCATCAAGATTCCTAAACGGAACGGTCGCATAACAGTACGGTGAGACGCAGTCGTGTAAATAATTGAGATTCAATTAAAATATAACTGAAAGAAATTATATTCGCGAGTTAAACGGTGGTGCTACAAGGGAGAATAATTTTCCCAAGCTATTAAAATTCCTTGAAATAGTGGAAGCCGGGAGGTGTCGGCAACAAAGAATTGTTGGTCGAAATCGTACAGTACGGATACGTACGTGAGATCCGGATCCAGAATATCCGGTCTATTGGAAGAGATCGGTGAAATATTGGAACGATAAGAGCAGAACGAGTGTGGATCGTGAGAAGATTGGGAGGAGAATAGAGAGTGGAAGATACAAGAGCGAAGAACGAAAATTGTGCGCACGGTACGATATAGCAGGTTAGCTAAGATTCAGTAATTCTGTGCGTAGAATAGTAGTCCGATAAAGATTGTTTGAGTTATATGATTGTATGTTAAAATTTGTTAAATTCATTAAAAACTTGTTAACGGAATCCAATCGTGTTTTGTCTTTGTTGGCATCGAGAAGTCGTCCGTACATAAGCTCGTATAAAAAAAGTGTCGTTGTTGAATCAGATTCCGACGCAGCTAACCTGAGAAGTAGAGTCAAATAAAGGTAGGTGACCGAAAACAATTGTGGGTGTTCTCGTGCATTTCTCAAGTGCACCAGACGTTACAGTATGTATGTTCACTATAGACTCCTAAACCGTAAAATTTGGCACAGTTATTATGTAGGTCCCGGCGCATGTTTTTGTATTGAAATAGTGCAAAAATTCGCAAAGGAAAGGAAAGTTCATTTTGAGTAGCCTGCCTTCCTTTAAGGAATCTCGATAATCCATTCATGCGCGTCCCATAGGGACGCGCATGAATGGATTATCGAGATTCCTTAAAGGAAGGCAGGCTACTCAAAATCAACTTAAAAAACAATAATGAATGCTGTCAAACTGTCAACCGATCGTCAATGCAAATACGCGTGCACGTGCTTTACGCTTCTATTTGACCAATCTTAACCAAACTTGGTGTAGAATAACTAATAATAATGAAGCTTTTCCATTCCATTCGGAACTTTACTTCTCTGTAATGTACGGTCCATTTTTTGAGGTGGATCAATCCTCTTCTTTCTCTTTTACTTACAACTTAACTTCACCAATTACATCAAGCCACTGCTGTGGTTAACAATAAATAAATTTAAAACAAATTATTGTTTTATTGTACATACGATGTGTTTACAATCACAATTTCGAGGGTTCTGATTAGATTTGAATTATGCGGACAGACACGGAGCCAGATGGTAAGGCTTCTTGTTATACTTTGTATAGAAGCCTAAAAGTAGCGCACTGGGTACCCAGTTCTTAGACCTCTATACACACAGAGTATTTCCAACACGATTTGAAACGCTCTGTATGATTTTGAATTATGCGGACAGACGGACGGACGGACGGACAGACAGACAGACACGGAGCCAGATCATAAGGCTTCTTGTTATACTTTGTATAGAAGCCTAAAATTAAAGTAACGCAAGATAATATTTTTTCCTCTTCTTTAAATGTGCCCTCCTATTGAAACAAGTCACGAGCCGCCACTGAATGTATGTAAATCAATTATTATCAAACTACCCATACGGAATATTCCTCATTCTCCACTTAGCCAGTCGGTCCCTACCCCACGTGTAATAAAAATTAAATTTACTTCCATTTTTATTGCTGTGACTTTCAGAGAAAAGCTCTTGGGTTT
Source organism: Podabrus alpinus (assembly GCA_932274525.1). Lineage (NCBI taxonomy): Eukaryota > Metazoa > Arthropoda > Insecta > Coleoptera > Cantharidae > Podabrus > Podabrus alpinus. The sequence continues at coordinate 92,214,409 of OW026454.1, read as the reverse complement.
ACGAGGGATAAAACGACCGGACTTATAAAACAAATTAATTTCTTTCAAATGTGTCGGAACGCTTTGATTCGAACAAAACCAACAAAACCGACAAATGAATGACCGATTGAAACCAAAATTTTGGAAATAAACCGCTTTCGTTGTGGCAAATAAATAAAAAAATTAACACCCTCGATTTATGTTTAAAATTTTTTCACATCTGTTCCCAAATGTAGTTTTTGTAACCCCTGACCCGAACACTAAACCACAAGGAGCTTTCGGTAAAGAACATAAAGAATTGGAAACTCGATCCTCTTTTCGTTGTGTAGAACGCAATTTATTTCCTGTTGTAGCACGTGTGAAAAATTGTTAACTTACGACTTTTTTTATTACAGCTTCCTTTGATTTAAATATTTTTTGTGAGCCACCATGAAATACGCCGAAAACGAAATGGCGCATTTCGAAAATTATTATAATTTTTCAATTTTTATTTTCCCGTCAACTGGCTTATTGTCATAAGCACTACAATGAGTTAATCTTGAAATTAGTTTTATGAAGTAGCTACCTGATACTCCTCAAATTAATGACATGAAAGATGAATGAAAGCACCAACGAAATAATATAAAAAACAAATCAAAAATGTAATTTAGCCACCTTTTTGAACACCGACACCTTCAAAGACCTTGCAGTCGATCAAACAATTTGAGCCGAAAATAATTTGGTCGTTTCAAAACTATTTCCAATATTCGTTTGGCCCGACGCACAAAAGTAATTTACTTCAAAAATGCTATTTTTTAAAAGTGACGACAAAAAGTCGGTTATAGTTATAGTCACCGGAAGCTGATCCAAAAGTAATTATTTAGTGTGAGGTTAACACTGGTGTAATTTACAAATTATAAATAAATAAGGCGACCAGGCCGGCTGTGCGCTCGTTGGTTCTTTCAATCAATCTATCGTAATGACCTAAAAATTAAAAATTCAAAAAATTAATTTCTTTTCAAAACCTATAACGAGAATCAAATTAGTTTTAGTTCAATTAAATAACTTCGTTTCTTAGAAATTACCTATGTCATCTAAATATTGTTATTATTGCAAAGTCACTTCATTTAAATTATCAGACCACACGCAATTTAAATATCAGAAATTGCAAATCTCGTAATAAGTAACTTGAAATTAAACAAGCTGAAATTTTAATTTTCATAAAATAAAACGTTTTCTAGAGCATTTCAAGGAGTTAATTAGTTCCACTGTGATAAAACACTTTTTTTCTCATTTTTAATTTAATTTTTTCGGTACCTCTTCAAAATAATTTTTTTTGTAGAATTCGAAAACTCACCAGTTAGAAAAAAACCTTTTTACGATTTAATATTATGTTGATTGGCTTCAAATTTTGGAAGCGTGTGAGAAGTAAATTTTTATTTCTAATTTAATTGACTTCTTAATTTACTGCATTAAAAATTCTGTAATCAATTAAATTTTGACGTTTCGTAAAATTAGACTGATTCAAAAATTTACATAATTATAAAATTTTGTTATTACGAAAATATGGAACGAGCGTGCACTCCTCAGCTGCTTATTTTCATTTAATTAATAATTTTTAATTTATAAATGTGACTTTTAAATGCAATTTTAATATTATATAATTTTAACTGGAAGTTTAAATTCATATACGGGTGACCGGCCGAAAACTGAACATAGGGAAATAACATGGGAAATTGATTTTTTCTAAATTCCTGCTTCCCATTATAACTGATATGAATAAAAAATACCAAATTAAAGAGATTTTTTTTCCGCGCCTAAAGATACCAAACACTTAATATTTTGTTTTTTAATTATTGTTAAAAAGTCAATAGTAAAATTAAGAAATAGCGCTTCTTAAAAAAATATTAGCGGGCTGGGTCGTTGCATTACGTCTAATGTGCCGCATTGCTATTGTTTTTAAACTTTTTAAATTTGTTTTTATTTTAAAAATAATAAGAACGCAATTTGAATATTATTTTATTATAACAAGTTGACCAATATTAAAAGTTAAAAGTAGTTTTATTTAGTCAACAAAACCCAAGAATAAGAAAAATATCAATTGGATTATTAAATACTGAACGAAAGTAACCAAATAATAATAATATTATAACAAGTATTCTAATAACCCTCCATTCTGCACTAAACAGTAACCCAATCTATTATAAAATGATTCTCTTACATTTGCTAGCTGTCTAGCAGTAATTTGATTGCATTCTGCAAAGATCGCGTTCCTCAAAGAATCAATATTTGGGTGACGAGTTTTATAAATTTTGCTTTTAATATGACCCCACAAAAAGAAGTCACACGGTGCCAGATCAGGAGATCGGGCTGGCCAGTTTAGAGCACCACCACGACCAATCCATCGATTTGGATATGCTTGGTTTAAATAATCTCTAACGTTTACCCCAAAATGTGCTAGACAACCGTCTTGCTGAAACCAGACCTCATGGTGTTCAGAAGCTATTTCGTCTAACGCAGGACCAATACTATTTATAAGAAGATCTAAATACATATCTGAATTTAAATTTCCAAGTATTTCAAATGGACCAAGAACACGGATATTATAAATGCCAGCCCAAATATTAATTTTTTGAGGATATTGTGAGCCGGTCATTAAATTTAGTCTCGGATTTTGTATAGCCCAATAGCGATGGTTTTGTACATTTGGCTCATTGTTTAATGTAAATGTACATTCGTCTGTAAAACATATTTGTTTCAGAAAGTTTCGGTTTCTGTTAGCACGTTCTTGCATTTTCTCACAAAATACAAGCCTGGATTCTTCGTCAAACAAAAATATTTCTTGATGACATTGATATTTAAAAGGATGGTACTTGTGCTTTTTTAAAATTGTTCGAACATTTTCTCTACCAACATTACACTCAGCTGCAATGGATCTAATGCTTGCATTTGGATTCACAGAAATTAAACCTAATATAGTTTCTTCCAATTCATGGTTGTTTCTCTGATATCCTATTTAAAAAATAATGATAAGACAACTTCAATTAATAATACAATCGAAATTCTTACTCCAGAAATATTTAAGGGAAAGATCTCGGGTAGTGGAGTTTGTATTCAAGAAAACTATTTACTTAAATCGACTAGTTTCGACAAGATTTCTTGTCATCTTCAAGACTCTTAAGTGGGATGGTAAGTTTTCAATCGAAGTACCGTAAAAAAGCAGAACACGATATTATAGTATTATTGGTGGAGTCAAATAGTATAACAATTTAACAATTTAAAATTATTTGACATAAAAATTATTTGACATAAATAAACAAATTATGTCAAATAATTTTAAATTGTTAAATTGTTATACTATTTGACTCCACCAATAATACTATAATATCGTGTTCTGCTTTTTTACGGTACTTCGATTGAAAACTTACCATCCCACTTAAGAGTCTTGAAGATGACAAGAAATCTTGTCGAAACTAGTCGATTTAAGTAAATAGTTTTCTTGAATACAAACTCCACTACCCGAGATCTTTCCCTTCAATTAATAATTTTGGTTAATACCTTTATTTAAATTTGTCGAAGTATTACCAGTGTCTTCAAATTTCTTAATTATATTCTGTATGGCCGATATTGATGGAATTTGGCTATTATAAAATTTAACAGAAAATAAGTCACGTATTTGGCGTAAACTATTACCGCTGTAATAATATTTTACCATGAAAACTTTTTCTTTAACAGACCACTTCATTGTTAACAAAAATAATTTTAATCTGTCAAAGTAACTTTTGTTTGTAATATTTGGCTTTCATACAATAGCAATGCGGCACATTAGACGTAATGCAAAGACCCAGCCTGCTAATATTTTTTTAAGAAGCGCTATTTCTTAATTTTACTATCGACTTTTTAACAATAATTAAAAAACAAAATATTAAGTATTTGGTATCTTTAGGCGCGGAAAAAAAATCTCTTTAATTTGGTATTTTTTTTATTCATATCAGTTATAATGGGAAGCAGGAATTTAGAAAAAATCAATTTCCCATGTTATTTCCCTATGTTCAGTTTTCGGCCGGTCACCCGGTATAAATTTTAGTTGAAAAAAGTTAAATATTATTTGTAACTTCTGTTTTCCAAATTTAATAAAAGTATTAAAATGTCCTTGCTCGTAGAAGCTGTGTACCGAAATTCGGCAAAAAGGACAAAAAAATAGTCATGTAAAGTAAAGAAAATTGTGATGGAAATTAGGTAGGTCCTGCAATTCCTTTAATTTATACCTTCGAATGACCTTAGTACCAAAAATATTGATTTTTCTGTTTTAATAGTTTAGTATTTTTTTAAAGAGCGTGAAGTTAGTTACAAATTATATTATAACCCTTTATTGCCTAAAATCAACGGTTTTTGAGTTATGGGTTTATATTATGCAAAGAAATTAGAAGTTTTATTTTTTTTACTAAACATTTTTGAAAAAACAATCTATTTCGAAGAAAAACCACCTAAGAGGGTTGTATGGTCATGGAGACACCCTGTAAATATTAATAAATAAATTTGTTTTAAATTCCAGTTAAAATTTTCATTTTTACATTTCAATCAAGTTATTTTTGTAAATTTAAAATTCATTTTGAATACATTCAAATTATTTAAATTGTTTGCATTTTTTGGTAGATTTCAAGAGGTTTAAATTTTAAGAAAAAATCTGAATTTTTAAAAGTTCATTTTATATTTTTATCATCATATTATTATATCACCATTATTTTAAGTAGATTTTAGGATTTTTTTACATCAACAATTTCGCCGTAATAAAATTTTTATGGTCTTTTTTTATTACATTTTCTGTTCAGCTTCAATTGTATCTTCAATATCTGACTGTTTCTCTTGTGTACATAAAAAATTTCAAAAACATTACAAATGATTTATTAACATTTTTTAAATTTCCTCTTTGATTCTTATATAGTAACCCCATTGATTACCCCTTGGTTATGCGCACCTGATAGATTCCAATAATTAGATCGAGACATTTCTGGGTCCCCTCCTTTGTTTTCGAATAAAATTTTCATTTTCTGAAAGTTCTTTAATTTATTGAGTTTCGGCTTCAATTTGTATATTATACTAGCTGGCACAGTCGGCCTACCGGCCGCCTTTAGCCATCTAGACCGTGTCGGATGTGGTTGTTTGGCCTTCGGCCTCACTCAAGGGTATCGCAGGCATACGTGTAGACCGTGGTTGTTCGGCCTTCGGCCTCACTCCAAGGTACTAAAGTAGCCTATGTTTTTCGTAGCGTTGTAAATAACTTCTACACCAAATTTGGTTAAGATTGGTCAAATAGAAACGTAAAGCACGTGCACGCGTATTTGCATTGTCGATCGGTTGACAGCTTGACAGCATTTATTATTGTTTTAGGCTTCTATACAAAGTATAACAAGAAGCCTTATGATCTGGCTCCGTGTCTGTCCGTCCGTCCGTCCGCATAATTCAAAATCATACAGAGCGTTTCAAATCGTGTTGGAAATACTCTGGGTGTATAATAGAGGTCTAAGAACTGGGTACCCAGTGCGCTATTAGGCTTCTATACAAAGTATAACAAGAAGCCTTATGATCTGGCTCCGTGTCTGTCCGTCTTTCCGTCGGCATAATTCAAATCTAATCAGAACCCTCGAAATTGTGATTGTAAACACATCGTATGTATAATAAAACAATAATTTGTTTCAAATTTATTTATTGTTAACCACAGCAGTGGCTAATTGGTGAAGTTAAGTTGTAAGTAAAAGAGAAAGAAGAGAATTGTTCCATCTCAAAAAATGGACCGTACATTACAGAGAAGTAAAGTTCCGAATGGAATGGAAAAGCTTCATTATTATTAGTTATCTAGTGAATGATAAATATCAACCGCAAAAATGTAATTGTGCATTGTTTAGTGCAGTGCAGATTACCTGATTATTTTTCAATGCAGACCAAATATAAGTTATATTTTATTTACATAATTTTTCACCTATATAGGAAATTTAAATACGTTGATACGTTGATCCGTTGATCCTCTGATCCGTTGATCCTTTGATTCGTTGATTCTTTAATTCTTTGATCCGTTAATCTTTGATCCTTTGATCCGTTAAGACATTGATACCCTAATAAGAAGTTATCTCGAAAAATTTAATTGGCGCAGATTATCGGATTATCTGATGTTACATTATAAATATTATGTCGACCAAAAATAACTAGCAATAACAAATTTTCATACCAGAAAGGTAGCTGTATAGAAGCCTAGGAACTGCCGCTAAAGCGAGTTCCACCTTGTTTTGTTGATTTTGAGTAGCCTGCCTTCCTTTAAGGAATCTCGATAATCCATTCATGCGCGTTGAGGCTACTCAAAATCAACTTACCTTTCCTTTGCGAATTTTTGCACTATTTCAATACAAAAGCATGCGCAGGAACCTACATAATAACTGTGCCAAATTTGGTTCCGATCGGTCAAACGGTTTAGGAGTCTATAGGGAACATACATACTTACATACATACACACATACATCTATTTTTATATATGTTACGGTCAATGATGACAATTCGGGCATTGACGTCAATGCCCATGCAAATTGGGCACTGTTGACATTTAAGAATCTATTTATGGCTTTTGCATCATTGTCCGGGCAATGACGTCATTGCCCAATACAGAGCGGGCGATGATGATATTATTCCATCGGGCATGTACATATTAAAAGTATTAAAAGTGCCTGTATATCTGGTACTAGCTATTAAGGAATTAAGGGATGATTACCAACTTAAAAATGTATCTGTAAATATTATATTATATTAAGTAATTTCTAACGATTACAAAGACTTAAGGGGTCGTCCATAAATTACGCCACGCTACTAGGGGGGGGGCTAGACCCTTGTGACGATGGCGGGCGGGGGGGTTCAAAAATTGTGACGTCACAAAATATACAGTTTAAATATTTTAATATAAGTATTTAAAAAAAACTATTTTCTGGGTTGCTACCCCTAAAAAAATGGTCATCAGCCGAGGTGGGGATGACACCCATGAAATCCGGCCCGGGTTTCTTTTCATTATATAAATTTTTAATTTGAAAATTTTGTGGGTGGCGGGGGGGTTCAAGAATATGTGACGTTATACTTGGAGGGGGTCTAGGTTTGTGTGACGAAGTGTGACGATCGGGGGGGGGGGCGGTTAAAAATTGCTTAAAATTGCGTGACGTAATTTATGGACGACCCCTAACGAACAGAAGATAAATGGATACCATGGATCTCAATGAAATGTGTAGGTGATTTAATGAGAACATTAACTTAACGATTCAAACAAAACGCGATGATAATAAAATTGATAATAAAAATATTATTTTTAAAAATTGTTATTAATAAATTATTAAACATTATAATACTTCACTGATGGACGATCTGTAAAATTAAATATCGCAAAATAAGCAAAATTCGACATGTTTGGTTTTGCTTCCTATCCATTAAATTTTGATGTCATCATTGTCCGTTCACTTTTGGCCAATAACGTTATTGACCGGCCAAGGACGTAAATATTACAATCAGATAAAAATATTTACATCATTGTCCACCGTGAACGGGCATTGACGTCAAAGACCGGACAATGACGTCAATGTCCAGCAAAAATGGTCATTGACGTCATTGTCCGGCCATTGACGTCAATGCCCAATTCACATCATTGACCGTAACATATATATAGATGTACAATGGAATTCCGATTGTCCCAGTAAATGTGAGATGAAAGTACCTCGGATAATCAAAACTCGGATTACACAGAGTTTTCGTAAAAATGATTTTGACGAACTAGAATTTCCGCAAATTCTGGGATTTGAACCCAGAATTTCCGATCGTAACTCGAGCAGCGACCACACCAAGCCATTGATGTGGTTAATTTAAATGTACATTAAATGAAGGAATAAGTTTCCTAAATTATTAAGTTTTGATCTTTTATAACGAGGGCGTGCAGATCTGCAAGCTCAAAGACAAACCGCTGCTGTCGTCATCATTTTTGCAAACCAAATTATTGGGGCGAGGCCGTCCCTGACGTAAGACAGAAAATATTTTCGTGCAGTTTTGGGTTCGGTCTGCTTCCAAAAGAAAAATTAATTGTTTTTTCTTATTAAGTACCTAGTACACAAAACGACCATCATTTGTTTATGTACATTTAAATTGAAATCAATTAGAAAATGGCTATTAAAAGATAACAAATTGGTTTATGCGCTCTGAAGGTGATCGAAATAACCAAAGATTGTGCGTCGGACAGAGAGCGAGTTGGAGAAATCACTGAAAAAGCGAATCGAAGTAAATTTCCGCGGTCTTTAAGAACGAATCATCCCATATGTAATTGATTACCTACGTCATTGCACACGAATGAGTTAAATAAACCAAATTTTCACAAAAAATTGGTTGCTGGTTTTTTTTTGAAAAAATTTGCTCGCGTTGACACGGATTGTGTGGTCTACACGTTTGACTTTACCTATGACCTGGAACGTCAAAATTAGTTGTTCACAACTGTCGGCACGTTAAAAGAAATACCATCGATTTTTTTAATTGAAAAATTTTAATTTTGAAAAAAAAAACGGTGGTTTGGATTCGGTTGCTTCGACAACATTTTCGGTGCAATTAGCATAGGCTAACAATAAAAACCTTCTGTTTAAAAATCATTAACTAACTGTTAGTTTACGTGTGAAATAAATTTTTTTTCATAAATTTCAGTACGTGCATGCAGCTCAATTGTTGGAAGTTCACACCAAGATTACATAATTATTTATTTTTTAATAACATCTTGGGAAATAATAATTAATCGATACAAATTATTTTTCTATGATACAGTGGCGGCTATTTGGTATTTGTAATGAGGTATACTTAAAATTATAAATAATATAAAATAGAGAACATCAGATGTGGCATATAATGTATAAAATGAAGTAATTTCATACGGTTCAATTTAAAAGTGCTACTGGGTACGAGAGTGACCAAAAAACTATCAAATTAAAATATAGCAGTATCATGTTCATTGTATAACTTTCCACCATCAATACGAAGCGGTCCATACGCTACAACAAATTTTGCCCCAAAACTTTTTTTTTATAAAACTCATTAATTTAATTCTTCAAGCGAGATTTCAATTTTTGGTAAATTTTCCACCTTGAAATCCTGAAAATGGTGTAAAATACGTGGTGTTGCCGCTTCGAAAAATACTCAGCCGGACTTTTTCTAAAAAATAAATTGGATTTTTTCCGACATATTTTATAATATTAATACATCCTTATTGTGTACATCACAAGAACTGTTTCTCGATTCAAAGTTATGCGCTACTTCATTTTTCATTGAGTCAACTTTTAGATTGAAAGAAGACCCAAAATAAAGAACTTTACAAGGTTTTACAGATGCCGCCTTTTAATTCTACTTGTCATGACTAACTATTCTGATGTGGTAGAATAGAAAGTGCAATTTTAAGTTGTATGAAATTTTTCTTTTGACTCTGAATGCAAGATCGATATTTTCGTCACCACTGCAGCAAATTTAAATTTGGTTATACGGTTTATTGGATTAAAAGTCATGGTTCGGAAGTCACGTTAAACTATCCTCTCTGTTGAGTCGCAGTTTGTTGTACAAGGGTTTCCAACATGGACTTTGTTTTTTAATAGGGGTAATTTTGGAAGTGATGACAGTTTTGTAATTTTGTTTTATGACATATACAGTGGGCTCGTAAAGTTTGGAATAAATTCGATAATAATTGAGGGGTCTGGAAGTAAAAGGGTTCAAGTGCACTTGAACCTTGAACCCTTTTACTTCCAGACCCCTCAATTATTTATGCTACAAGTGAGAAAATTGGCATAATTCTCACACGAAATGCATATGCATCCAAATGCATGCATCTACTACCGTATTTTTTTTCGAAATCAATGATTTTTAATTTGCTCGCTATTTTCTATAATAGAGGGTGTTTTCATTATTTCTCTTTTATTTTGAAAATGCTTGTCCAATATCCTTAAATAACTGAGAATCCATGGCAAAAATTTTTGTCTACTACTTTTCGAACACATTTGCGTTAGGGAACGGTCAACTTTTTCTCACTAGTGCGTAAGTGGTATGGAATACCCCCCATATAGGGGGTCCTTACTTGAGACAGCTTTAATTCCTTTACATCGTTTTACCTGCAACAACCATCAAAGAAATTGTAATACAACTTTTGTTCGTTATGTCTGGGGGGGGGGGGTCAAGGTTTCAAAACCTAGAACGCATCTCGCATTCACAATCGAAATCATAAATGAATTTGTGGAATACCGGGCCTAGCCCATGGCTGGGGGGTATTCCATACCCCCCAGACCCCCCGGTCTCCGAACATTTATCGTAATTGAAACTTCTGATTATAAAATTATTTTAAAATTGAGTTTAAAAATTTTGGAAACGAGAAAAAACGAGTCGAACGCGATCTGTAAGACCGGGGGGTCTGGGAGACCGGGAATTCGTCCGGGAGACGGTCGTTAGCTGAAGCGGTTATGTGCGTTGCTGCTAATGCGGAATGCCTGGTTCGACTCCGGGCTCAGTAAAAACTTTATTCTGACCGTCTCCCCTCGGAAGGCAATGGCAAACCACCAAGGTGTAATTTGCCTGGTACAGCCTCTCTGGAGATGAAGTGTATACACTTCCCGCGGTTCGGAGCCCGCGTTAAGCAGTAGGTCCCCTATGTGTGTGCAAATACTTCAAACGCATAACACATGCATAGGAGAGAGGTCGCCAACGTCAGGGAGACCGGATATGGCACACGAAGAAGAAGAAGAAGGGTCTGGGGGTATGGAATACCCCCCAGATAGGGGTCCTTATTTGAGACAACTTAAATTCCTTTACGTCTCTGTACCTCTAACAACCATCAAAGAATACTTAACGATACTTAAAAAAGCCGATAACGTCACAGCTCAAAAATAAAACACGATAAAAATATATCAATGACAAAAAAATAAGGTTAACTTGTCGAAGGATTTTCTGAGATAATCCCTCTAAATTTTTTTATCGAATTTGGAACAATGATTGGATGGTATTTTTTTTGAAAATGAGGCTGGAAACGCTGCTACTAGCAACATGTTGACAAATATTTTTGGGCCTGTTATTGATGATATGGATGTGAGTGATATGTGGTTTCAACAGGACCTTGCCACATTCCACAGTCACCGAAACGTTGAATTTATTGCGAACGAAATTTCCCGATCGTGATTTTCCCTAGATCATTTTAGACTATTTCTTGTGAAAGATCAAGTCTATGCAGATAATCCACAATCTCTTAAAGCCTCAAAAACCAACATCCTGCCAACCAACAATATGTAAATGTAATTAAAATGTAATCGAAAATTTTGACAGAAGGATCGACGTCTGTATACGTGGTCTTGGTGGATATTTGTCCAATATTACTTTTTATTCATAAATTGTAAACTTTCAGGACCATCCTAACCATCCAAAATATGTGCTTTATTTAAAATGTAAAAACAAAATCCCTGTTCAAAGGCCCTTTATTTAATTAAAAAAATAAGAATTTTGTCAAGTTTGTTTTGAAACCAAATAATCAACCAGTTAGTAAGTCTGCAGTCTAACTGCCAGACTATCTCAGATGGGTAATTAAAATCGTCACAACATTCAGAACGTCTAAAAACAGGTGCAATGATTACCCTTTTCACACTTTAATTAATCGGTTGAATTCATAACTTTTTTGATGATGTCGGTCTGTCTACCGCTTGGGTTCTGGCACTCAGCTTCGCGGAGACTTCAGATTTGATGCAAACATATTTTGTACCATATGCTTCCAGGAAAAATTTAATGAATTCTATAGGCGACGCGACGTAACTACTTGTTGGAAGTTAAGGTTTTTATGAAAATATAACCTTGTTTGTGACCGCCGCGGGCTCTCTTTTTATTCCTGAATGGGAAACTTAATTTAAATTTCTTGTGTTAATAGTGTGAAAAATAAACTATTCGTGTTTTTACTTCTATAATGATGGCACTAATGGTAACAAATATTTTATCAAAGTTTTTCGTGGTTTATCGATATTTATTGTTTTTGCCCAAGCTTAGTTCACTCTCTACATATACCTTTACAACGCAATTTTTGCTCTAATATTTAATAGTTGTAGCCTAAAAAACCATTAAGTAGCTACTTAAAGTTATAATAGTTATTTCAATTTTTAAATTTAAAAATCACCTGCGGCGCTGTTTACAGTCAACTAATAGGGTCTGATCCTTAAATTGATTATTATTTAAAATAAAATGGTAATCAAAAGCACCTAATAATATTGCTGGAACGTAAACAAGATGTGAACATTCAATACAAATAATATTTAGGCATTTTCTGAGAGAAAAATATATTCTTCCTTTTTTTAATTTCTTAAAATTGAAATTTCGTTTAGAAATAAATAAAACATAGTTTTTATTGGTTTTACATTCATGGTTGAAGGGAATGGCGCTTACATTCATCTTCATCTTCAAAATCCTTGAAAATGGGCCCTATTTAAATGGTCCGAAACTTCGGAAAAAATATTGGAAAAAATGTAGTTGTCGAGTTTCAACAAAACGGTCCTCAATTTTACCATTATAGTTTTTATTGTTAAAATTTATTTACTGACCCTGCCTATTATTTGTTTGTTAATCCTTAGGCGACAATCAGAGATCCGGTCCTGGGACCTGCCATCCTTTGTTTTGCCTTTATTTCTTCCAACAAGACATTTGGTTCCGATTCGTCTTTTATTCTGGACTTTTGTCATCACATTCTATAATTTTGTCTATTATCCTTGTTCTCCGGCTTCTCACGAGTTGGAAACTGTCATGCTGAAGTTGGAACATCTTCACCATAATTCTCTTTTGCTTCCTTTTCCTTTTCTTGTTTTTTTTATTCTTGGTAATAATTTTATCCACTCATTATTATTAACGTTTTATTTGCATTTTAGATAAAATTCTTATAAAAACTGGAAGAAATTTACATCAAGCTGAATTTCTGTTCAGGAAGAGAAACCCTATTGAACACAAGAATACATTAAAAATCTCGGGGATTTCCTAGTTTTTGATATTTTAGAAATAGTAACCGGAATCGAATTTCTAACTGTTATCTCGGAGATCATCCATGGTACCAAAAACTATTTCAAAAAAAAACTGTTTTACATAAAATTATCTACAACTATTGTTCTTACTATTTTTTGATAGAACTTCCCAAATTTAGTTGAAAAGCAAGTTAATATTATTAGTTCAGGTATGTTAGACAAATAAACAAGCGATTAAAAATAGACATCCTAGACCGGGGGTCTGGGGGGTATGGAATACCCCCCAGATACATATACGTACTATTTTTCAAAATCATAAAATATTTATTGTATTCGTTGATTTTGTTACAATTTTCATTTTGCATTTTAGTACGACATTTTTTCTTGCTCGCTTGATGCTGAACGACATATAATAATTTAGGAATACCTGAGGGGTATTCCATACCCCCCAGACCCCCCGGTCCTAATACAATAGTCTATAGGTAGGCCCTTTCTTTACCTATCAAGTCAGAAATTTATCTGAAATACAAGTCAATATTATTGGTTCAGGCATGTTAGGCAAATAAACAAATCAACCCAGACCCCCCCCCCCGGTCCTAATACAATAGTTATAATATATTATGTAGGCCCTATTCTATCTATATTCGGTTATGAACGTCTTGCGACATTTTCCCGATACCTCCCTGTCTCTGCTCGTTGCGTGTTGAAAATGTGTGACGAGCACAGAGGACCTACAGCTTAACGTGGATTCTGAACCACGGGAATAGACGATTTTTACACCGCCTACTCCATCAGGGAAGTTTTTTTAGCCATAAATAATGTTATCTGGGGCCAGCAGATAGACATTTGGTGAGCGAAAATTTCTTCTATAGATAGTACCTCACAGGATTTGAACCCGTGAATATTGGCTTGAAAGCGAACACGCTAGCATTTCAGCCATTATAATAATAATAATAATAATAATAATAATGTTTATTAAGCAATACATATATATACAAACAAGTAATAAATATTGCTTAAAAGGCAAAAGTTCAGCAGAGCTGATTTTCAACCATTGCCTATCATAATTAGGCCAAAACAATCCAAAAATCCAAATTAAAATTTCCAAGTGTCAAAGTCAATTTTTCAACACATCTCCAAATTCCACTTTTAATCTCATTCAATCGTCTTCCCCGCCTTCCAAATAGTACTTCTAGATGTTTTTAGAATGTTTTTCTTGCATTATAAACCTTTAAATTAGCAAAGTTCTGGGAGCTACTATAGACGCGTTCTGTCACTTCTAATTTATTTAATTTTATTCGCTCACATGTAGGCCCTATTTCTTTACTAATTTCTAATCAAATAGGTAGTCACCGAGATTGTGAGTCCTAAAGGACGCACTGGGGAGATTTATTACTATAATTAATTATAAGCCATAATTGTTCAACTTATTCATCCGTATCTTTTTCCCAAGGTTAAAAGCAAAATTCTGCAGTATTCCTTAAATTTACTAACTAGACATTTTTATCTTCGTGCTCATCAGTCCCTCGAACAACAAGGCTCCTTCCCCTGCAGTGTCCTTTTAAAGTTCTGTCATCATTTAGTAGTACCTCATCTTCAAAAGTTGCTTTCCATATAAATATACGTTATCGACCAGGGATGTAGGATGTAGGAGAAGTGTATAGGATAAGTCCTAAATCCCCAGAAAATTTCAATAAGTCCCCTAACAAAAATTAAGCTTTACATAAATTTCTTCAAGGTAAAAACCGTGAGGTAAATATTCTGAAAATGTTGTCTACATTAATTTGGCATTCTTCAGTTTGAATTCGGTTAAAATCGCTAGCAATTTCTTGTAAATCCCTTGGAATATTTTTGAACTTCTTGGAGATCCTTATAATGCCTTGGAAATCCTTATCATTCCTTGGAAATCGACGCAGTTCCTTGGAAACCACTGAAATTCGTTTTAAAATCCCTGTAATTCCTAGGTAATCGTTGGAAAACCTTGAAAATCTTTGAAATTCCAAGCCTTGTGTACCCAAATTGTTCAGGATATTTTATCACTCGGTAAAAGTCTTACCGTTTTAAACTAATTTGAAGATTATAAGGTTTAGATACGTAGGAACTGAAAAAATTTATAAAATGGCTTACAAAAATGCAGGGTATTTCAAATTAAAATAATTTCAGCGCGTCATAATATATGAAATAATCCAGGGTGTTCTATTTAAAAAATAAAATTCTAATGGTGTTCATCAAAGCGTCCAAGTTGTGTATAGTTAAAATTAATAAATAAACTTATTTGCAGTTTCTCTCATTAAATAAAATAATAATTTTTTTATTTTCCTATTTTTTTTAACTATGCCCGAAAATATTTAAATATTCGCCCAGAAAGAAAACGTGTCCATGCATTGGGGGGGGGGGGGGGGGGGTTAAAAATGTGACCAGGGCGGGGAGGTTTCACAAATGTGACGTCTGCTTAAAAATTCCTTTTTTTAGATAATTAAATAAAGTTAATAAAATTTTTATTACAGTCATAATTAGACAAATGAAGGGGAGTCTTTAGCGGAAAAAGTTGCGGACGTCCTTTATGGACGAGCCGTAAGGAACTTCAATAAAAAACCGGGTGGTCTGGGGGGGAATTCCCCCAGCATATACATAAAAAATATTGAAAACATTTTTTGTTTTCTTTTTAATTGTGAAAATTAAGCTAATTCAGTTAACTCAGTGGCAGAGCATTCGATTCAGTGAGCTGAGGTGAAAGTACTAGGCTCGATTTCGGGTAAATTACTAATACTGAAACCAACTTTGCACATACGAGTATCTCAATCCAGTGTAAGCAGTCATGGGATTTAATTGCTGAAACTCTTCTCTAACGTTAGTCATTATTAGGAATCCATGCGTTCAATATGATGAAATGAAATACCCGAACATGTAAAATACACTAGACCCTCCATGTACGCGAGGGTTCCGTTCGCCAAAAACCTCGCGTACATGGAATTCGCGTAAATGGAACCAAAGAAGCAATAGAAAAAAGGGGGTTAGGTTCCAAAATTTATTTAAGACTAAAAACAAAAGTTTAAAACTAAGGTTTATTTACGAAATAGGTAAAATATAATGCATACAAAAACTAAAATATACTTAATTGGTAAAAAAATTAAATACGAGTATAATGCATAAAAAAACTATAAATCGTTGACACCGTATTATTTGTATCATTCAAGTGCTACGTTTCAGCGCCTGTGAACGGAGTAAAAATTACTTTGTATATAGTACATATTGCTGTGATTTAAAATGACCCCATACAACACAAATGGTTGTAAAACTGAATTAATTGATATATTAAGAAAAATTAAGCTAATTTACTAACTTTAGATTGAACAGATAAACACATCCAACTTAATTCATGATATTGTAGACTTAATAAGATCTTTAAAGATAGGAAAGCTATATCAAAACCTGCTAAATAGATTCAATTTGAAGGTGAACAAGTCAAAATCTTCTAATAAGATACTTTAACTCAGAAATGATGAAATTTGCTATAATTTGTTATCTGAAAAACATAACCTTCACGTTTGTGAACTTTGAATTGAAAAATCTCTGTAAATAACTTGTTGTGTGAAAATCTGTTTATAACCAAAATTCTTTTATATCTAACTGTATGTGATAACCATAAATTGATCTCCAAAATTTGTGAAAAGGTAAATAAGGGTCAAAATCCATTAAAGTTTGATAAGTGAAAAGTGATAACAAAAACAGTCAAATGTACCACTTCAAATGGCTTCCAAATCAACTACTGTGATGGAAATCAACTGGAAAGCAGCAAATAAGTAATCTCCTCAATAATGGAACCAACTCTGAAAATTACAGAAAATTTCATTAAAATAAAATTCGTAAAAGGAACACATTTGACTTACAAGTCGTTGATAACGTCTCAAATTTGTATTTTGCGCAAGCAAAAGTTAGTTGATTTTTGATATTTAAAGTGGACGGACGTGTGCAACGTGATCCGATAATTCAATCAAGCCTTGGTCGATAAAAATCCAAGATGGCAAAGTTAGTTATCACACCTGAAAATTAAGAATGTTATTTTTCAACTTAACTCTCAAATATCCGAGAATTATTTAACTTGAAATTACTTACTGGCATACAATCTAATAAAACAACACCATTAGAAAGTCAAATTTGTATGATAACTGCTACAACAACTCAATCCAAACAGCAGAAGATCTGAAGCGTCATATCAACTGGGATCAACAAAACATCTGAGTGTGGAAGTGTCTCATAGTGCGCTTGTGTTTATATCAAGATTGTGTTTTTTTCTACGCAGACTTATTAAAAAGTCAGGATTATAAGAATTCAAAGGTATTTGAAAACCATTATTATTTTATTAACTTTACGTCTTCAGCATTTAACATACAGGATGCTGAGAAAAGACCTTAGCTGGTGCATTTTCGGCTACCCTATTCTATAAATATTTCAACAACAAAACATTTTTTTGTTATTTTATTTTCTACGCTTCGCCAAGAGCAACAAATTTAAATACAAAAACATTTAACCCGTTTTGGACAACGGCAAGACTTAAATTTATTTAAGCATTTAAAGGAAGAAAAGGAAGAAGAGGATCGTTATTCTACATTATTTTTGATTTTTGATTGTTGTAAACATTCTGGTTACAGATAAGGTATCTGTACAAATTTTGTTAAACTTGATTATTTGCGCTTTGCGATATTATTCTGAATATAAAATCATTTCTGAATTATTACAATCTTTTTATTATTATCAAACATTTACAGGTCGGTATTCTGAATTTTTAAGATCATTCAAACACCGAAGTGGATCGTTTTATCTGGTCAAAATAATTAGGCATTTTGTTCAAACTCAGCCAACTTTTCTATCATTCAAAATTAAAATTTTCCAATTTGATAAGCTACATCCCCTAATTAAACTAATACCTGCAATACTCTGAGAGAGCCTTAGGCTGCCTGCAGACTGATCAAGCAAAAACGTTGTGCGACAAAACGTTTTTGTTTGATCCAATCAAATTTGATTTTGTTTGATTTGAACCAATCACAAAAAACGTTTTGTCGCACAACGTTTTTGCTTGATCAGTCTGTAGGAAGCCTAAGACTGAGCTATACAAGAGGGACAAAGTGGTGAGCTTTCTAATAAAATTTTAGCACGTAAAATTCTAATATTTACATTTTTAATATTTTTCATTCATTCGATTGTGGCGCCCAAATTAAACGACGCGACGTGTCTAATCTTTTATATAAGGGAGGTCATATGCATAGGATATGCACATCTCTATTTATTATGTAAATAACTGTCAATGAATATCTTTAGCTTCGACGTAAGATTTATATACACCTATACCTCCAAATTTATTTATGCTATTTGGATAATACATAATCCCTATAGACTCCTAAACCGTTTGACCGATCGGAAACAAATTTGGCACAGTTATTATGTAGGTTCTTGCGCATGTTTTTGTATTGAAATAGTGCAAAAATTCGCAAAGGAAAGGAAAATTGATTTTGAGTAGCCTTAAAGGAAGGCAGGCTACTCAAAATCAACTTAAAATACATTAATGAATGCTGTCAAGCTGTCAACCGATCGACAATGCAAATACACGTGCACGTGCTTTACGTTTCTATTTGACCAATCTTAACCAAATTTGGTGTAGAAGTTATTTACAACGCTACGAAAAACATAGGCTACTTTAGAACCTTGGAGTGAGGCCGAAGGCCGAACAACCACATCCGACACGGTCTAGATATCTAAAGGTGGCCGGTAGGCCGACTGTGCCAGCTAGTTATTTTAATAATACGCGAAAACTTAATTCGCGTTAAAGGGAATTTTGCTTCGCGTACAAAAAATTCAGGTATCAAAATCTAATTCGCGTTATTATGAATTCGCGTACATCGAACTCGCGTACATGGAGGGTCTAGTGTATATCCAATTAGATTCTATTACTAGTAGCCCAGGACTTTTAAGTTTTGGCACAGAAAAACATCCCTTAACGCCTTGCTGAACAACATATGAAAGATAAGACATCCAATTTCGGTTTCGTTGATTACAAAAAGAAATAATGATGTATCAAGTGTATAAATGATTTTCTGACTTCTTGCTTTTTTCTGGATTAAACCCTAAAACTTACAAAGACAGAAATCAATAAAGCCTGCGTTTGAGGTTTTAGGAAGTTTTAGTATGTTATTCAGCAATGCCTGATGCAGATTTGAGTCAATTTTCAGACTTACGATATTTTTTGCTGGGATTTAGTAGGTATAATATATTGAAATAAAAATATTATATTGATTAATTCGTCGATTTAAAGCAAATTTAAAGCAAATTTAATCTTGTTTCACTTTTATGTACTTGTAAAAACGTTAACCATTAAAAAGTGAAAATTATTACTTCAGTTTATTGTATATTATTTAAATTGTTTTTTTGTAAAAAATGAATTATAACACAAACATTAATAAAAGAGAAACTTTATCAACAGAAGCAAAACCACATTATATCTTTAGAATTTAATGATATATCATTTTTAAACCCTCAAGAATTAGTGATCATTAAATCGTTATGGACCACCTAAAAGGAGTTCGGGCCACCGGGGTTCAAATCTTAAAAAAAAATCGAAATAATTTTACAATTTTTAACGAAAATCTAAAAGTGGAAAGTAGTGGATTTTGTTTGTAATATGAAAACTGAAAAATGTGTGATGACCGGAAATACATATTTCATCTTTAGGTAGTAAAATTTGGAATGAATTAAAAAATCATTTGCGATTTATTTTTAAAAAAGCAGTTTTGACACGATGAAAATTAAATATAGCAAATTAAGTAGACTGGCAGCGTATGGTGAAGAGAAAGATGAATTTTAAAATAAATACGTTGCCAACAAGTTTTTCTCGGTCCTGAAACACAATATACGAAACCCCCATGAGCCATGATAAGACGCATATGTTAAAAACGTAACGACTAATTAGGTTTTTGATACGCGCCCGTGCTAAAATTTTCACTTAATTTTCTAGTACGTCCTCAACAATTAGGAAAGTTGACATTTGTGAATAATTAACATAATTAGGATTAAAATTCTTGACCTCACACACACTTCTAGTGTAACAAATCTTGGTAAATTTATCATCGCGTAAAAATGTGACGACAACGTGGCCCTATTTTTTCGAAAACCAACCTCCGAATTTATAGGATCATGTCCGGGATGTTACAAAATGCCTGACTGTTTCATAATTTGCTAAAACATATCAAGCGGAAATATTTAAATTATCTGAACAAAAACGACAACTTTCGCTTTACAAACAATTATTACAGCTTTGTCATTAAAGTTGAACAACAAAATTTTAACAATTCCGAAATTGATTTTTTCACATTTTTTGGACAACGATTCCATTATTGATTATTGATTGCTGAAAACACCGTGCACACTATTTAACGAACTAATGGCATTTCACACGATTTTACATTTTTTTTGAGATTAATAAATACGTGGGATAAAACCTTAGGTATTTTAAAGCGTGAGAAGATTTAAATACAAATAAAAACGTTAATAGAATTATCTTGAAAAGTATCAAAAAATTTGATACGACCGCAAAGCGTAATGAATTACTTCAAATCATAAATATTAAAAAGTTAGCAAATACCGCTAAAAATTTTAAAACGTCCGAATTATTAAATTTTAATTTACCGTGCCTTTTTCAATTTGATTTCTCGTTTTTTTCTCATCTTGTTTGTTTAATTTCATTCACTTCCTTTTGTCCGACTACCGATTAAGTTACAGAAGCGAATTTTATTCGGTTTTCCAGAACCGGAAATTTTAGTAACCGAACATCCAAAAGTTTCCTAAAATTCCTACTTGGAGATTTGTTTCCTTCGGTGCGGTTTTTCGCCTATAACGCGTTTAATTTAATTTCTACAGAAAATTATTGTCATACCAATGTTGAAGTGAAGAGAATTTTTTATAAAACAGTTTTTAAAATTTACTTCAGATGATGAAGATAAAATGTACGAAATTTTTATTCAGAATCAGAATTATTAAAAACCTTCTACTACGATGTTCGCATTTTTGATAATTTTAGAAAAATTTGTTTAGTAGATAATTTTATGTTCTTTAACTTTGGTATGATGATAATTTTCAATAAAAATGAAATTAAGCGAGTTACAGGCGAAAATCCACGTACCAAAACCCGTCATTAAGGGAGAAGCCGACAGCATTTTAAAAGATTGGGGGGGGGGTAATTTGCAGGTACTGCTACGTTTGATCAAGATTAATTATGAAATCTGACCTGTGCATCAGAACGCAAAGCGATTATGTAACCCGAACAAAAGAAAGTATTAAAACAAAACGCCGTTTAGCTAATCAGAATTGAAAAGATTTAGTCCATGAACAGCATTTTCTTAAATTATTTAATTATATTTACTTCACGATACTGGCTGCCATACCGCCATAATTAGCTCGGCCTTCGGCCTCGCAAGTGGCCTACAGCTAGCAAAACTAAGTATGGCCAAATTGACGAAGTTGAAGTCAATAAAATTCAAGCTAAGAAAACTTAATAAAATTTTACTTAATTCATTATAGCTTTCGACGTTAGCTTACTGTCTTCCTCCGATGTTTTTATTTAAACTAGTAGGTTTAAATTTCAATTTGTGAGGCTTACAAATAAAAACATCAAGAAAAGACTGTAAACTGCTGGCGAAAGCTTAAAAAGTAGATTTATATAAGGGTTTTATCTTTATGTACAATTTTAATTGAATTCCACTACCTTATGGCATTCAGAGTTCCCCTAAGTTCTGTTAATTGGTTGAAATGACTGCAGAGGGATTAAAAACTATGCAGTGTTTTTATATCAAATTAAATTAAATTTTTAAAAAGTTTAAAATATTTTTAAGTTAGTATTGTTTTACAAGAAGTAGAAGAAGTTTCTACCTTATCGTCAAATATGATACCCCCCTCCCCCCGTAGCTTAACCAGTGGGATATAGCGGTTCACCCCTCCCCAGTTGGAAATCATCAAGCAAATATGAAGTTAGCAATGCATTTTTATAATTTAATTTATAAATTGCTATTATATTAAATTTCGTTCCCCCAAAATGAAATTTTGATTTCACCAACTCCTCAGTAAAAACCTATGACTTTCTCCTTAATAGAAGTACAGAACGTGCTTAACTATAGGCCTAAGTTTTAATTATCGGGAGAGGGGGGTCTGAAGAGTATGGCATATCCCCAATTACACATAAGTCAGAAAAAAAATTATCACCTCTTACAACTTAGTATTACGTGATCAAGAGAAGAAATATTGAAAACAATGCATAACGAAAATTACAATAGAATCTTGAATTAACTTAATATATTTGTAGATTAGTTTCGGGCCATTTAAGTTTGGCCCATTTTCGAGGTTTTTGGAATGAAAGTAAATGACAATGATTACCCTTGAAAATGGGCCAAATTTAAATGGCTCCGCTCATTCCAAAGGACATTCGCCATTAGGGCCACTCGCGCATTCCGTACGGTCTCGGCGATATCTGCGTTAGCCTTAGCTGGATTTACTCCGATAGAGCTAAGGATCAGAGAGGTGGCGGAGATAGAGAGGGTAAAGGTGGATGGTACCTTTAATCGCCTTCCGGAAGACGTCGTCCTACAACTTCGTACGCCGCCTGTAGGGATGTTGCATCCCCGCTATAGGCAAACGATAGTTTTCGACAGGGTAGGCGACTCCAAGGAAGTCGATCGAATTTGTGACGGGGTGGATGTGGCTATTTTTACTGATGGCAGCAAGCTGGAAGGCGGGGAGGTCGGCGCTGCAATCGTTATATACCACGAGTCTCGGCTTGAAACACACAAGTATCGCTTACACGATACTTGTAGTGTTTATCAGGCCGAGCTATATGCGATTGACGCTGCCCTGAATTGGATCTCCCCCAGGAGAGTGCACTCAGCATGTATCCTCTCCGACAGCCTATCTTCGCTTGTTTCCATCAGCGACAGAAGCTGTACTTCACCCCTGGTCACTTCCATCCATCGTTCTCTTCTCCGTCTGAGGAACGAGTTGACCATCAAGTTCGTGTGGGTAAAGGCTCATTGTGGTATAGGAGGGAACGAGGTTGCAGATTTATGTGCCAAAGATGCGGCCGTGTCGCACAGTCGCCTGGCATACACCCAGTTCCCTCTGAGTTACGCAAGAAGGGTGATTCGCCTTGAACTGGCAAGTACTTGGAATTCTGAGTACATTAATGCCGTTCAAGGTTCAACCACCCGGCAGTACTTACCTACACTGCAAGATGTTCGACTGTTCCGAGGTGCCTTCGACACCTCTTTTGAATTGACGCAGATATTGACGGGACATTCGTATTCGCGCGAGTATCTATTTAGATTTAAGATCTGCCCTACTGATGTGTGTCCTTGCGATTCAAGGAGTAGACAAACTCTACAACATTTGTTGTCCGATTGCCCACGCTATGTATCTTCCCGTTTTAACCATCTTATACTCTCTGTAATTTCTACTCAGTTTCCCCACTCGACCTCCTTCAAATTCTTAAACATCCTTCCTTAGTTATCTCTTTCACCACCTTCATAAAGCATATAATTTCAACACTTAAAGATTTTAATACTCCACCCTGAGCTTGAGCTCATACCAACATCGAATATTGAAGGGCCATTGTATGCTCAAACCCGGTTTTGTTTTTCTTATCTTTCATTCTCTCGTTCTGGCCATGGCTCACACCTTGACTAATCTCTACAAATCTCTACAAAAACACCAACACTAAACATATACAGGGCAGGGACAGTCAATCTCTTGCCTTAATATGTGTTTGTGTAATTATTTGTTCTCATTACCATGTTTTATATTTTTAGTTTTAATAGTTCTACCAAATAAGTGTTACCATTTTTCCCTAGTTATAAGTTTGCGTTTGTATTACATTTTACATGTTAATTAATTAGTTTTAAGTTTAGGTCTGTATCCAATAGCAGAGTATACTCCCCCGTTGGGTGGTTTAACCCAATGGGGAAACAGGAAAAAAAATGGCCCGAAATGTTGGACAATATTAATATAGTTATTTTTGTAACAAGTACCTAAAATCATGTTTTTTGGGACGAATCGTAGCTGTTTATGGACGAGGCGAAGCCGAGTCCATAATAGCCGATGAGTCTCAAAAAACTGACTTTAGGTACGTGTTACAAACAAAATTTTTCAGTTAAAGGTCCCTAAAACCACACTAAAACATAATATTCAAAGTTTTTATCAGAGCAAATGTTTTTCGAAAATAGTGAGCTTCGAATTTTAATTAAATACTATGCGACCATAGTAACCAGATTGTTTAATGTAAACAAAAATATTTTGACGCGTTGTTTTGCACGGTACAAAATGCAGAATCCACAAATTGTATCTGAAAAAGCGAAGAAAATTGTGTTAGATTTACTTCCAGTGAAATCGCGTCAAATTTATGAAAAGGAATATGAAGCATTCGTTCGATGGAAAGAAATGAACAACATTGTAATTGTAGACGAAGATGCAATGTTGAACTATTTACATGAAAAGGTAAGTGCCGCTATTCTTTACATTCAATATAAATAACATATTATGTAAATTATTATTATTGTGATTATTTTCGTATTTCCCTATTATAGTCGCAAGAAGTAAAACCATCTACTCTCTGGTCAAAATATTCGATGATAAAAGCTGTTTTGTCTGTCAAAGAAAATATAGAAATAAACAAATTCGCCAGAGTCGTAGCTTTTTTGAAACGAAATTCAGTAGGGTACGAGCCCACAAAGTCAAAAGTTTTGACGCGTCAACAAATTAATACATTTTTGATAAATGCAGACGATAAGAAGTATTTATTAATCAAAGTAATGAGTTTAATCATACTTTAATGACATACTACATCAGATTCATATTTAATTTCGTAGGTTGCTCTTCTCATTGGCGTGTGTGGTGCATGTAGGCGCCAAGAGCTGCATTCACTAAAAATACAAGATATTGTCCAAAAAGACACACGATGTCTTCTTATAACACTTCCCGATACGAAGACCAACATTAAGAGTGTTTTCCCCGTGGTATCTGAAGGTGAAGCTGTTAATCCCATGAAAGTGTACCAGAAATATGGTCGACTACAACCAGCGAATGTTAAACATGATTATTTTTTTATTTCCTATCGTAATGAAAAATGTACGATACAACGTGTAGGAATCCATTCTTTTGGGAAAATGCCCTCTATCGTTGCTGAATTTCTTAAACTACCGAACCCGACAGAGTATACAGGGCATTGCTTCCGGCGAAGTTCTGCATCTCTTGCGGCAGATGCTGACGTTGATTTAATTTCGTTGAAACGACTAGAAGGATGGAAGTAAGCTTATTTTATAATATTATTGTCTTTCTATTCTAAATAATAACTAATTTCAGGTCGTCTTCAGTAGCAGAATCGTATATAGAAGAATCAATTGATAAGAAAAAAAAGGTGTGCAGAATGTTAATGGGGGAGAAGAAAATCGAACCATCGAGTAACATAATATCGGTTACTACCGAAGCTACTACTACAACATCAACGCAAATTAAAACGATACCCTCGGGTTCAGGCATTTCGTTTAGGGGTAATAGTTTTGAAGGTGCTCAAAATTGTACATTTAATTTTCATTTTGGAGCATAATCATTTAATTTTTATTAATTTAACTTATAAACCTAATAATTAATTAAATTTGTTGTATTGAACCATTTTGCTTTATTTACCTAAATCAGCTAAATGATCCTCAAAAGTTATCATGGCAACTTTTTGGGATTGAATCCAAAAAAGAGTCATTTTACGGACTCATATGAGTCCGTAAAATAGCTATTTT